>JXTC01000265.1:410937-433994 GCA_002914845.1 Trema orientale
ACTCAGTAAGTAATATATACAGATACCAGGTCCATGTAACAGAGAACAGATTTATATGGTTGGGATCCCTATATATACTGTATTGCCTAACAAGATCGTGAATCGTATACTGAGCCACTCAGAGAACATACAACATATCATGAGCTATATGGGGGTCTCGAGCCCCAAAACCGAAAGGACCAGAGTGTCTTCGAAGGAACCATATTACATATTTGGGCGCTCACCAATACTCATCAGGCAATGTAAATACACCACGTGTTCATGTCTCATACAAAGCAGAATGACAGATATATGTATACATATATTCACAGATTCCACAAATTCATAAAAACAACGAATTTCGTACATTGCAGGTGTGATATTACTTGCCTAGATTCCAAACTTTTATGTGTTTTCCTTTGTGAAATGTTCTCTGCTCAAGGTAGAATTTGACGTGTTCCTAATATTTTTCAATGACAAGTTTATTTGGTCATTATAAATTTTCTTGTTTTTACTCCATGAACAAAATATGACTTATAACTTAGGAACCTAAACTAAGGAAGTGTGAACTAAATAAATATTTACTATAAAAGAAATGCATCTGACTAGCATAAATATAAATTCTTATAATTGCACTCCAACATGGAAAGAGCCGATCATTTTCACATATTTCAAGGAAAAGAATAGAAAATACCCCTAATTTTGTATAAATTCATTACAAGACACAATAATAAAGTTACATTTCATAAACAGAATTCCTTTAGATATATATATCAATTAATTCTCACACGTATTAAATAATTACAAAACCTTAAAATTGTTTCTATATATCTCTCCAAATAAGAATAAATAATAGAATCTCACTCAAAAGTAATGAAATCGAGATATAATACTACTTTTTCAAAAGTTTAATCAAACAAGATTATAAAATTATCATGATTCATGCTTTTCACTATATTATATACATATATATAAAAATACAAATCCAAACATCAAAGAAGGCAGTAGTTGAATTCAAGTCCGTTTAATAACTATAATTAAAAGATACAAACAATCAAATAAGAACCTTTTTTAATTGTATGTGACTTCAACACTGAATAAATATCCATATACATATATATACATGTATTCCTTTAATAAGTAAAACACGAGAATAAGTCATATATATGTCACAAAATCAATGCCAAAAAGTAGTGAATAATAACTTTGTAGAATTATCTTAAAAAGGATGAGCACCTAAAATTATAATAAACTTTTTAAAAAATTAAACGATGATCTTTTTGTCTCGTAGTTCACTTAATTACCCTCCTTGCTACTGACCTGTTTCTTCTTTTTTTTAAAAAAAAAATAATCTTTGGAAGTGGGATGAGAGAGGGAAAAGATGATGAGAATTCCTAATGACTCAACTAATTCGGCTACTACTTGGGTGACTCTTTCTTTGAGCTTAAAAATATCTAGAATAATCAAGGCTTTGCCGACTTAGCAAGAGTCGGTTGCTTCCCTCTATTATAGAATCCGAAATAATAATAATAATAAGATACTTGTTATCAATATGTGTGTAGAAAAATCAGACCTAATTCACTTATAGGAAAAGTAAGAATTACTGAAATAAAGAAAATCATATACACAGGATACATTTGGATAAAACTTTTGTTCAAACAAGATAATTAAAATTACGTGCCACCTTAAATTAGTAGCTTTTACTATGCATTTACTATATATATATATATTTAGAATAACATATAAGTACACATTTATAATTACAAATAATAACACTAATAGGAATTAGATAAAGCATTTTTAAAATTTAACTTTAAAAAAATTAAATAAATATATATTAACAACATAAAAAAAATACAAATAACAAGTAACGAAAGGATTTGATTAATATTAGTCTCGATAAGAACAATGTCAAAAAAAATATTTAGATATATATAGAAATAAGTTTGTAGAATATTTTCTAATTAAAACACATATATCCTATGTAAAAAAAAGTAATTATTATAAATCAAAATCACCTTAACAAGATACTCAAAGAAATAAAATAGCACTAACGGTTAACCAAAATATAAATATGTAACGTTTTATTAATTGGTTTAAGACACGTCAAAACTTGTACCAAAGAGTATTTTCGGAGTATTTCACTTCAAAATTTCATCAAAAGTAATAAAGGTTAATAACCATAATAATTAAAAATTAAAACTTAAAGTAGTATGTAGACATGATAATAATATAATTAAAAATACTATGTAGTCATGTTATTATTGGCTCTTTAATTATATGAGGAACTAGGTGTCATTAGGAAATTTGAGATATCACAATATTATAATAATGAATAAATGACATAAACAATTAGTTCTATATAAAGTTTTAGATTATACCTATTCTTCCCTCAAGAAATTCGCCCTTTCACCTCAACAAGATAGAAATTAATTAGACATGATGATGTAGAAAAATAAAGATAAACATGATATAAACATAAAAGTGAATAGAAATATTTTACTACTTTACATGCAAAATGACATTGCAATAATATAGAAAATAAGAGAAAAAACAAGAGAATGATCTTGATATCTCAAGCAAGATTCCCCTTAAGCCTAGTTTAAGCATCTATTTATAAAAAAACTTAGATATATAAAATCAATATTTGTAGGCTAAGGATAAGCATAAGGTGGTACATTAGATTTAGTCCCTTCCAAAAATACATCTAGAACTCAATGAATTGGGATGAAAAAAGTCTTGATCAAAGAAGAGAAAATGAAGTTTTATCTTTTAAGAGTCGTATGCCACCAAAATTGCATCCATTATAGCCGTGTTTCTTGACTTGGAGCAAAATGGTGAAGACAGGCTCTGGTGAGTCAAAACTGGTTGCTGATCTTATTATCTGGAAAAATCTAATATTTTCACCTAGATTTTGGCTTCTTTGGACTTTTCGCAAAAAACACATCATATAGATCTTTTTGTGTAGGTGTCCAAAATATCAAGAATGACTTAATTTGAGATTTTATTAAGGCCATAATGAGCCAAATATTGAAGTGTGTCGGGTTGAACGTGAATGCAGTCTAATTTGAAATATTGTCTATTTGAGACCCATTTCGAAATAATTTGGGCAGATCTTATGAACTGAGTTTAGTTAGAAATTGAGTTTAAAATCCATAGGTTTAAGAATTGGATTAATCTCCTATGTGGTTTAGAATCTGTGCCTATTTTACAAAACTTGTGTAGAAACGAACATTTAGCATAAATTAGGGGTAACTCTTGCTTTTATGCATATGTCTATAAAAGAGCTTTAAACTAGGGAATTTAATAAAACTCTAAGTGTATAATGATGATATAATCCCATAATAAATATATACAATTAGACGTTCATCATAGAGTTAAAGAGAAAAAACTTTCATGAATAGAATGTTGCTAGTAGCCAGTAAGTTCTGTATGTTCTTAGAACTTATATACTCTATTTATAAACACCTCGTGCTACACATTTAATATTGCATATTTTTCTTTTCGAGTGTAACAAGTAGTTACTTGTCTTTAACTCTTTTAGGTTTGTCGGTATGTGTATCAATATGTATTCCCCGCTTCATGTCTGTAGTATATAAAGCATCAAAAAAGGGGTATTGCATATCTAATATTAGATAGGTGTATTAACATATATCCCCCAGCTCCGTGACTAGGTACGGGTAGCATCAGGAAGGGGTGTTGCGTATTTATTGATAAAAATTTGCATGCTTGTGTCTACTTTATTAATTTTTAGTAAAGCATGCATAGTTGAGGAGTGTTACTCAATGACTCCTTCGTGCCCCCTAAGTTTTGAAGCTAATTGTAAACATCAAAAAACTTGATAATATGGAAAATAAATGCATTGTAGAATGTTAGTTCCAACTTGGTGTTAGAGAATCAAGATCATGAAGTTAGATGTGATCATGTACGCAATTGCAATGAAAGAACTTGAATCTTCATGAATTCAAAAATGAACTACAATTGTCGAAACTAAAAACTTAGAGAATAATCAAATTACTAAAAGAAATCAAAGACATGAAAACTCCCGAAAACTTTTAATCAAAAGAAACAGTGACACTGGCAGTAGCGACGTAGGTGATCGGTATTTCAAGCTCTAGGAATATATTTTTTCCAATACAGATAATGTTTTTTGGCCAACACATATTGGTTAAAACTTTATTTATGTTAGACAAAATATGAACGGTACTCGCCTCGTCTATAGAACTACATCCGTAGTATATATATATATAGGTTGCCAATCCAATAGGTATTTTTTTTTTACCTATGGGTAGGTATTTTTTTTTAGCCGTTGGATCATCATCTAATGGTGATCCAACGGCAATAATGAAGTACATGAAAAGACGTGCATCATTAATGCTCTTTTTCTCTCTTACTTTTTACAATAAAAAAATGTGCTTGCTAAATTTTCATTCGCCAAATTGATACCTATGCATAGGTAAAAAAAAAAAATGCCTACTGGATTGGTGCCCATATATATATATATAGGTACAATTAAGTAGTTTTTTTTTTACTTACCAATATAAATTATTTTGTCCAATTAAAAATTATTCCGCAAGAGTCTTTTCATGGTAAAAGTAGAGAGAGAAAAATATTAAATAATGGGCTTTTAAATACAAAAATCTCCTGAACTCAGAAAAATTTAGTAAAATTAACTATGAACCCAATTTTTTAAATGAAAATCATCTGAAGTCCTCTAATATTAGTTCTGTTAGAAAATAAATGTGTTTCTCTTAGTTTTTTTTAACCCATTAAGCTCCTATTCTTTTATTTCTGACTTTTAGGTCTTCATTCTTATATTTTTGTTTCTTGTTAATTCTTTCTAATTTTTCTTGTCCAAAACTATTGTTAATTAGTATGTGTCCAAAATGTACTCATCTAAGGGGTAAAATTGTAAACAAAAGAAAATTATTATTTAAAAAAGTAAAAAGAATTAGATTATCATTTTTGTTCAAGAAGGAGGGAAGAAATTAAAAAATTTATATAGTTCTAATATAGATCTACTTTGGTTCAAATATTCATATATGTATATATATATAGAACTATATAGATCCGCATTAGAACTACATAAAATTTTGGCAATATATGTCTCATAAAATTGGCAATATATTCATACACCTCTCATTTAAATATATTAGTATTTGGACCAAAATATATCCATATTGAAAACATACGAATTTTTCAATTTCTTACATTTGTCCAGAACGAAAACAATAACATAACTCTTTTTTTCTTTAAAATAATAATTTTCTTTTATTTCTAATTTTACCACTACTAAGATGAGCACGTTTTGAGCAAATGCTAATCAACGACAGTATTAGACAAAAAAGATTAAAAAGGATTAACATAAAATAAAAATTTAAGAATGAGAACATAGAAGTCATAAATAAAAAAATGAAGACTTTAATGTAAAAAAAAAAATAACAAAAACACATTTTTTTCTAACAAAATTAATATTAATAATTTCAAGAAATTTTGCCCTAAAAATTGAGTTCGAGCTTAATTTTACTTATTTGTTTCGAATTTAAGAAGTTTTTGTAATAAAAACCTAAATAATATATTTTTATTTTTATTAATTACTCAAATTATAATGACCGTTAATTAATAATATAACGGTTAAAATAAAATATATTGGAACCTATATGTATTACATATTAAAAATAAAATAAAAACAAAGGCAATATTATAAGAACGACCAGTGAGAGCAAGGTAGCATTTGCTATCAGGGAGGGCAACTGCGGTCGTATTTTCCACAGAGAGGGTGCAGGTAACTTGAAAGGGTCTTCTTGCCCGAGCAACTAGCTTGGTTGCCAACCCCGCAACCACCGTTCCTTTTTGGATCTAACCCTTTATATATCGATTTTATTCCGTCTAGGACCCTTCGGCTAGTTTCAGAAGGCATCTGGAACTCCAGATCCACCTCCAGTTGGGCGATGAGGCATTCTTCTCCATGCCCGTCATCACAGATTGAGCGGGTGCTGGCGTTGCCGAAGCTTTTAAGCGGCATTGTACCACTGGCTCCACACTGACCTGTTGCGTTGAGCACAATCACCGACGTCATCACCACCGAGAGTGCGGTGATAAAGAGATTTCTCGGCATACTGCGGGCTACTATTAATTATTACTTCCTTTTTTTTTTTTTTTTTCCACCGACCCACGCCTATAGTAAAGCTAACCTCTTAAGATTATCTCTACTCCTGTCTACCTCCCACCACTCTTAAATACTGAAAAGTGGTACTAATGTTCGGCGATAAAGTGAACAATAAAATTTCAATAAACTAACGTGGCAATCTCTAGTTCGTCCACTGTTCTGTAGGCTTATGACATGGATAACAAACTATTTAATGTTGGGTTTCTAACGCTTATACTTACAAAAATCGAAAAAAAATTATAAAAATACGGAAGTTTGAGTTTTTTCTAATTTTTGTACGATTTTAATTAGAGAAATATCACTTTTTAAAAAATATTTAAAAAATTACCATTTTTAAAATAGTTACTGATTACCAGTTATATACCCGCTATAAATATCTTCGATTACCATTTACCAGTTTCTGGAAATTGATTACTAGAAACTAGTTACTATTTTAAAAAGTAGTATTTTTATAAATATTTTTTTAAAAACGGTATTTTCTAATAAAAACTGTACCGCACTACAAAAAATACAAAAGAATCGTATTTTTCAATTTTTTTCAGAAATATCGCATATTTTCTAATTTTCCCTTTAATGTTTAAACAGGAATCTTACGAGACATTCATGACTAGACTTGTCCGGTCGGCCCAATGACGTGAATAACAAAAATATTTAAATAATAATAGTCCGTTTGTTTCACTTTCACTTCTTTCCACGAATGAAAAATGTATTTGTTTTAATAATTTCAGTTTTTTTATTCACATATGTTTTTGTAATACATGTTTATTTTAATAATTTAATTTTTTTATTTAAATAATTTATCGGTCACATTAATTATTGGAATAAATTTTTTTTTCTTGAAATAAAAATAGAGTCTATAAATTATTTTTGAATAGTACATTTTAATGTCTCTTATTTTAATTACAAACACATTTCACGTTATTTCATTTCAAATATCTCACATTATAATTATAATACATTTCACAATTTCTGGTAAACCAAACGGGGCCAATGTTAAGAGACACTCCGCACTCGTAACTAGAATTTTACGAGAGACTATCGTCTATCTCCTTAACCTGTCCCAATTCCTATCCCACCCAATCAAATAGTGCCCACGTATAATCTTACTAGTAAGCAAACGGCCGTTAGTTTCGTCTAGAAACTCCCGTTTATCTCCTTCTTCCGTGAGTAAATTAATTTCAAGGTAAAACTCATCCTCCGCACCAGCCAAAAAAATATGAGGCTTTTGAGCAACTTTTAGTATTTTTGAGAAATATAGATCAACGAGAATTTTTTATTATGCGATGGAAAATTGTTCCATTGGAGGGAAGGGGAACCAGTGAGGCCATGGCCCTCACTCAATTTTTTATAAAAAAATTTATATGTAGAATAATTTTTTTTTCCTATTCGCCCCAATTAAAAATAGTTTTACAATTTTATTTCCACTTTAGATGTGAATTCACTTTAAAATCACTTAAATATAACATATCATTTTATTTAATTTTCAAAACAAACGTTCAGAATAAATGGAATTTGAAAAGATTTTAAAGTTTTTATACGTATGCTTCGTAGACTTTTCTTCTATGATAATGTTTAAATAAAGACAAATTTTAAATTTTAGAGGATTTTTTCAATGTAAATTCTATTTTAGTATCATTTAGAATATTTTTGTAAAATTTTAGAATTTTGATGTGTCATTTTTTGTGTTTTAAAAAATTGCTTTACCTTGCCTCAAAAGGAAAAAAAAAAAAAAAAAAAAAAAACTGCTTTAACGTCCCACTACAAATTGGTTCTGTCTCTGCCACCTCTGGGGTTTTTCTTCTCCATTTTGAATCAAATAATCTTCTCCAAGAATAATTAGGTTTCCAGTTTGTCTGAGTTTGGAAGACCAAAAAGTAATACAATCATCCATGAGCAATGCATATCAATATAGGATGGCAGATTCTCAGAAAAAAACAATAATAACATTAATATTGGCTGGCAGATCCAATGGAATCCATGGAGGAAAGGAGTGTGTTTTTTTTCTTAATTGACATTAAAGTGAAAAGGGAAATTAGGGTGTCCACACAGTCGCCTTCGATTATATAAAACTATATATATANCTTGTGTGTGAAAAAGGATAAATAAAGCAAAGTAAATAAGGAGACACGAATTTTATAGTAGTTCAGCCCCAAAAAAGATGAGCCTACGTCCACTGTTCTTCACTATTTTTTGGAGAATTACAAGGATTTCTCTAAGTCTCAAGGTGGGAGCAGAGAGAGAATTATATCAAAGGATTTTTTGTGAAGAGATTGTCAGATGACTGTGAGATAAAAAATTATGAGACTGAGTCCCCTTTATATAGGTGAGGGTGGCTTCATGTTTCCCAATTTTGTAAATAGGAAACTATATAATAAAATACAATATAATAGTGAGATTGGGTGACTACACAATAATGGGTAATTATCTCCTCTTCAATTAGCTAGTTCCTCTTTTTATGAATTAGGCAGGTCAACTATTCGTGGTGGTCAAAAAATCACACAACAATAGCCCCCAGCTTTTAATGCGTCCTTGACGTGTTGAAAGCTTTCTTTGATAAAATAGTTGACCGTATGCCATTATGATCAATAGTCCTCGCTCAAGTCTTCAACTGAACTTGTTACAAGTTCTCTCAGTTCTTCTTTGTTGATGTCGATGATTGACTTGGTTGGTGTAAAGCAGCGATCAAATAGTGCGACCATATCATTGTTGAATCTCTCTCATATATAAATGGATTAACTAGTAGAGCGATGAAGAGGCTGTAAAGTCTTTTAAAGAAGAAACTTTTCTCAACCATAAATTTGAGATAGTGCTCGCATTGAAGAAGTACGCTTCTTATTCTGAAAGCCTCGATCTAGACATGATGCTTTTATATTGAAATTCTGATGGCGGTTAATGAAGTCGCCAAGAAATAAAATAAGGTGTGCTTTCCTGAAAACGTAGTTGATGACACCTACGTTGTTGAAGAGATGACCCAAGCATTCGAGGATCTGAAGAAAACTCGCGAGGACGAGAAGAACTCCTTCGAGTCAAAAAAGAAGCAGCTATGCGCTATGCGAAGACCATATCCAAACATCCAGATACTCTTTAGAAGGCAGCCGAGGATGCAAGTCGCAAAGCTATTGAGGACTTCAAGGCAACCGAAGTCAAAGAAATCGAGGAGAAAGCCAGCGATATTGCCTCGCCGACCTTTATCTATAACATATACTTGCGAGCATCTGGAGTTTGATTTTTCTATCCTTGGCGAGGATGTTGTCGAGCTTGTCAACAGTTAGAAAGAGGCAGAAGCTGTGGAGAAAGCAGCAGAAACGGGAGCGAGCACTTCTACAAAATAATCGATGTAATTTTATAATATCAAAGACAAATGTGGGCATGTCCCGTTTAATTTTATTGTAATATATATATTTTTGCTTGCACACGGGTGTGACTTTTAATTTTATAGAAGTTTTCAATTGGAGATTTATTCGTCGAACTTTTATCCCTGCAAAATGAATAAAAGTTGTTATATAAACATACATAATTTAACCAAGTAGTCAATCACTGAGTGATTGATCGGTACGCTATTGCGATTCGAATCCAATAACTTAAACCGGGATTTAAGTAGTAGGATGGGTTAGGTCACATATGAAAAATAACAATTAAGTGGTGCAAACTCTATTATTTTTCAAAAGTTCCACGTTAAAATAGGGTTTATAGCAATATATCACATCGAACAATGAACGTTATGCTTAGTTACTTTCTGTTCGAGGAGGAAAATTGCGTAATACGACATGCTATGGCATGAAGCGAGGAGAAAATCCTAAGATTTTAAGAAATTTTAGAAAGTCGGCGATCTAAAATTCTAACTTCTCTAAATGAACATTTTGCATAGTTCCTTAGGAAGCGAGTAGGAGATGACGATCTGATCCTACTGCCCCCCGAGTTTTATGGTATTCGAGGACTGCCATAAAACTATAATAGATGCGTAAAAATCACCATGTACACCGAAGATCAAAGGAACAATGCCTTTACTGATCACTTCGAATGATGAATAATCCTCCTAGTTTTATGGTGTTGCAATAACTGTCATAAAACTGTAAGTAGACGACGCATAAATAATGAAGATTCGTATGAAGAAAATGCATAAACCTTCATTGGTGGAATCATCAAAATATATGAAGATACCTCACGAGCTAATATCACATAATAGTCTATACGAGGTAAAGAGACTTTGAGAAGAATTACTGAAGAGCTCATACATAGGGAGCTCGAATATGATAGAGCTCGAATATCGAGAGCTCAATAATTGAGTAGAGATCTTATCGAGGTCTTTTTGAAACCGAGTGATGATCTCGTTGAGGTTGAAAATAACGAAGAACTCGAACATGGTGGAGAACTCTTGTAATCGAGAGCTCAATGACCCAATGGAGATCTTGAAGATTGAAGAACTGAGTGAAGATCTTATTAGGGTCAAAGATAATGATAAGCTTGAGTATAATGGGGAGCTCGAATATGGAGAGCTCAAGGACCGAATGGAGATCTTGAGAAGATCTCGTCGAGGTCGAAGATAATGAGGAGCTTGAACATAATTGAGAGCTCGTGTAATGGAGAGCTCAATGACCGAATGGAGATCTTGAGAAGATCTCGTCGAGGTCGAAGATAATGTGGAGCTCGAACATGAAGATGCTTGAACATAATTGAGAGCTTGTGTAATGGAGAGCTCAATGACCGAATGGAGATCTTGAGAAGATCTCATTGAGGTCGAATAGTTGCATTCATTCAATCTTTAATCTGCAAGTACTTGACCTTTAATAGCGATGCGAGGTCGAAAGTTGATGTGAATTGACTCAGCTCAACCGCTCACTTGAGAAATTGTCTTGACACTTCAGGCTTTTACAAAATCTGTTTCAATGGAAAGTTTGTGAAAATCTCAATGAAGTGTGTATGAAAATATGGTCGAAGCTTCCCGGATGCAATGACAAGCGTTAATGGTAATTTCTCCATCTCTGGATTTCTCATTTCGGCATCGAGTAATCTTTTGTTTACATAATATACAGGTCACTATATATTTTCTTCTTCTCGAATTAATGCAGTGCTTGTCGCATACTTAGAAACGGCGAGGTATAAGTACAACTTTTCCCCCGGCTTTGGCTTCGACAAGAGTGGAGGAGATCCCAAGTATTTTTTTCAAATCTTGGAACGCCTGCTTGCACTTCTCGGTCCACTCAAACTTCCTCGATCCCTTCAGCACCTCGAAGAATATTTGGCATTTTTCGGTTGATCTTGATACAAATTGACTCAGTGTAGCCACTCTTCCTGCCAGGCTCTGCACATCTTTCGATTTATGAGATAACTGTATGTCAATCAATGCTTTGATCTTTTGAGAATTAGCTTCGATACCTCGCTGATTGACCATGAATCCCAAAAATTTCCCAGATCCTATACCAAATGCACACTTCTAGGGATTCCACTTCATCTGATACTTTTAAAGAATTTTAAACATCTCATCAAGATCGTTAATGTGATCTTCAACTTTCTTCGACTTCACCAACTTGTAACAATATAATCCTCGATCAGTGATGAATAGAGTGTATTCCTCATCTAGCTCATACATAGGAATTTAATTGTATCCAGAATACACGTCCATAAAACTCAGCAATTCATGTCCGGACGTCACGTCTACGAGCTGATCGATTCTTGGAAGTGGAAAATTATTCTTCGGACATGCTTCATTAAGATCGATGAAATCGATGCAGGTTCTCCACTTTCCATTAGGTTTCCTCACCACAACCGGATTTGCAAGCCAGTTCGGGTAAAAAGATTCACTGATGAATCCAATTTCGAGTAGCTTCTCAACCTCCCTCTTCAATGTGACGTAGCGTTCTGGATCCATCGCTCTTCATTCTGCCGTACGGGCTTTTTCGATATTGAGACGGTGATATTGAGGCAGTGGCCAATAACATTCGGATCAATCCCCACCATGTCCAAATGTTGCCATACGAAGACATCCAAATTATACTTTAAGAATGTGATTAGTTCAGCTCACATGGGTTCTTCAAGCTTCACTCTGATTTTAAACACCTTTGAAGACTCATTGATGGACAAGTCCTCCATCGTTCTGCCTAGTATACTGCCACAGCCGCCCTTCTCTGATTAACCTTTCGATCTCATCATTCAAGGTGTAGCAGTTGTTGGTATAGTGTCCAATATCGTTATGATATCGGTAAAACTTATTGAGATCGCGTTTTGCCCTATCCCGCTTCATCGGCCCCAGCTGACGATATTGCTCCTACTAATTTGTGACCACATAAATATAATCTATGGGTGCACTCAGCTCGGTATAGTTGTGGAATCGTAAGAGAGCCCTTAGAATTTCCTGCTTCTTCGGTTCGAACTACTTTTCAGTCGGTTTCTCACTCTTCCTCTTCTTTGACTTTTTGTTATTATTGTTGGTTGTTGTGGTCGCATCTTTGATTGTATCTTTTTCTCCTTCTTTTTTCGTCTTATAAAGATTTTCTCAAGAAGATTCCACCCTTAGATGTCGACCAACTCTCCGATAGAAGTCTTCAAGAATCATGCATTCTCGCTCCAATAATTCTTCCCAGAGTTTAATCTCTGGTCGCACTCCGGCCATCATTAAAGTTAGGACTCCTCCTTCAGGTGGGTTGTTGATCTTTGCCAACTCTGAAATAAAATGATTAAAGTAAGATCGCAGAGTCTCCTTTGGACATTGACGAATAGCATACAGACTGATTAATGGAACAGTAAAGTTCTTTGCAGCCTAAAATTATCTCAAAAATGCGGTCTGAAGTTATTGCCAAGACGAGATCGAACCAGACTGAAGTCTTCAGAACCACTTCTTTGCTGCTCCCGTGAGAGTTATAGCAAAACACCTACAACGTGCGATGTCATCGACTCGATGAAGCTCTATCAGGTTGCTGAAGTGGTTTATATGGTCCTGTGGATCAGTTTTCCCATCAAAAGTGTTTATGGTGGGAAGTTTAAATCCAATAGGTAATGCTGCAGCTCGAACTTCCTCGCTGAATGGCGATTGACGATTCCCATCAGCAAGCTCATCGTCCCAGCCAGCAAGTGCATCTAATGCGATCCTCAAATTATGAACATCGATATTTGGAGGAAAGGCATTATCTCTTACTAGTGGTAAGGGTGGCCTTTGGTCGTTATTATCACGACGTAAGGCGGGTTGATCAGGCAGGGTCTGCTGCGATCTTTGTGAAGATTCCACTGAAATAGTGCGATGAGATTGATTTCGGTCGTTATGATGCGATATGGATCGCCCATGACTGCATCGCTGTTCAAGGTATCGTCTCAGGTCCGTAGGACTTTGCCTAGGCTCCCTACTGATCTTTTCGAAGACGCTTTTCGATTGACGATTTGGCTCCTTGCTTGGTCGTTCATGATTGACGCTTGTTCTCCTAGAAGGTTATCCCGATCCCGATCCGTACTCGAACTTTCCATTCCAGATTCTTGTGGTAGGTCTGCGACTTTGCCCTTCCCCTTCGGGGTGCGATCAGTATGGCACTCCAATTGGGTTCTGGGTTGATTGCGATCTCCAGTTTCTTGGATCTAAATTCCTCTCTCGGATTGTCAAGCTGGATGATCCCTTAGACGTTCATGCTGTGGAGGAGTGACCATCTGTCCTTCAGCAAGTCACCTTAAAGAATCATTAATCTGGTTGGTGATTTGCTGAAAGTTCATCAGTGTGCCCTCCATGCGATCTTGTCTTTGGACAATATTCTTTGGTGCGGTCGCGGCATGTTGATCCTGAGCAGGATCGACCTATGCAGCAGCAGCACTTTGAGGTTAATTTTGGCTAACTCCAGCGTTTCTGATGGTGTTTCTAGTGTTTGCCATTGTTGAAGAAGCAAAATTGATGAACATTTTACTGGAATAGCCCTCCTTCTAGCACCAATTGTTGACGGAGATTTTGTCAACAATGAATATAGGAAATTGCAAGATGTGGCTTGTGTGTGAAAAAGGATAAATAAAACAAAGTAAATAAGGAGACACGAATTTTATAGTGGTTCAGCCCCAAAGATGAGCTTACGTCCACTGTTCTTCACTATTTTTTGGAGAATTACAAGGATTTCTCTAAGTCTCAAGGTGAGAGCAGAGAGAGAATTATATCAAAGGATTTTTGGTGAATAGATTGTCAGATGACTGTGAGATAAAAAATTATGAGACTGAGCCCCCTTTATATAGGTGAGGGTGGCTTCATATTTCCCAATTTTATAAATAGGAAATTACATAATAAAATACAATATAATAGTGAGATTGGGTGACTACACAATAATGGGTAATTATCTCCTCTTCAATTAGCTAGTTCCCCTTTTTATGAATTAGGCAGGTCAACTATTTGTGGTGGTCAAAAAACCACACAACAATATATATATATACTAGTTTATAAATTAAAATAAAAAACAAATAAATAGAAAAAAAACCACACACACAATCCTACTTCACAATTGAAAGATAGAGTTTGTGTGGAAACTGTCTTCTGCAATAAAGAGAAAGAGAACGAAATAAAGAAGGGGGTTTTACTTTTTCGCTTGAGAAAGGGTGTTTCAATTGGCCAAATGTCGTTCTCTGTCTATCGCAAAAATGAATATCTATGTGGCACTATTTCATTGGATGAGATAAGAATTGAGAATGCTAAGGGGAGGTGATCTTGTTATTGTTACTCAGGTGGAGTTTCAAATCATCGGTTGCCATTGGTCAGTTTTCTTTGGTTATGTAGAGATGGATCTTTGATTACATAAAATCTTTTGACTCATAAAATTCAGATTTAGTAGACTTCAAAAAATCACACAAAAACAACAAAAATTACGCAAGTTCATCATAATAATGTAAGTAAAAAAACACATAGACATTGATGTATTATAACATATACTATACCTTATCAAAAACAGAATTAGAGAAAAGCAAAGACAAAATTTATTTGATCTCTCAAGAAATAATTAGTTTTGGGAACGAATTTGTATACTAAAATTGAAAATTTTCACTACGTCGGTTGTCTAGCTTGTCGTTTAATTAATATATGATTCTTGTTAGACATAAACATGGGTTGAAATTAACCTAATATAATCTTAGGATTTATCATGTCAAACTATTAGATTTGGGATTGTTGAGATTATTTATCTCTAGAGTGAATGACGATGAATATAATAGAGGAAACGTTAGATGATTGAGAGCATAAGGGTTAGAGATATTCCACAACCAAAATATTGGGCCCCGTTTGGTTCACCCGTTCAAATGGGTATATTTGAATGGAAATTCTAGAATGAGTTATAATTGGAATGGGAGACATTTGAATAGAAAAATGTTAGAATGTGTTATAATTAGAATGGGAGTATTGGAATGGACCATTCAAAAACACCTCATTCCCTCCATTCTCATTCAAGACACAAAAACCCATTCAAATAGTTGATGTGACTGATGAACCATTTGAATAGAAAAACTGAATTGTTGAAACAAACACCCATTCCAAAAAACTATTTGAATGAAAAAATTAGAGTTGTTGAAACAAACACTCATTCAAATAGATTTTCTATTCCAATGGAATGGAATGGTTAAAACAAACGAGCTCTTGAAGATCTGCTTTATAGATTTCTCTCTTAGTGATAAGTGGCTGGGAGAGAAGAGTATATATTCTATTTTAGTGTAGGGACCATAAGCCAAATAAGAGACTTATATAATTGACACACTTAAGTATCCATCAACCTTAATCGGGTCAACTAATAGGATATCCACATTATAACTCATGCCCAATAAATATTACGACTCAACTTAATTAGATCACTCATTTAAGTCCACACAAAATAATATGTCGAATATAATTAATTAAATATGTGGCCATATAAATATAGGAAATATAAATTTCCTAACAATTTGTCAATTACATTTTTGATAATCAAAGGCATTACATCTTTCGCGCCATGCTCATATTGAGAAACCTGAAAAGTCAACTTTGACGGCCTGACCGGTTAGTACAAATGAATAAATGTGCCATTGATCTTTCCCCACTGAAAGGGTCTACATTAGGGCAGAGGGTGGGCAATATATTATCTCTTTCTTGCTTTCTAATCTTAGCCAAATTCATATGGGGCCCTAACATATGTAGACTGGTATGGTTCACAAATTAAATCACAAGTGTGCAGATAAGCGTGAAGATATAAGCACTCACAAATCATAAACGAAAACATAAGGTTATAGTGTAACGTTGAACCACGAACATCAATAATCAGGTAACGACTTACCACTCGTTCTCTTACCAGAGACTTTTGTGATATACAATACAATTAAAATTATAACTACCAAGTTAGAAAATTTTAAAATTTTAAATTTGTTAACTGTTATTTACCGCACTACCATTATAAAAAAAAAAAAATACAAGCAAGCATTTCTAGACTAATTTCTACCTTGAGAAAATATTACTTTTATACTTTGTATTTTGGTATTTTATTTAATTTGTACCTTGTGTTTTGGTTATTATCAATATTGACCCTTAGATTTAATATTTGTTACAAATTTATATCCTGACACCAATTTAGAGAATTTACCAGTAAATTAATAAACTTGTTTTCGGATCAGTTTTATATGGTTTATTTTTAATTTTTTAAATAGTATCATAGTAAATTAACTGCTCTAAATTGATGTCAACGTATAAATTTGTAACAAATTTCAAATCTAAAGGTAAATGTTAATTATAATGACCAAAAAACAAGGTACAATTTGAATAAAGTGTCAAAAATACAATTTAAATTTGAGGACATCTAATTTGAATTTGAGTTCTGGTGCTTTTCTCACGGATTTCCTTCTTAAAGACCATGGAGATGGTGAGGATGCTCATTTATTTCTATATGCCTCCTGCTTAATTGATATTATTTGGAGAATAAGAAATGCAATGGTTTTCGAGGCAGCTATCTTCAATTTACTTATGATTCATCGACGGGTGATGGGTCACATGTAAAAATCCAGATTTTAAGAGGTTAATTTGGGAATTGTACCTATTTTTGGATTAAATAATGGAGGGATTTATTTACAAAAGTTTTTGGAATCGAAGACTAAAACACAAATATTCGGAGGACTAAACTGAAAGGATTTGAAAATTGGAGGACTATTGTGCAATTTTCTCAAAATTGCACAGTCCCATACAATGGTCACATGGGCTTCCTATTATATTCTCATTTCTGTCTCTTCCTCCATCAATCTCTCCTTTTGCTCTCTCTTTCTCTGTCTCGTCAAAGAAGCGCTGAAGGAAGACCGAACGACTGTCGAAGCTCGCCCAGCTGCAGTCAAGCTGTCCTAACCCCCGGCGAGTCTTCGCCACGCCGCTGGTCCCGCACCGCCAGGAGGCCCCGTTTGCCGGAAAATGCCATTTTTGGCCTTGGGCTCGTTGGATTTATATCGTCGAGAGGAATCTCTAAGTATCTATCTCGTGACTCCATTTTGTCCGAATCAAAAGTTGCCATTGTTGAGTACTTTGAGCTTTGATATTTAAGATTAAACTTTTTGATTGAACCGTTGGATTGTATTTTTGGTGTCATTTTTAGAATGTACTCTCGAAATGGAGAATATTGATATACATATTGACTATGTTTGGTTACTAGTACGAAAAACAAAATCAGATGACTAAGATTTGCCTCATTTTATGTGTCACCGGTCCGGTTTTGGTCTGAAATCGAATTAGTCGAATTATTTATCTAACCTAGTTATTTTGGATGGTAGGAATTCAGTGAAGAGGTATGTTTGTTGATTTGAAGCTCCGTTAAGAAGTTAGTTTTTTACAAGAGAGCGATCGAGGGCTTGAAATTAGTTCCTGACCCTCCGAGACGATTGTCCAACGATACTTTAAGGTTCTAATAGGGTGGTATCGCTATTCTAGTGAGGTAGGGATTCGGTTACTTCTGTTTTATATTGATTTTTTTTAAACTTACTTTATACAACACATGATGACAAACATGATTTTAGAATTATTTTGGGATATCTGTGATGGAATTTGATTGTATGATATATATTGTATTGCTTTGGGACTTTTCTGAGTGCAGATTATTTTTGGGTATATCAAAAATAGGATCGATATGATGCCTGTTTTCTATAAAACTTAATATGCCTATTCCATTGAAAAACAAGAGTATAATTATTTTCACATTTCAAATCCATATTGCACCTGTCATAGGATCATACATAAGTTTTGTATTAGCATCGTGGGTTTATAGTGTAGTACTGCGTGTTCCACCGTCAATGTAGAGTCTGTATACTTGCATGATGTTTGATTTCTCTGATTATCTCCCTATCTGATAAGCGTAGGCAATACTGTTGCCCCTCTAGATTTGGTAGGCAACACATGAGTGTCTCCTCCAGGTATAGGCTTAGGTGTTAGGCAGGCTATTCGGTACACTTTGTGCCATCATCCTGGATTTCCACAGATGAGAGGATGATGGCTCATGGACATGGGTTGATTTGTGTCATGTGCGTATGAATTGAATGGTTTTAACTATACTGTACATTTTTAGCTGTGCTGAAAAAAAAATTCGATGTAACGTAAAGTAGCCGAGTGTTTAGTCAACTGTAATTTTAAAGTGCTGTGACTTAAAAAAGTTGTATTAAAATATTTGGTAAACTATATGACTGAATTTTTGTGTAAATATACAATGACCAAAATAAATATCATTATACAATTATGCATATTTATAGAAAGAGCTTATTAATATTTTTTACAATTATATATATTTGTACATACTAAACATATTAATACTTGTTTAAAAAAATTGATATGAAAATAAACTCAATTAAATTAGTTACTCAATTAAATTTATTTTATTTTCTTCTGAATTTAAAATTTCAATAAAGAATCAATTTGGTTACTTTAGAATAATTAATATGAAGAGTATTTTAGTCAATTTATGATTTAAATATATTAATACGTTTTTTTAAAAAAATTGATATGTAAATAAACTCAATTAAATATTTAGTATTTTTTACTTTTAAGTGATTTTAATTATTATGATTTATTTATTAAAAGATAGTACAAATTCTCACGTAATCCAAAAATTAGAACTGGCCTTGTAGCTTTGTCAAAAGTTATTGAAATTTGATTTTTAGAATTTTATCAAACACTTTTTAATTTACAGATTATTCCAAAAATACTTTTTAACTTATTAAAAAACTAAACCAATCTGGGCCTAAGAGGCGCTCGGCTTTTGGAGTCCTGGGTTCCATTTTAATTGCCAATTTATTGCCTTCTTTGTATTGTTTGGACGATGCTAGGCCGTGAGTCATTGGCATTTTTTATTTGTATTTTTTGAGCTTCGCTCCTTTCAATGAAGTCTAATTCAAAAACGAAAAAAAAAGCCTCTTTTTATAAATATTTTCTTTCCCTCGAATATTATAAATAAATTTTTTAAATGAAAAAAAAATAATATTAGAAAAGGCCCATTCCTCTAGCAATATAAAATTACAATGTAAAACAAAGGGTTTCTATCACCTTTACGTATAAAAACTAAAAGAATTACAAAAATACGGAACTCAGACACTTTTTCAAATTTTCGTACGATTTTTATTAGAAAAATGTCACTTTTTAAAAAATATTTAGAAAAAAAATACCATTTTAAAAATAGTTACTAGTTACCAGTTTCTGAAACCTGGTTACCGGTTACTGGTTACCAGTAATATACTAGTTATAAATATCTTTAGTTACTAGTTATCAGTTTCTAGAAACTGGTTACCAGTTACTAGTTACTATTTTAAAAATAATATTTTTCTAAATATTTTTTAAAAATAGTATTTTTCTAATAAAAGCCGTACCGCATCTTCAAAGAACGCTGACCACCGTATTTTTCGAATTTTTTTGCAAAAACACCGTATAATATCTAATTTCCCCTAAAACACATCAATAATAGGGTGGTCAAGAGAAACGTACAGAGAAGTCGTACTTTTTCTCTTTCTCTTATATCTCTATGTTAATTTGGATATGCTACTTATCTCAAAATTTGTACCAAATTTTTAATACCAATAAACATGTATTTGAATTATCACTATTTAATTTGTGCATTAGAACTTATCACAAATAAAATGTATATTGGTATTTAAAATTTGGTACAAATTTTGTTACATCTAACATTATTCGTTAACTTAACTCTTTATATTTCCTAGTGACTGTGAGAGACGCCAGCAACAGACATCTGTTTGGTCTTCGAAACTCAAAGATGAATATTCACCGTTTCATCGTCTTTATCTTATTGATCACCGTTCGATTTGGCGGTGGACAGGCGCCGCTTCAGTCTTACTTCCCCGAGGACAACATAGCCCTCGACTGTGGTTCTCAAGTAATTAACAACCCGGCACGAGACGATCGGAACTGGGCTGGAGATATCAACTCCAAACTATTTCCGTTGAAATTAGGCCAAAATAACGAATCAATACCCTCCCCAGCTGGGGTTGAGTCATTCAGTGAAGCCGATCCCATACCGTACGGAACTGCACGGCTCTCCGTCTCCGAATTCACCTACGACATTCCGGTAAGACCAGGCCCAAAGTTCGTCCGGTTGCACTTTTACTCGGCTCCATACGGAGACTTCAATATTTCCAAGGCTTTCTTCTCAGTCAAAGCCGGTCAATACACCCTCCTAAGCAACTTCAGTATTTTTCTCAATGCTGAGGCTCTTGGTAGACCAGACATAGTGAAAGAATACTGGCTAAACGTAGAAGATTCTGCTCTCATGCGCATAACGTTCACTCCTAGTACTTCTATTTCACGGGCGTTTGCTCTCGTCAATGGTATCGAAGTTGTATCGATGCCGGCAGATCTTTATCACTCGGACCCCGAGCATGGTCTTAGGTTTGTGGGACAGCTGGGATTCTACCCCTTGGGAAATGACAGCGCTCTGGAGATGATGTATCGAATAAATACTGGTGGTGGAGGACCTATCCCTCCTGCTAGTGACACGGGTATGTACCGAAATTGGGACGACGAAAAACCCTACTTGACAAACCGGGGATTTAGTGTTATACCTGTTGAAACTTCCGCTGCCTTAAACTTCTCAATGATTCCACGTTACACTGCACCGGAAGCTGTCTATCGAACCGCCCGGACTATGGGGACTGAAGACCGAGCCCTAATTAAGGGCTACAATCTCACTTGGGAATACCCCGTGGATTCTGGATTTTATTACATGGTAAGGTTGCATTTTTGCGAGATTGTTCCAGTGATGAATTCAACCGGTGATCGGTTGTTTTTCATTTTCATAGCAAACCTAACTGCAGAGTCGAACGCCGACGTGATCCGGTGGAGTGGTGGTAAATATGTTCCTTGTGTTAAAGACTACGTGGTCTCGAATATGTTTAGCAAAAATGGAGAGAAGAAATTAAACCTCTCCATCGCCCTGCAAGCAAACCCAAAAGATTGGAAATCGAAATACGTCGATGCAATCTTGAATGGGGTGGAGATCTTCAAAATTAATGACAACATGGGAAATCTCGCCGGTCCCAATCCTGACCCTCCGAAACTTGTACCGAATGCCCCATCTCTTAGACAACAAGGGGATAGAAAGAACAGTGGTAGGATTATTGGCATCGTTGCCGGTGTAGTTTCCAGCCTTGTTATTCTGTCCATTTTGGGGTTTTTCGTTTTCCGGCAAGCAAGAAAAGTCAGAGACACTGCCTCTACCAAGGTGGTTACTGGCAACCATTCCTTAACTATGACCAAGTCAAGCAAGGGCCGAGGCTCATCATTGCCGTCCGATCTGTGTCGTTACTTTTCATTGGCTGAGATCAGAGTTGCTACCAAAGACTTTGATGATAACTTCATTATTGGGTTTGGAGGGTTCGGCAACGTGTACAAAGGGTACATCGACGATGGGACCACCCCTGTTGCCATCAAACGGCTGAAGCCAGAGTCATCACAAGGAGCCAACGAGTTCAAGACCGAGATCGAGATGCTCTCCCATCTCCGCCATCGCCACCTCGTCTCTCTGATTGGCTACTGCAATGATGACCGTGAAATGATCCTAGTGTACGATTACATGGCACGTGGCACCCTCCGTCACCATCTTTACGACGGTGACAACTCACCTCTGTCGTGGAAACAACGGCTCGAGATATGCATCGGAGCAGCACGTGGGTTGCAATATCTGCATACGGGTGCGAAGCATACGATCATTCACCGTGACGTAAAGAGCACGAACATTTTACTCGACGAGAAATGTGTGGCCAAGGTTTCCGATTTCGGTTTGTCAAAAACAGGCCCTACCGGCATTTCCAAGGCCCATGTGACCACAGTGGTCAAGGGCAGCGTAGGGTATTTGGACCCGGAATATTACAAACGTCAGCAGCTGACAGAAAAGTCTGACGTGTACTCATTCGGCGTCGTTTTATGCGAGGTTTTGTGTGCGAGACCACCAATACTACGGACCGCGGGGAAGGGGAAAGTAAGCCTTGCAGAGTGGGCTCCGGGTTGTTATCGCGATGGGACATTAGATCAGATCATCGATCCACATCTGACGGGTAAGATTGCTCCGGAGTGTCTGAAGAAGTATGGCGAGATCTTCGTGAGCTGTATGCTAGACAATGGGACGGAAAGGCCGTCAATGAACGACATCGTTTGGGGCCTTGAATTTGCAATGCAGCTACAGCAGAGCGCAGAGGACAACGACAGGGCTGGTGGAGCAACCATCACACCAAAGGATGAAGATGCAATCCCTTTCATGAATGATAACAGCGATGGTACGTTCACAAGCAGTTGGGAAGATACGTCGGAGTCAAAAAGCAGTGGTGTGACTAAATTCAGTAGTAGCGACAAGGGTTCTACTACAAACGAGTCCATCAAAGGAATGTCTGGTGCTGTGTTCTCCGAGATCAATAATAATGCAAAGGGAAGATGAGTGAAGCAATAGTAAATAAAAAATGGATCCCT
>JXTC01000266.1:6078-64211 GCA_002914845.1 Trema orientale
TTACTCATGAAGCAAAATATAAAGAGTATGGTAAACTATGATTTTGTACCAGTTTTCCAATTTTAATTATTAGCTTGATTGATAATTGGAATGAATTGATGATAAATTAAAAATAATTCGGAGTTAAATGTTGTTTTCTCTTGGCAGACTTGCTAGGTTTCACTCGTGCTCATAAAAGGGATTGAATAACATCTGAAAGTCACGTTTTCAGTCCTTTACCAGAGTGGTATACTCAGTCCTACAAATGAAGAATTGTTAGATAGATTTTAATTTTCTCAGCTAGTGATGTGATTAGATTTGGAGATTTTAATTTTCTTTGTTGGTGATGTGATTAGATTTGGACTCCCTGCTTATTATGTTTAAACTTTTAGAGGTGTGATATTTCTCTCTTTTTTTCATTGTTCTATATGTTTCTATGTCATAATATAAATCCTGTTTTGTAGAGAATTCACAAAGATTTATAACCTATGTTTCGATTTCATGTTTTGCATGTTTACATCCCTTTTAGGTTTGTATTTATGGTACAAGATTCTGTGACACTGAGTAATACGTTGGCTCCAGCCACAATTTAGCTCATTTCATGTTTAAATTATCTCTATAATAGATTACTTTTGTATATCACTTGTCACTTTATTTATCGAAATTTTATCTAGATATTGTCTTTTGCAATTGTAAAAGTTCAAAGTCAGGAACTTTGATTTTGGCAGTTTAGATTCATCACTATAGTTGTCCCTATTTTTGCCTTTTTTTCTTTGTATGCTAAATTAAGTTTAGAATCATCACTTTAAAATTCTTATTTGTTTGCACTTATCGTATGTTGGGGATCTGATCATCTTGAATCTGCATCATGGTCTTAATTATGATGTTTATTGTGGTCAATAGTTTTTAATAAGTTTGAACCATCTTCAAGTTCAAATAATTACGAGTACTTGAAATATCTGAAGCATACACATGAAGCACTGGGTTACTTTATAGTTTCAATTGCTCTACAAAACAATCAACATTTTAGTTTACATATTTGTTCAGTGTAAATCTACTTTGAGCTTAATAACTAAGTTTCTGGTAGTAAAACTATCAAAGCATATGTTTAAATTTTTTTGTTATAAATATTATGCACAAAACTAACTTACGATACAGTAGTTTAACCGACGTGTAATATCACTAACTATAGAATATTTAATACATGTTTAGAGTTATAATATTTCTTTTACAAAACTAAGGCTGTATAATACTAATTTTATTTTTCAGATAATTGCATATATAATCAGTGAAACATATAACGTGCGTAGCACGTAACTCTTCTTACTAGTATATATATAAAGGCTAAAAATATCATCACAACTAAACCAAACCGTAGTATTACTAATTTATATAAAGAATCACATAATATCGTTACTCCCAAAATTGATAACTGTCACTCTTTAATTTTCTTAAACTAAGAATAATTTCATTTTACACTCTGATTGTTTTGCGGGAAAATCAAAGTGTCATCAGGGTCAACTGCGAAGGAAAAAATCCGAAAGGGTCACTATGATTTTTCCTTCTCGGTTCCATGGAATTTCCTCCCGGATTCAACAGCTTCCCTGTTAAGATGACAGTAAAAAATGGGTTAAAAGATGGGTTCAGCTCATAACATCACAAACACTTGAGCAAAATTGATTTAGCTCTAAAGAGGTCAACCTGAATGCGTCTACGAGCTCTTTACTTTCAGGATTAAGCTGCACGCCTTCGTAGAAGGCATTAGCTGCTTCATCAAATTTCTGAAATGTGGAAAGCAAATAAATTACATTAGACAAACGGAAAAAGAAAAAAAAACGAATCATAAAACTCTATCTCAAATGTTGACTCTGTACGATGAGGGAACGTAGGGCATGCCTGCAATAAGCGTAATGCTGCGCCTTCACGATAGCAAGCTTTCGGCCAATCTGGTCTTAATGCTCTGCAGGCCTTTGCATCTATTAAGGCCTGCTCAGCTTGACCAAGACGAAGCCAGCAAAGGCTTCGATTAGAGTACAAAGTTCCATCACTGGGGTCTAGATCAATTGCCTGTAAATGCATGACCATATGAATGAACTTCTAAAAAGACCAGAATTCGATGCCAACAAATTAACTTTTTCCAAGCACAAGGCTGACAGAAAAAAAAAAGTCAAATAATGCACCTGGGTATAAGCATCCACTGCAATATCGTAGTCCTTTCTTTTAAAAGCTTCCTCTCCTCTTGATTTTGCTTCTGCAGCTTTCTTCTTCGCTTCAGGTGTCACCTGAATAAGTTGCAACATTCAGCGGGGTGACTGATTACAAGAATGGATAAATCTAAACTCTTTCCACATAAATTTACGTGCATGAACATAAATGAGAGTTACTTGTGCCCTACCACTGACAGAGACAGAGACAGTTGAATATCTCCGACACTCTAATCTGATGAATCAAAACAATTATATTCATGAAGCATAAGAAAATTTTCAAGGTTGAGGGAAACATCACTAACAAGTGCGTTCACAGGATTGAGATGAGGAACCCTACCAATATGCTTGGCCGCTTGCATATATGAACTTATTATTTTGTTTTGTTATAAGTAAATGCCTCTTTCTTACTCCGACTTTCCACCAAAAGTCAAACTACTGCTACTTTGAAATTCTAAACCAACTTTATACAAATTCTATTTTAAGGTAACAGAGGATGCGGATGATGAATATAAACAGAAGTTACATAAATCAAAAAACTAAACTCTGGAGTAAAAATGGCACCTGAGGGAGATCTTGCTTTGGCAAGTCATTTGGCATATTAGCTTCCTTCGGACTTTTTAAATCTTCCTGCATAATGATTGGCAGCAAAACACATAAAACCTATTGCCAACCGTCATATTTCGAGTAGCTCGGATTGATACAGAAGAGAGATTTAACAGCCACAATAATATGCGTGTAAATAATAATAAACTATTAAAAATCTGCATCTTGACATATAAGTGAATTAATGTAGTTAATTTATGTAAGCCAAGTTAAAAATAAATTAATAAATAAAGGGCACGTGAGCCTTGACAAAATAATAGCGGTCAGTAATAGATTTTGGCGAGGATATCTTTTCTACAAAAAATATGTTACTCCTGGGTTGTAGCTAATATTTGGAGGTTAGTAAAAGGCTAAATGCAATTACTCTCCAGACAAGATGGTACTTCAAGTGCTTCCCCAAAGGCGCTTCAAAGCAAAAGAAAATTCAGGATCTGTGTACCTGTTGTCTGCTGCTTGTTTCAGAATGAACATACTCAAGTATGCCATCAACTGTCCATTTTGGGATACTTTCAATCTTTGATGTCAAGGGAAACAGGATCTCGACAGCTTCACGATTGCCTCTTGCAGCAGCAACCAATATTGGCTTCGTGCCATCCTGTGATACCAAATAATTGGAACTCAAAAAATTTGGCCATTCAATGTAGGTGTCCCCTTTTTTTTCGCTAAAAATAGATATATAACAGTAGTGGCCTGACCTCATCAGTGACATCGGGATCTGCTCCAGCTTTTAATAGACATTTAATGATTTCTACGCTCCCATGATCAGCAGCAATGTGCAAAGGGCTTGCTCCACCAGCACTAACATTTACTTTAGCACCTGCCTGTACAATAGATAATGCAAAAGTGAGTGCTAAAAGCAAAACTATTATCTCAATGTTCCAGAAATAAAAATGAAAATGGTACTCTGCTGACAGAAAAACATGTGCGTAGAGACATGAAGCCTTTTTTTTTAGTAAGAACATGACTTTAGTCCAAGCTTCAATCACCCCAAGAATTCCTTTTATCTAATGACAGTTTATGTAAGATCTTATTTCCATTTCAACTCATAACCATTGGATATTTAGAAACAATTTACGTGACACTAGAAAAATTCAATAAAACATACTAATTAGAGGAACAAAGAATATATAGAACCTGAATCAATAACTCTAGGCAAGGAAGCGAACCAGCAGCTACAGCTGAGAGTAGTGGAGTAATATCATCATCAGTTTCCGCATTTGGCTGCAAAGAATATAAACAAGATGAAATCACAAGCAGCAAAGCACAGTTTGGCTGTCCCAAAATCCTAAACTTCGAAATTAAAAACTATGAGCTTTACATTAGCATGGTGTTCTAACAAAGCTTTCAGAGCTTCTTCTTGACCGTGACCAGCAGCCCAAATTAAAGGAGTGCCAGCATCACTTTGTGAATTGACATCAACACCTTTAGAAATTAAATGCCTCAGCAACTCGATATCTCCTGCAAACAAGAAAACATAAATTAGAGCAGGGAGTATTTTAGAAGTTCTGATATCGCTGACATTGCTTATTCCACAACCCCAGGAATACCACAAAAATTATGATTTCTGCAGTTAAATTGACCAGTCTCATAGCCATAAGATTTCGAAACTCAACCTTTGGGTGGAAACCATTTGAGTCATTAATTTTCTTCAAAACTTGAAAGGAAGTTTCTGCACAAAATCCTAGTCTTCAAAATCCTAGTCAATGTAAACTAAAACCAACGAGAACATAAAATGTCTATAACTAAAAACCCAAAGACCAAGATGATTCAGAGAGAGTAGAGAGAGACTCTAATCACTATGTGGGAGGGTAAAACCGAAAGCAGTACACAGTACACAAATAGAGGCACTCCACCTTATATTAATAAAATACAAGCTGTAAAATAGAGAGAACAAGAAGGGAAAAGAATACAAACGACGGGGAATAAAGGCTCACCAATGCCTGCAGCATGGTGCAGAGCTGTTGCCCCTAAATTGCTGGCTATAGAAGGATCAGCACCATGTTCAAGAAGGAATTTAGCAGTATCAGTGTGCCCTTGCCTAGCAGCATGAATAAGAGGAGTCTCACCTGTAAATGTGGATGACAAATTTCTAATCATGAACCACACATGGTACCAACTATTGCAATCCTTTTTCCACAAGAGATCAATGCCGGTCAGCTCAAGTTAAGTGCAAAACAACATACATATATGCACGTAGGTACATAACCAAAAGCAAAACAAGCCACCCAAAAGTCAAACTGACTCCGCAACAATTACAGACCAAAACATTACCCATCCAAGGAGCAAAAGCGAGCAGCATTCCCTAAAATAACTTGAATTTGCCTCTTGTGTAACAAGAGATGAAACTACAAAACTTATGTGGGACTTGCTCCAAATAATTGTCACAAAATCATAAAACACGAGTTTTACACAAAACGTCAATCCAAGTACAAAGTTTGCAGTACGAACATTCCTAACAAGCGACTCAAATTCAGCTCAAAGTAAACATTAGGCTCTAACAAGAAAATCATGAAAAGGGCATTAAAAAGGGCATGAAGCCATGAAGGAAACGATACCATCTTCGTCTACTGTATCAACATCGAGTTTGAGTTCCTCCAACAAGTACTTGCAGACCTCAGTCTTGCCCTCTCTGGCCGCAAAGTGAAGTGCACCTCTCTTGTTGGCATCCTTAATATCAGCTATTGTTTTCGCCAAGCCCTTCCCATCATCAAGCTTCTCTGCCACCTCTACCCACAACCAAAAATACAAATAAATTCAACCCAAGTTTAAAACTTTAAACAAAACCCACTTCAGAAACGAAAATTAGGAGACTAATTTATCTATTTATAAAAAAAAAAAAAAAAAAGTTAGCATTGAACATACTCTTCAAGAGATCAAGACTCCCTGTACAAGCGGCATTCAGAAAGAGTTGGACTTTCTTCCTCACTGCATATATACAAAAATAGATATTATATATAAAGATACATGAGATAAGCAATTGAGCTTTTCCGAGAGTGAAGACTGTATCAGAGAAAGATGGGTCACCTGCGAGGGCATCAGAGGCATCAGGGCCGGCCATAAGGACGGTAAAGAGCAAGTAAGTACCCTGGAGAGATTTAGAGAGAGCGAGTTGAGAATGAGTTGAACTCGGTGAAAATCTTCTCCGTCAAGAACGGTTTGCCTCCGAGACAGCCAGCGCCAAATAAACTATAAAGAAGGGTTTATGGTTTTTATTTTTATTTTTTTTCCCTTTCTTTGGGAGGGTTTTACTTTATGGTCTGTGGTCTATGGATTGATGACCCGAAGACTCGCGAAGGTAAAGAATTTTTCTTGGAATTAATTGAAAAAAGAAAAAGCAAAAAAAAAGGACAAGAATTAAAATACGAAATAAGAAATTTCTACTGATACTACTAGAAAAATATCGTGTTTTCTTCTAATACACAGATACTCGAAGTCTAGAAGCTTTCTATTTCTTTATACCTTACTCCCCTTAACCACAGAAACCATCTTACCCAATTTGAAAAATAAACTTGTTCCGAAAAAAAAAGGGTAAAAGAAAAATAAACGACAGTAACTTTATAAAACGACAATTATCATGGAAACGACATTGTGTTGTGAAACAAGAAACTACTGCGTAGTATAATACAACATTTCTGGCATGTTTACTTCGCTGTAATCATAATCGGAATAAATAGAAGGATAAATGAATGGGAATAAAATAGAATAGTATGATAATCATTATTTGTATTATGTTGCTTACTTAAAACTAATAGGAAAATAGAATCATATTTATCAGAATACTATTTATTTGTTTACTTAACCCAGGAAAAGTAATGAGAGTGCATTATGTTTACTAAATTGTCCTTTTAAATATATGTACATTTTGAAGTAGATAGATTTTTTTGGATAAAATTATATTTTATAATTTTAATAATTAAAAAAGAGGAAATAAGTGTTTACAGGTAATCACATTCCTTAAGGTATTAGTGGGAAAGCATTCTCATTCTTTTCTCCTAAATTTGAGTGGGCCCCACACATTTCATCTTTTTCCATATTTTAGTAAACATTTAAATGGGAATCATTACTCCATATATCATTCTCATTATTCTTTTGTAAACATGCCATTCATAAAAACCACAGTATCTCCTAAACTGGAATGGAAAATATTGAAAATGAGGTTACAAAAACGACAATAACTCTATGAAACGACAACTTTTCCTTCGAAGACAATCTAACCACTACAAACGACAAAATTTTTTGGAAATGACAATTAAATGGAAACGAAACAGTAATAAAATTTCTTACAAATGGCTACAATATACAAGGATCAACTTGTTTCCGTATTTATTATAGCTTAGACATTCTTTACCATTATTGGCAACAATCTACGTCATGAATATGTTGCATATAAGCCAAATGGGATTTGAAACAATAGGTGATTTGTTTAACTACCCAAGAATAGTTCTTAGGTACCAAAAAAGAAAAAGAACAAAAGACGAAAATTTATTGAATGGAAATCGATATAACTAAAGTTATTTTTCTAGTGAAACTAAAAGAAGAATGTATTTTTTTCAGACAATTACTAGAATTATTTTTACTCGTGAGTTAGAAATATAACGTTCATTGAAGAAAATTTTACTCAGAAAAGGCATGCCATTTAATTGAAAGTTCGCTGTCGCAACAACATGTCGTTTACAATATCATATTTACTTTGCTTTGTAGTCTATAATGTATACGGATTTATAATATACCGGAGATGTCGTTTCTTATTTGATTTTCTTTCAGGTGCTTTCCGTTTAGAATTTCAAGTATTTGATTTACAATCTAGTGGATATGCTTTGAAAAGTATGTTCTCCACTTTAACCTTTATAACTTTATGTCTGGCTTAGTATATCGACGTTTTTGTGTCAAATTTGATAACGTTTTATCCGGAACTACGTGTATTTCACTCGTTCAATTTAAAAACGACAACATTTTATATCATAAGTAACAAAACTTCATAGAGAACACAACATTTTCATAAAAACGACGGTATCTCCTAAATTTGAGACCGAAACTACTCTGGAAACGACAATAAATATAAAACTTTTCCTCCCGTAGACAATAATTACAGAAAGGACAACCTTCTAAAAAAAAAAACTACAGAAAAGACAAATATTCAATGAAGACGACAGAAAAAAGAAACGAATGGATCAAAAATTTATTTCTTACAAACGACAATCAATTTGTTTCCCAACATTCTGTAACCTATAATATTTATTATGCAAGAGCATCGTTGACTACTAATTGCATAACAGCCAAATGGAATATAAGAGCATTTAAAAATAAAAATAAAAATAAAAACAAAGTTAGATGTAACTGGGATTCTCAATTTTTAACAAGACGACTTGATTATTTTTAACAAATTCTTTCACAAATGGCTAACATGAACATAAAGAAACAATAGCTAATTTGTTTAAGTACCTAAAAAGAGTTCTTACAAAATAACACTAATCGAATCTAACGAGTGTCTTTCTCTTTTTTTTTTTTTTAAAAAAAAATTTTCAAATGAGACTGACAAGGGTATCATTAATCGAGAGTGCATTCCCTCATTTCGTAATATACATAAAAGGAGTCCTCGATGCGTATAACTGCACAAAAACTTTGGTTACATAAAGCATGTTGTGGCCATGCATGAGAAATTTAGATTGAACAATTAGGAAAAGAAAAAGAAGAAAAAAGTAAAGCATAATCCTATAACCAAAGCTGTAATGAACCTCATTAATGAACTCCTTTCGCTCCCTATATGTAACAACATTACAAATCCCCGGTAAGAAAAATAAGCCCCGACATTTTTATGTTGTAGTAGTATAGTAGTAGCAGCACATATTATATCATATATGTTTAGAAAAATCTCCTAATTAATCAAAGCTTAATTTGGCCAACCCCTTTCTCTCTCTCTCTCTCTATCTCTCTGTCTTACTCCTCTCTTTTAGACGTATTTCTTTTGCTAGGCAAAGCCATGATCCCAATATATATAGTTGTCCATTCAAGATGAAGACTGCATCACTGAACAAGCAACAGCTTGAGCCCAATGCCTTAACTTCGTCTTCACCTGTTGAGGATTGTCTCCTGCATATAGACACAAAAGCCAATAAAAGATCTTGAGAAAAACAGGACAACATTACTCAAAGCTAAGTTTTTTTAGTTGGTTCCCCAGCAAAAAAAAAAAAAAAAAAAAAATGTTGTTTTAGTTGGTTAATTGCTCTTTAGCCCAATATCTATATTAGCCCTTTTGGCACATGACCCCTCAGCTTATACACTGTAGTGACTAAATCTAATGTCATGAATGATTCCTCAGTAATAATAAATTTTCTAGATAAACTCGAGAATTTTCAGTTGACATTACAAGATTATTTAGAGGTACTTTGTCTTTTTTTATTTTTTTGGCATATTGCAATCTACGATGTGCCAAGGGCAATATGTGAATAGTGGTGCCCTTTTCCTTGGGTCCCTAAACTAATATAGTAATATCTTTAATAAAGAGAGAATTTTTTTATTTTCTTTTTAATGTGGTTTGCCTAAAAAACAAAACAATGAAAAATAAAACCATAGTTTCATCCTCTCATGTGTTTTATGGAAGAACAAAAAATTATTACTCAAAGATTCACTTTGTCAACTCATACATACATTCATGCATGCATGCGTGTTGCATATATATATATATATATAATTACCTGGGCTGCAGATTTTCCACGAGTCGGAATCGCTCCTTGGGCTTCCGTACGACGGCGACTGTCCGGCGGGAGATGACGTGGAGGCCCGGCTCTGCGGCGTGGACACCGGACTCAGAGAGCGGTTCACGGCGAAGTAAAGGTCAAGGGCCGGCAAAGTACCGCAAAGCCTCTGACCCTCTTCCTCGTTGAACCCAAACCCGAGCTCTATACAACCTTTGAGCTCGTTGAGGTCGTCGTCGGTCAAATCATCGGCGGCCGAGTCAACCATCCCGTTCTTCCTCTGCTCTTGCCGGAGAATCTGGCGGCGCCGCCTCTCCCACGCCACGTCACGGGGAGTCTCACACATGGAGAGCTGCTTCGAGAGCCGTTTCCGGCTCTTCAGCTTCGGCGGCGCCAGCGGCATGTGGCGGAGCTCCTCCTCGGAAGAGTAGTCGCTCGAGTCGCTGCATGTCGTTCTGGTGCTGTTACTGTCGTTCTTGGGTTCAGATCCGAAATCAGGGATGCTCATTCTGTCGTTTGTGAAGTGAGTATTGTCGTTTAAACAAATAAGAGGAGGAGTGGGGTATTGTCGTTTAGATTAGCCGCCCCACACAGGCCCAGAGGGAGAGTCCGACGGGGGTGTGGGACGGGGCAGGCGGCGCGTGCTTAGAGAAAGGAGGAGATTTTGTACTAAAGAGTATGATATAAATATATATTTACCAGGGATTTTTTTTTTAATTTTTTGGGCTTTTATTAATGAAGGAATTTCACCATTTGAGACAGGTGCAAGAAGGTAGAAGAGTATAGAGAAGGGCTTTAATGGAGGACCAACGAAATGGGGGCTGCTAGAGGCTGGGAGCTACCTTTGAGATTCCACCGTTCCTTTGTAACTGCTGCCACCAACCTTTTTTTTGTTTAAATTTGCGCCCCCCTTATAATTTAATTTAATTTAATTGTAACCATATTTTTGGATGCTTGGGTGTTTAATTAGCTGTTCTTCAGTGTAGTATTACTAATTTTACTATTTCTTTTATTTAAAAAAAATCCAGCAATACAACAAAAATTTTTAATTGGAAATTAACAGAGACAATTTGTGTCTTTTGGGTTCTTTTTAACTTTAAAGAGAGTAATTAACTGCTTGCTTGTAGCATGTTAGTTGTTTTATACTATTGTTCACGTAAAGAAGAAAAGCATTAACTTTGCAAAACATATTCAGCAATCAGCATATACCTTCTTCTGCATGGATTGCATTTATTGGCCCAATCATAAGTCATAACACTTGTTAAAAGTTTTAATTGATCTCTAAGAGAGTGCCCCAAAAAAAAGATTTTGATAGTAAATAATGGATGCAATTCCTTCCTTGATAACTAATGGTTTTGTTATGTTGATCATATTTTGTACGTACAATTTCACTTTGAAATATTAGAGTACATCACTTTCTTTTTCGGACATTTTAAGGTTTCAACAGTTGTAAGCTAACTGACAACAGCCAGCATGGATTATGCTTCTGCTGTTTTCTCCTGGTGGTGTGGCGCTCATAATACATTTTGGTGGCCACTCAATTTAGTTCCTTCGGTTTTTGTTTTTTTTCAAAAAAAATAAATAAAAAAAAAATAAACGCCCCTTGAGCATTTAACTTATAAAAAACGTTAAAGAAGTACTAAAGCTAAATTTAGTATACAGTTTTGAGAAATGTTAGAACCTATAAAAACAAATATAACACCGATTCTTTCTCAAAATCATCCATTTTGAACTACCTTTTATTCTTTGGATCCTAGAGCTCAAACCCCAAAAATGGAAAAGGCAAAAACAAGGCCAGCAAAAGAAAGATAATCCCTTAATACAAAAACAAAATAGAAGTTTTTGCCTTTTCTTCTTGCCTGGTCTGGTCCCTTGATCCAGGTAAGGCTCTGTAGATGAAATGAAAGCTCGAGTCAGTTTCCATGGCGGATTAGATATGGTGTAGGCTTAACACCCAAAAGAAAAAGATCGGAAAGAAAAAAGGACAAAAACCCAACAAGCCATATTACTATTCAGGCGTACAGGAAAACTTTCTCACTATTTTTATTTATCAGGGCCTTCTGTGTTTTCCTGTACGCCATTTTCGTGAGCGGTTTCTCTCATCCTTCATTCTCTTTAGCCATGAATACCAAGACCCACAAATGGTTTTTGGTGGCTTTTCTTTTTGTCCTCCTCAGCTCCTTCCATGGCTCGATCTCAGACTCGGACTCGTTGATCTTGGGATGCGGCACTGAAAATGGCGCCAAAGATGCAGATGGAAGGAATTGGGATACTGATTCCAAGTACATCAATGGTGGAAACTCGGTTTCTGTCAGAGCCCAGTACCAAGACCCTTCTCTTATCTCTGAAACTCCATACATGACCGCTAGAATCTTCACCTCCAAGGCAACTTACAAGTTCCCTGTTAAGGCCAACAAAAGCTATTGGCTTAGGCTCCATTTTTACCCCTCGGTTTATGGCAGCAACAATGCCGAGGATTCCTATTTCAATGTGGTTGCCAATGATTTAACTCTCCTGAAAAACTTCAGCGCTTCTCTCAATTGTAAGGCCCTTACACAAGCATATATCATGAGAGAATACACCTTGGCTCCCTCTACTTCTGATTCTCTGAGTCTCACCTTTGAGCCTGTTGTTGGTTTTGCTTTCGTCAATGGTATTGAGTTGATTCTGGTACCGGATATGTTTGATACGGTGTCTGTGATCGGGTTTTCAGACCAAACTATTGATGCCAAGACCACAAATATGCAGACCATGTATAGATTGAATGTTGGTGGGCAGTATATCTCTCCAACCAATGACTCTGGTTTAACCAGGACATGGTATGATGATTTCCCTTATTTGTATGGAGCTCAATCTGGGGTCACAAATGAAGCTAGCCAGAATGTTAAGATTGATTACAAAGATTTGCCTAGCTATGTAGCCCCAGCTGATGTTTACAGGACCGCGAGATCGATGGGAAGCACAAAAGCAATCAACCAGAATTATAATCTCACTTGGGTTTTCCAGCAAATTGATCCAAACTTCATGTATCTCGTGAGGTTACACTTCTGTGACTTTCACTACTCCAAACCCAATGAGATAGTCTTCAATATCTTTCTCAACAACCAAACAGCCCAATCTGGAGCAGATGTGATTGCTTGGTCAGGAGGAAAGGCTGTGCCAACTTACAAAGACTATGTTGTGTACGTTACCGATGGAAAAGGCGATGAGGAGCTTTGGTTGGCGATGAACCCTGCAACTGAAACAAAGCCTGAATACTACGACGCACTCCTCAACGGAATAGAGATTTTCAAGCTGGAAGCTTCGAAAAACTTGGCCGGAGCGAACCCAAAGCCTTCAGAGATGTTGACGAAGAATGAGCAGGAGCAGAAAACCTTTCAGAGCAAGACAAATCATGCCCAAGTCATCGGCGGAGCTGCTGGTGGAGCAGCAGCCGTTGGCATAGTGGCTGCATTGTGCATTGCTTTCTACCAAAGAAAGAAGAAGTTCACTGGAACAGAGTCACGCACTTCAAGCTGGCTTCCTATTTACGGAAACTCCCACACCACTGGCAGCAAATCAGCAATCTCCGGCAAGAGCACCGCCAGTAGCCACCTCTCAGCCACGGCTCAAGGCCGATGCAGGCGTTTCTCTTTCACAGAGATGAAGAAGGCCACAAAGAGTTTCGACGAGTCTAATGTCATTGGTGTTGGAGGGTTTGGGAAGGTCTACAAGGGAGTGATAGATGCAGGGACCAAAGTGGCTATTAAGAGATCAAACCCATCTTCAGAACAAGGAGTCAACGAATTCCAGACCGAAATCGAGATGCTTTCGGAGTTGAGACACAAGCATTTGGTCTCTCTGATTGGTTTTTGTGAGGAAGAGAATGAAATGTGCTTGGTTTATGACTACATGGCTCGTGGAACTCTCAGGGAGCATCTTTACAAGAGCAACAAACCTCACCTTTCGTGGAAACGCAGGCTGGAACTTTGCATTGGAGCAGCAAAAGGACTTCACTACCTTCACACCGGAGCCAAATGGACCATCATTCATAGGGATGTCAAAACGACAAACATTCTCTTGGATGAGCACTGGGTTGCTAAAGTTTCGGATTTTGGGCTCTCTAAAACAGGTCCGGATCTGAGCACTGGCCATGTTAGTACAGTGGTAAAGGGCAGCTTTGGATACTTGGATCCTGAATACTTCCGAAGACAACAACTGACTGAAAAGTCCGATGTTTACTCATTTGGGGTTGTCTTGTTCGAGGTCTTGTGTGCAAGACCAGCTCTGAATCCTAGCTTGCCGAAGGAACAGGTCAGTCTCGCCGATTGGGCTCTGCACTGCCAAAGAAAAGGGACTCTGGAAGACATCGTTGATCCCCATTTGAAGGGGAAAATCAACCCAGAAAGTATGAAGAAATTTGCAGACACGGCTGAGAAGTGCTTGTCTGACCATGGTATAGACCGTCCCACTTTGAATGACATACTGTGGAACCTTGAGTTTGCTCTTCAGTTGCAGGAAAACATGGAAGGTTCAAGCCACCATTCTTCAAGACATGGGGAGACCAGCTCTGAGGAAGGTAGTCTAAGAAACCAGAATATGGCAATGCATTATAGCAACCTCAGTCTCGGGAGCGAGAGTGAGCCGGGAAGCGAGGATACCAGTGAGCAGAATACCACCGCAGTCTTCTCTCAGATTGTCAATCCAAGAGGACGATAATTGATGGTGACTGCTGAGAGCTAATACCAGAGAGGGAATAATCAAGAAAATAAAAACCAAATTCATAGATTACTTCATAAGGTGAAGCTCCTTCATTGTTTGTAATATTCGTTTTGGTTTTCCTTTCTATGTTTTTGTTATTTTATTCTGTTTTAGTATCATATATTGGACAGGAGACTTGAATAATCATAGCACTACGGATTAACGTTTGTTCTGCCTGGTGTTTCTATATGACAAAATTATATTCATATTTATGTATGTTATCCTTCCAATGTATGTTTTGACATTACAATAGGATAAATAGACTTCATTTTTCACTTCTCAAAATATATGTAATTCCATGGAAAAGAGTTATGATAGTGGTGACGATTGACGAGGCTAAGACTTTATCGTATCGTTACATAAATTTTTGTTATTGATATGTGAGTGTCATGCGTGCTTGCTCAGTTGCTCTCTTTTAACATAGATCTTGTCCGAAACTTTGGAACCCATTACATTCACTGGTGCTACCAAAAATATAACAAGAATCTCAAATATATCATAGTGAAATACGAGCTTTCGATTAATTTCACCAAACCATGAGGTATGAACAATTATCTCTAGCCTTGTAACTTAATGGTGTGAAACAAATCACATTGATCAGATGCAGGGTACATTTTCGAACGAAAAAGAATTCCAAAAAAAAATTTCAGCAGACTACTCCAATAATGCAAGTCGTCAACATGGGGATGGCGGTTTAACTTGCCAACATGCCTAGGTCATTATGTTAATGGCCGATTCTCTTTTCTTACTTTAACTACATAAAAGTTCAGACTCTTAATCGAAGAAGAAAAACGTTATAAACCATGCAAGGAAAAATTTAACTAATATTCTCAAACGATAGAAAATAAAAGACACTCATGTTTACTAATTCTGATTAACGGTTCCAAAATAAACAATTTTCATATCCAGCATCCTAGTATGCTCCTCAAAACTCTGAAACCACTTAATTGGTCCACAACAACCAAAACATATTTTAGGTGGGAAAACTAACATGAATAGTCAAAAAGCTCCTCAAACATCTGGTTCTGCAAAAAAAATGGTATCAACGCTAAGCAGAATCTTCACTTGAGGGGAATGAACCTGGAGGAGTGAGTAGCACCAATACCGGGCCTTCCGTGCTTGACAGGCTTGTACGATATTGAGAACTCGGCAAGATAATGGCCAATCATTTCAGGCTTGATCTCAACCTGATTGAAGGTCTTACCATTGTAAACACCAACAATGCTCCCGATCATTTCAGGTACAATGATCATGTTCCTAAGGTGGGTTCTAACAGGCTCTGGCTTCTCACCAGGTGGTGCCTCCCTTTTCTGTTACAAGAAAAATGGAAACCAAAATAAAAACCAGCTCAATCTTTATAATACTACAACAAACGTCACACAAGCACCGGGGGTAATGCAACTGCAAGCAACTTAATCGCAGATAACTCTTGAAAACATGCATTCATAATCAGTATTGACTCGTAAAATATTCAAATTTCAATTTCTACAACGGCTTCAATTGAATAGTAAGAAACTAAGAATCCCGCTCGAGGAATCTGACTAACCAGGGAAATAAGAAAAATGGAAAACGAGCTATCTATTTTCAATACTAACACTGCAAAACGATATACTCTGCCACTAAATCAGTTGAGTCCAAAAAAAAAAAAAAATGGAACCCTTTTCTCAAAAAAGTAGATATAATTCCATCTATAGAAGAAATTGATATTAAATTGTCCATATTAGCCAAAACCCCATAACAATTTTTGGTCAAACAGACATCCACAATTGACAATAAACCAATCCATCAATTAAGACAGATGATAATACCAAACGATCTCTCATGAAATGACCCAACAGAGAGATATGAAGGATAGAAAACTCACAGCTTTGCGCAGCTTCTTGATTAAAGCCATTGGCTTTCTCTTCAAACCTCTCTGAAACCTAAGAATTTCGTCAACCCAATAAAACTTTCAGCAATCAAAACAAAAACCCAGTATTCGTTATTAAGTATGATAGTGATTATATATATATATATATAGTGACCTTCTACGAGCTCTGGCATTGAAGAGCTTGACGAGCTCGTCGGTGGACATGTCAAGAAGAGCATCCAAATCAACGCCTCTGAAGCTGAACTTCTTGAAGGTCCTCTTCTTCGGCTGCCCTGCAACCGCTACCTCCGGCTCCACATCCGCCTGAGACAGAATCAAAACTCAGATAATCGAACTGAAATCAGAATAGGAAGGAGAGAGACGTCTAACTCACCATATTTTCAGTGAAAACGAAGAAAGTCCTCGATGAGCAGCGAGAGAGAATGAATCAGCGGCGGCTGAGTAGAGAGGACTGACTACAGAAGGTTTGGGAACGTAGGGATTTTTGGTGTGGTCCTCCAAGATTGGATTATATACGTTGGATTGTCGGGTTATTTGTTTATTGCATTCGGGTCGGATCGGGTATTTTTTTCTTCTTTTTTTTTTTTTTCCCCCAAATTACTTTAGCATCAGGGGATTTATCCAAAATGAAAAAAAAGAACATTCTTAAAGAGAAGAAAAAAATTTAAACCATATTAATTTTTTTTTTCTAAGGGGATAGTATTCGCACCTCTATCAGACATAAAGTACCCTTTCTTTTGTCAAATAATAATTTTTTAAAATAAAATTTAACCTTTATTTATATAGAACTTGAATTAGTTAAGGCACCCCATTTTTTAATCGGTAAAAGAAACGATTTTAAAATAATAATTTTAAAAAAAAAAAAAAGAGAATGAAGACTGTCATTAATTAATAGTGGGATATTGTGGGGAAGAAAATTAAAACATGACATTAGTCATTAGAGCACAAAAATTATAGCAACAAAAGAAATATACATTAGAATACAACAATACGGTAAAACATCACACCTATCTCCCAACAGATTGAAATCCTCTGTCCCCAGTTGGTGTCTCATTGCTTTTAAGAAGCCCGAGTCATATTGGCTTAATAGGAAAAAAATGAATTTAACCCCCAAAAAAAAAAAAAAAACGTGAAACGAGTAATGAGGAATTTTAGATTTAAAGCCAAAGACATTAATGGTGCTGTTCTTCTCCTCCGGCTCCACTAGATTCGTATCGCCAGCCTCCATGGAGGAAAGCCAAGATTTGTAGCGGAGAACAGAGACAATAAAATATCTCGGTGATCTAGATCAACCAAATCCCATTGCTCACCAACGAGGCTCCGACTCTGGTACAGGTCGAGATCGACATTACTAGTTAGAATCCAACAATTTTAACTCTGAGGTGTTTCTATTAACGTTGTCCAAGTTCGAGAAAGCAATATTCGTCCCTTCCCTTTGCCAAATTTAAACAAAGTCCTAAGAAGATACCAATTTTTTTTGTTCATTGGTCGTCACTGCTCTTTTTGTTTTGGCTTACAGTCTATTTCTAGTTTTATAAAATCAGTTACCGAAATTGTAAATAATTTGTGTTTACGTATATTGTTTGTGACAATTAAAATTTAGAAAGGAAATGAGCAAAGACCGAAAAAAATTCTGGATTTCTGGTTCAGATGAATAAAAGTTAGAAGAAGTTCAAAAGGCGTTGGTCAAATATGAAAAACTGAAACTACATTTTAAAGCTTCCTTGTTCACCTTATACCTAGTATCATCCTTATGCCATTTCTAACACCAAACGGAATATTCTCTTTTATTCACATTTTATGTATTTTTTTTCTAATTCCTGACTATTTATTTATTTCACCAATTATGATCACATACAAATTCTTTTGTTCATGTATTGATCCAATAACATGTTTTATAATTTAACAAAGTTGTAAAAACTAATAGATTAATAAAATTAGTTTCATTAACTAAAATAACTCATTTATCATTAATATATTATTTAAAAAAACAATTTTACATTAATAAAACTATGCAATTGGGGTCAAAAATAGGAAACTACAATTTGATTTGTGGTGTTTTTTTGAAATAAAAATAAAAAAAGCAAATGGTGTGCTTTTAATGGCATGATACTGTGCAAAAATAGTGTCAACAACAAAATACTAATTACATTTGGCATAGGGGTATAAATCGGGCCACCCAAGCCCACCCCAAACCCAAACTTTCGAGTTTGGGCAGGCTCAGGCTCGGACTTTTGGGTTTTAAGAAAGTTTCAGGTCAGGTCGGGCGGTGTTTAGATTAGTAAAAGTCATGCCCAAAGCCCAACCCTAAAAGCTTTGAGCTCTAATATAGGACCGAGCTTCGGACTTTATGTTCGGGTCGAGTTTAACCTTCGAACTTTTGGACCCCAAATTAATATGCATATATATATATACATTGGAATAAGGAAATAGTGAAAGAATTTTTTTTTTAGCACAATTACAAAACAATATCTATACTTTAATTTTAAAAAGTGGGTTTTTTTTTTTAAAAAAAATTATTATATTTTTTGAGTTTCAGGCTTTTTAAATCGGGCTTTAGATTCAGATTTCAAGTTCGAGCTTCCGGCTGAGTTCATGTGAAAAATATTAGGCCCAAGCCCAACCCTAAGGATAATTAGGTTCGAGCCGAATTTGGACTATGTCGGGTTCGGGCCGAGTACGAATCAGGCTTTTTTCGGGTTGAAGTATATATCCTATTATACATAGACATTAACACGATATGAATTGTTACCCCTACTTGGGCCATTAAGTCCCCACACCAATGGAAGGATTTGTTTTCTCCCTTCTCTTTTTATGTATGATGACATATATGCCCTTCAAAAAATTTATAAAATGATTAAATGATAGATAATATAGTAATTTGATAAATAAATACTCATAATCTTTTAATACTCTTCATCATTCCTACCAAATAACTCAAGAGATTGTCTCTCCTCTCACTCTTTCAAATTCTCTCTTCTTCCATCTTACTTGCTCTCTATTTTACCAAGCTTAGCGTAAATGTTCTTCCAAAAATAAATAAGATTAAAGTTCAGAACAGAGCTCTGGGTCCTCACAAATCTTATCATGGAGGAAAGGCTTACCACATCCATAAAAAATATCAGCACGTACAGTAACTTTTATATAAAAATAAATATAAATTAAAATATTAGAGTGTACATGAGTAATGATAATTAATTTAAATTTCTATAGTTAAAATATATTCCAACTTAATTGGCACCTACTCAAAATTTATCAAAGTGTATAACTCAAAAGTTATGATTGGGACGTATCTAAACTGTATTTTTCTTTCTTAATATTTTAAGGATTTTCTATTGGATGTGAGTTTTACCTTCGATTCTTAATATCTTTAAACTCTTTGGCTTAAACTTATTAAATTTTGGAATTTTTTTGCTTTAAAAAAATTAAAATTTGACGTAATATTTATAATTATATATTATTTTTACTTAAAAAATATTTTAATTTTCTATTTTTTTAAATTTATTGTATCAAAATTATGCCCAAAAAAATTAAAGTAAATTTAAAATAAGTATTTTCTTGCAAACTAATTATTTTTCTTAATCGTGCATGTCGTGTCTATTATTCGTACTTGTCGTGTCATATGTCGTACTTGTGCCTGTACCTGTACCGTACCAGCTCAAGCACATTTACCTATCATGTCGTGCCGGTTTAGGCACAATAATTAATCGTGATGTGCTGTACCAGACACGATTAGTAATCGTGTCGTGACGTGCCAGCTTATAATCGTGCCATGTCCATGCCGAGTATTAAAATGTATATTCATTAAGCCTTTAAGAGTATAAAAATAATTAATTAAATATTGAAAACTAAAATACTAAATATTTTAGTATTACAAAAATGACAATTTCGTAATTAAAAATTCAAAATTGCATTAAATATAAGATTTAACGTTATGTTATATTCAACACCAAATATAGTATGTTTAAAATTTAGCAGCACATCTTACATTTGCATTGGAGGATAATTTTTGTGCCATATGCTAAAATTAGAATTAGCAAAATGAAAATGCTCTAACAGAAAAATCATCTTTGAATGCAATTATCAACCAATTACCCAAGTTAACTTATTAATTATACTTTTTATTCATAAAATAACTAATTAATGATCAAATAATTTAAAAAACTAAAAATCACACTTTTAAATGGCATTGTGGATTTAGACTAAAAATTTAAATTTGGTGTGCCAAATTTAGCATTTTGTAATTTTAAGAATCATGCAATATTAGTTGATACAGAAATTTAGTTCGAAGGTTTGTGTCTTTTGTTTTAAAAAAAATGTAAGATAATGAAATAAATGTGAGAACAATTTGTATTATAATATGTAATTACATTATTATAAAACTCATTACATGTGAGGAAAATAACACTTCACATGTTAGAGTTTAGTAAGAAAGAATGGATAAAGTAGATAATTAAACTTATCTACATAGAGGAATGACAAAAAGGTGGATTGGACACTTTTTTTAATTACTATTTAATATTCATAAGTTAACCAAGATATTATTATACACACCTCATTAATCATTCTTTTAGATGTGAGACTAACTTAATGAATAACAAAAAAAAATTATAGTTAACAATTACTTGTTAATAATTAAAATAATAATAAAAACATAGCATAACAACATTAAGTAACCATAACTTTCTTCTTCCATAATTGATAAAATGTATAAGTTTCCAAACTCATTATTTTTAAAAGATAATATGAATATAAGTAGAATAAAATTAAACATATGTATTTGTAATAATTAATTATGTGTGTATTTATATGAGGGCAGACTTGCACTTCGTCATGTCTGACGGTATATGCGATTCTTTCTTTGTTCTTATTTATTGTTCTTTCTTCTTAAATATCGCTCTTTAACATGATTTATCATATTTTGTTTAATTTGTTCCTTTTTGTTCATTTTATTAATAATTTTATGTGAATTTTTCGTCTTCTTCTTCCTTCTTACGGAAATTTCTTTGTTTCTTCTAGATTACATGGGATATTCTTCTTTCTGACTGAAATTTCTTTATTTTTGCTAGATCACCTGGGCACACATTCTCTTGCAAAACAGAGCTAACACATTTTGAACTTCGTCATGTTTGACGTTACGGATGATTCATTCTTAGTTCTTATTTATTATTCTTTCTTTTTAAATCTCAGGCCATTTTCATGATTTTACTTGTTCTGTTTAATTTGTTCTTTTTTTATTTTAGTAAAAATTTATTGGCTATTCTTTTACTATGATTGTTGGCTTTATACTATTTCCTAGTTATGTTTTTTTATTTATTTTGAAGATAGGTCTTGGGTCTTAAAATCGAAGATTGGATAAAGAATATATATCATTTTTTCTTATATTTACTAGTACGAAGCATATGCCTTATGCATGGGCTATGTAAATAAGAAAAGTGTCTATATTTATCATTTTTAAGGGGTCAACCCCAATCCTTTGGCTTATGATAATATTTTTTACAAAATACTTATTGTGATTTTAATGTCTGGTTCTATAAATTGTTTTGTAATACGTTAGAAATACCAAATTTGACAAAAATCAGATATATATATATATATATATATGTATGTATGTATATAATTAATAGTAAGTTTAAATTTTTATGAGGCAACTAATTAGGAAAGCTAGTGAAGAAAAATCATACATGTGCATAAAACAAAAGCTAAGAAATCCATTAGTAACATTTGATTTTGTTGAAAATTTAATAAGATGAAAAGAAATTTTACCCGTTTTAATTCTTGGAAAAGTTCTCATCTTTTTTTTTTTTTTTGAATAAAAAAGTTCTCATCTTTTAAAGGAGAATTTTTCGTTTTGAGGATTACTGCATAGGTTTATTAACAGATTGTTTAATAAGATGATAAGTTTTTTTTAACAGTTCAAATATTTGAAAAATAAATATTTAAGAGAAAGGAATGCAAGTCGTGATGAAAAAAAAATATTAGTTTGTGAGAGGATTAATGGAGAAGGAATGAAAAAAAGAATATCTATCTTTTATCTTTTTATTTATTTTAGATCATGAGATTAGATGAACAGTTTGGATTTTATATTAGCAGAAAGTTTGGGGGCAAGAAAAGAAAGGGAGCAGAAAAATGCTGTAGAATTTGTATTGTTCACCATGCACCTCTATTACTAACCGCCGTAGTCTGTGTACCACACAGTTTTTAAAAACTGATTTGCTCCCTCCACTAAAATGCTTGATGATTTTGCAAGCATTAATTTTCTAATATACAAGGACGAAGAGTAGCAAGTGAAATATCAATACCTCCACTCTATGAAATGAAAACTTCTAAGAACTCTTTTCACACAAGGATTTCTAGAACTAGAATATGGGAAGAACTAGAACTAGAAATTAAACTACTAAAATGCTTAGAGAAAGCTAAGCTGCTAGGGAGAGAGTGAGAGAACGAACAGAGAAGCTGGGAGCTTTGATGTGTGGAAAAAAAAAAAGGAAGGTCTGTTTATGTAATAGGCGAAATGAGAGGTTACAAAACCCAATTTGAATGCTCCATAATACTAATGATTCGGCTATTACTCACCATCTAATTCTCCTGAACGTTTTTTGGCAATTAAAATAGCAGTGCCATCCTCTTTAATACCATATATTAATTACAAGATTGCCAAAAAAAAAAAAAACGTTCTAGAAGCAAACAAAGATGGACTGAAAATAGGAAAAAAATAGACCCGGGCCACAGCAAAAGATTGGCTTAATAAGAGTCCAAAATTTTGGGCCAGCATTCGCGTATATAGGTGTGAACACACATGAGCCTATACAAATCAGGTTCCAAGCTTAGATGCTAATAATTACTCATCAGCCAATTCTCCTAAACATTCTTTGGCAATAAAAAATTGGCTTAACCCAGCATTTGTATTTGCAGACATGGGCACACATGAGCCTATGCAAATGCCAAGCTCAGATTATTTGTACCCCTGCGTGCGCCTATAAAAGTATCTTAGCTATATATAATTACACTCCTAAACAATGCAACTCTATATTAAGCACAAGTTTAAGAGCTTCCCAACCAATGTGGGATAAGCTTTTCTCAATTTTCTTCCTTTATTTTCTAATACCAACAAGTATATTTTGAGCATTAATTTCTCATTCACTCAGGCTCCAATTTAGAAACACGATATACTAATTTAATCTACTCATAGAGTATAAGAAGATTATGCCAAGACCTTGTATTTACACAAAGTAGGTTCTATTTGAATTCATACTCCAAATCGGCTAATAGAAATAGAATTACAAACTTTAATTTGAGCTTTACTATACATATGAGCTCTCAAGCCCATTTAAACCCAAATTACCATTTCAAATAAATGGTCTATTTTCTAACAAAATAAACTCAAAGAGAATAAAGAGTTTTGGAAAATATTTGACGAATCAAATTCAAGAATAAAATGAGCTCTTTGTTGCCAATTGAGGATAGCTCAATTGGTTTAAGATTCTTGAGAGTGTGCGGGAGGGGAGGGGTTCGAATCCTAATTAAGCCAATTTGTGTATTATAATTTAAATTTCAGATATATAGCTCTTTGGCCTTTGCATGGGATTGAGAGAATTTCTACTCAAAACTACCGAGCATAATAAATCTGAGAAAATAAACGGCCATAATAAATTGGCGAAGGATTAAATGACAGAAATAAGGCTAATAATTAATGGGCACTACTGAAATTTGAATTAACGTGACTAACATCCTTATCTTTGCTCTTTAGGCATGTTTAGTATGCACCGTATTATGCATTGAAAATTATGTGTTATTATCCATCGTTGGTTGAATGAATTGGCATATTCAGAACAAAAGCTTAAAATCATATTTGAAACATCCAAGTGCATTCAAAGGTTTTTGGGTAAAGTTGCATATTTTCACATCTCACGAATTTCGTTCGTGCATGTTTGATTAATCCATTGATGTATTTAAATAGATATACTTATAGAGGGGTCATAATCGACATAAAGGCACATGATCAATAATTAAACGGAGATAGTCAATTAGTTAACTACGGGCTCATGATGTACAATTGTACGTGTACTGTGTCATATAAGATAATAAGCTCAGAGGAGGAAAAATTGTAAGAGATTTGTGTGTGTGTGTGTGTGTGTGTGTAATACATAAGAGTAACGCACCTTGTAGAATATTTAGTGTATCCCTGCAAATAAAGAAGATTAAAAGTGGTAAATTAAACTAGTTTTATTCTGTATAGCAAAGTGTTCAAGATTGAAGCAGCAGGCATGTAACAAGGCGTACAAGATTTAAGGAAGAGAAAATCTCTAGATAGCTATTCGATGATTTAATTTAGAAGCTATATACAATTACTGAATGTGTTAGCTTAATGAATATCTTAATTCTTGACCAAGCACACTAAATTGATTCACTGGGAGTCCAGGAGAAAACTCAATTCTAAGTTGTTAAATTACAAGATGACATATGGTAAGTTCGAAGTTTTATATATAAACAAACAATACATCCAACATATACACGTATATAATGCTTCAACTAATATATAAATAAACAAGATTTTATACAAATTGAAATATTTGATTCTAAGGTAATGATCTAAAGCATCTTGAAGAAGTAATAACATCTTAAAGTCCTCTCTTAATCGATGCAAGAATTATCTTTTTCACAAATCCAAATTCTGTGCCATACGTTGAGAATTGTGATTACACCATGAGAGCTATTTGAGTTGTTCAACTTCGATCATATTCTAAATGAAATTTCCATGCTCATTTCTTATCCAAATTTCATAATTTTTAGATCAACATCTTTCATTACAACCCTAGAGTCATACAAGATCAAAAAATAGCAATATTCTTCTCAGCATTCTCTTAAAATCAATTAAACATCCAACACACTCACACCAAACCCTAGTTCTGACCAATCTAGCTTAGAAATCAAAATTCTCCCAAACCCTTCAACCAAATGACCCAAAAAAATACTCATTAGAAAGCTTACGTCCTAATCTAAAACATACCCAAACCCCATTAAAAATTTTCAACAAATGCCTACGTTATACCCATTAGAAATCGAGTGAAAAACACACCCAAAAAAGGCTCATTCCCACCTCAAGCTTCATCCCCTCGTCCCTATCCACACCCTCTCACAAAACGTCCTTTTCAACCGTCGATAAGCGCCAGATCCAAAGGCTCACATTCAAACTCACGGAATATAGCGAATCCGTGTGACATTAATTCCAACCAATCAGGGCTCTGCATTTCTCTCACACTTTCGCTATAAAACCGCTCTCCTAACCGTCTCCTCTCGTATCGAGTTTTCTCTCTCTGGACTACCGTACTCTCTCGCTCTCAATACACATTTCTCCCGAGTTGACTCACTGAGTTGAACCATGTCTTCCGCTGATGTAATCGTCGAAGTCATTCCGTCGGCGCCGGACGCGAAGGCCGCCAAGGCCTCGAAGCCGAAGAAAGCCGCCGCGGCGAAGAAGGCCAAGTCGTCTCCTTCTCACCCTCCGTTCGTCGAGGTATTGAATCCGACTATGGCCAATACCTGTTGATTCGGTTCTTGATTCTCTTGTCCTGGATCTGAAACCATGGACTTTGTATTTATTTATTTTTTTGAATTTTGTTGCAGATGATTACGGAAGCGATTGTGTCACTGAAGGAGAGAACTGGTTCGAGCCAATACGCGATCACCAAGTTCATCGAGGAGAAGCACAAGGCGCTGCCTCAGAGCTTCAGGAAGCTTCTTCTCTTCAATTTGAAGAAGCTTGTGGCCGCCGAGAGGCTCGTCAAGGTCAAGAACTCGTACAAGCTCCCTCCGACTCGCTCGGCTGCGCTCAAAGCTCTTTCTGCGCCGGCCGCGAAGAAGCCTGCTCCGTCGAAGCCGAAGGCTGCCAAGCCGGCTAAGGCAGTGGCCAAGCCGAAGGCGAAGGCTGCGACCGCCGCTAAGCCGAAGGCCAAAGCTGCTGCGAAGCCTAAAGCGGCTGTGAAGTCTAAGGTGGTGGCTAAGCCTAAGGCTGTTGTTAAGCCCAAGGCGGCTGCCAAGCCCAAGGCCAAGCCGGCTGCTAAGCCTGCTAAGGTGGCCCGAACCTCGACCAGGAAGTCGCCGGGAAAGGCTGCTCCGGCGGCGAAGGCGAAGAAAGTCGTTCCAGTGAGGAAGCCGAAGAGTGTGAAGAAGTCGCCGGCGAAGAAGGCTCAGCCGAAGAAAGCGAAGAAGTGAGCGGAGTCGTTAATGGCGGATGGCCCCTTTTTCTGTTAGGGGGTTTTGAGAGTGGCAATCTTGTAAATTACTTGGCTAATCGAGGGTAGTTTTAGTCAGTGTGGTATAATGTTTAGTTTTTTTTTTTTATTTGCTCCATACACGTTCCTTTTTTTTTTTTTCCCTTTTTAATCTTTTTTATTTTTTATTTGTTTTTCCCTAAAATGTAGCTGTAACTTGAAATAGTAGTACTGAAGTAGAAGTAATCGAATTAACTCATCTTCGTAAATTGCAATTTGCCCCTCTCTAATTGTTTTATTTTATTTTATTTTATTTTTTACTTGTAAGAAGGAATTGTTTAATTTGATTTCGTGGATGTTGGGTATTGGCGTATACTTCGGGCGCAGGGCAGTTGTGGTGTGAAGAGGAGCTGTACGAAATTGAAATTCTTGACGTGTATATGGTTTTGTTTTGCTACGAAGAAAATTTAGAATAATATAATAGGGGGGGTGGCAATGACTGATGACTATTTCTGGAAGTCACATGTTAGAATATTTTCTCGGAAACCAACCTCTGTCGAGAGTGTTTCTCGTTCGTCCTTACCCCGTTTCTAATCCGAAAAAAGAAACTTGTATTGCCACCTTATCCGCTTTATTTCCTTTTGTTTTTAATGTTTGTTATTATTTTTTTTTTCTTTTGCCCTTTTTAAATTGTATGAGCTGTCACGTTAAAAGTGAGTTGCCAGCAATGGGATTAAAATGGAACTTTGGTTACTTCAAAAAAAAAAAAATAAGCAAGGAACATTTGCATTAATAGTTTTCTTTGACTGAGATGTTGAAAAAGTCACACAACTGTAAAAAGCTACGGAAAATCATTAATCTGTAAGGGGCAGCTTATGATTACAAAAGTGTTACATTTCAAATCAATGTTTGAATTCCTTCCTAAAGTATTTACGCATTCAAAGCGAAACAACTATCTAGCAAAAATGCTCTGTGTTGCAACTTTATGTGGTGAGTTGATATTCCTCGACTTGATTTATTTCCTCCTCCATTTGCTCTTTAGACTCCTCCATTGCTGGAAACTGCCCAATATCGTGTCCCTCAAGTGGTTGAAACTCGGTGTCTAAACCAACAGCAAACTCGTCTGGCGGCCCAGAATTTTGGAAATAATCTGCTATCTGTTGCATTGAAAAAAAGTTAAAAAAAAAAAAAAAAAGCGAACTGGACATCAAATGTCAATGCTTGAAAACCATGCCTTAAAACCATTTCAGGTAACCCACTAAGTATTGATTGACACCAAAATCACATTTTCTAGTGTGGGTTTTCATTAGCGTGGCCCATTCACTTTCCAGTCCCACGGTAGGGAATTCTCTTTGGAGTTGGAATTTTGTGATTTGTGATTTGCGATTCTCTAGCATGGTACAATATAATATTTACAATTGAAGATATAATAGTTCAAATGAAAACTTGTACCGAAATGTGCTTACGTGATTGGCAAGAGCCATTCCACTTAAGGCTGCTGACTCCAAACTTGAGCCTAGAAGCCAATCGCCACATATGCCAGCTCTTCCGTGAGGATCAAAGATGCAGGGTATACCAGGTGTATTATTGGGGAGAGCTGCTCCCCTGCACACGTCAGCATATAAGAAATGAAACCCAAAATAATAGCAACCCACAAGGGGTCAAACAAATATCCAAAGCAACGAGCTCCTGGGGTCAAACAAATATCTTAAGCAATTTTCTTGATAGATCTCATAGTTTGCTATATCAATAGCCCAAAACACGTCTTATCATAATTGAAAGTAAGAAGACGAGGCCAGGAATATGATCAATATTACAAGAATGCAGTCAAGACAGTACATTTTGAGAGTTTATGTGTTGTGTGTCTGTGTATCTGATGGCGACATCTTTCCACTCCAAAAAGACCAAGTCAGCGGCTCAGCGTTATGCGAACACAATTGCACAATACAAGCCATGTTTACTCTAAAAGTTTGAGATTCGTAGAAGCCTAAAAAATCCTAATGACACCAGCGAAACATTGTAATGAAGTATCTCACAAGATTTTTAGCTGGTCTGTTACTTACCATAGCTGCAGCCTGGTGTAGAACGGTCTCTGAAGTGAACCTTTGGCTATTCCTAGTGCGACTTCAATACCCTTGAGCATTCCTGCTTTTACCTTCTCTGCAGTGGCAGTCGGTATATTTTCCTGATAATAGTCATGCAATTTTATCATCCGAGTTTGATTTTGATGCGAGTATAATCCTACCTACATGCGTAACAACCCTAACACCCATTCACGTAGCCATTTACTTTTGAACACCATTTATCCTGCTTGTCTATAAGCTAAATGAGTTTTGTTCCATCACTCTTCTTTAGAAAGTTCCATAGTTTAAGTGTGGGGTTCAAGTTTATTCTTTACCATAATCTTCCCCCTTTGAATTATTCAGTTAAAAGATTTAAAAGCATAGAGTTCAAGTTGCTATAAGTGTCAGCATCAATGGGAAGGGAAATGATTCAAGTAAATACAAACCTGTGGAACTTTGTTCCACTTTCCATAAGCTGCAGTACTTAAGAAGGTCCAACAGTCAGGGCCATTATTACTGGAACCTAGAAGTTTCTTTGTATTATTTGCCATCCATGAGACAGAATCAACTCCCCTCACAAAAGCACCTTCAAAAGGAAATCCATCACTCATGATGACAGGAAGAGGATCCTCAAATGCTGCAAGGAGAGCCCATATAGAACTCAATTCTAACCTCTGCCAGAATCTCCAACAACCCACAAGGGCACCAACATAGAAAAGAATGAAAAAAGGTAAAAGATTAACTTTAAACCCAGGGTGAAAAGCAAGAATCTAGATGCGGATATTTTGCACCAGATGAACTAACTTAGGCATACCTTCATTTGCCTTGCAATTAGTGGTAAACCCGATGTTGCAAGCAAGCGATTTGCACATTTTCCTGTCAATGATACAGAAGAAGAAATGATTTATTACACAAGTAGTGTTCCCATACTGGTGCCAGATCATTCTTATGGTAAAACTGATATCTAAAATAAACTGAGTCAGAACAGTTACACCACCATTATGTGCAATAACAATTGCATCAAACTGCCCCTTAGGTTTTCCATTCTCGCTCAAGTACCACATCCCATTATATGGCTCTAGTTTACTAATCCAGCAAGGTCTCACCACATCAACCATTTGCGTCTGCACCAGGTGTCGACATTTTAATTAGTACCAACCATGATTTGTGAACATTAACAAGACTGAAGAGACTGGAAGTCAAAGGGAAAGGTTGTTTCTAGTCTAACTTTACCTGTGACAGTATTGAGTCAGCAAGGAGACGCATGCCATTGACAGCTACATATCTTGGAGCAGAAGAAGAAAGTGGAAGGAAATGACCTCCAGCTTCAAGCTCTCCCACTGGACCATGCCATTGTCGAACCAGACCACCCTCAGACCAGCCCTGAACCAACTCAGCAAACCGAGGATCGTTGACAGTAAAGAATTGAGCGGCATGATCAAATATCAGTGGCTGAGGCTCAATTACCCTGGTCCCCATTCTTCCTCCTAAACCATGAACCCCCTAAACAGCAAACCAATATTAGAAAGCTCTGAAGAAAATCTGATCAGACCACAGCGCAATAGATTTTCACACAGTCAAAAATTTATGACAAAATTTACGACTATTAATCTACTTCAATAAAAATTTAGCTAACATGGGCAGAAAAATCGTAAGAAAATGAAGATAAGATATGGACTTTTGACAAATTCTGTTCGAACTTTGAACCTGAAGGTCTAATATTTTTATCACACTCAATGGTATTGCATAAAAACGAATCCCCCCACATACTCAAAGTCCCATATAGTCCGTAATATATTACCATTCTATCTCAAAATGATGAGCTCAAGTTATATACCAGGGCAGATAAATCGTAAGAAAATGAAGATAAGGACTTTCGACAACCTGGAATTTGCAAAATCATAAATCCACATTCTTAAGTCTCAAAATGATTGCAGTAAAAATTTACAAACACAAGCATACTATCTCAAAATGAGAAAATTCATAAAAACCCACGTCAAAAAAACACTGAAACAGGGGGAAAACTAACCAACCGTATCGAATACGGTGGACCGTACACCACGCTTCTCCAAATTGAGAGCACAAATGAGACCTGCCATGCCTCCACCAATGATTCCAACAACTGGGTCGTCGGGAACAGGAGTACTAAAGGTCACCTGCTCTTGGCTAAATGTCTTCTTGAGAATGGACCTTCTGGAGGTACCGTAGGATGATTTTCTTCGGTTTCTGGAGGTGGGCTTTTGGCCATCCATGGGGGGTCGCTTTCTGGGAGTGGGTTTTCGTTTGGGTTGGGGTTGGGAACCGCATGTTAGAGTTGGAGAGGTTTTGCGAAGCGTTGGAATGAAGGTGGGATTACGGAGTTTGGCGGTGTTCAGGGGTTGGAGAAAGAGGAATGAGGGAACGTTTAAGTGAGCAGAGCAAAGCATATTGCTTTGGAGCTTTTGAGTTGAGCGAGAGAGAGATGGTTTAAGATTTGAGATTAAGCTTCGTCTTATTGTTTTCTTTACCGCAAATGAGCTCTCTTGAGTCGCTATTATCCAATACTTACTGCAAGTTTACGTGCCGGGAATGATAGAATTAGGTCCGTTGTTTATTTAATATAACCAAATTAGGATAAAGTCATGAACATACTCACTAATTCTCATTTCCAGACTCGGATTGGGATAATTTCATACCCAGCTTTCGTTTCGAGCATGAATTATTCACTGGCTTGGTGGAGCGCATGTCATGGCTCTGGGTCTGCGAGGTTTACATAGACCCAAGCATTGGACCATGGGCCGAACCCCATTCCCTTCCACCCTTTTCCTGTCTCCCTAACTCTGCCTTGCAATTTTATATGGCTTCGTACAAAAATTTACACCTAAATTCCAAAAAATCAAATCATTTTTGGACTGAATTTTTCAAAAAATTCCTGATTTATTTACAAAAGTATTATTTTCTAAAAGTTTATTTTGCAAAAATATCACTTTTAAAAATACTTGTAAAAAATCCATTCTTCTTTAAATTTAGTATTTTTCATAGGTAATCGAGGTAATCAGTCTTGTTATTTTAAGTAACTCGAGCTCCCTCAAGTACCTCATTAATTGGAAAAAATTAGCATTTTTTTTAAAGTGATTTAGAAAGTGATAATTTCTAAATAAATACATAATTCTTCAAAAAAAAAAAATAAAAATCCATGATTCTTTAATTTTTTTTATAAAAAATTTACTATATAAAGACAGATTTCCTCATTTTATATTGAAAGCAACTAAAAAAATAGGGGCTTTCTGCATAGATAGTAAATTTGAAAATAGTTTTAGTTTAATAACTATTTTCTTTAGAAAAAACTGCGTAAAACTGCTATTGATCTAATATCATTCTCCAAAATTGCCACTCAGCCTAATTACCTCCCCTAAAAAAAAAAAAGAAAAAACCTACAAAAGTATACCAATTGTGAGAACTTTAAATTCATAACTAAATTTAGCCTTTTAAACCTAAAAAAAGAAAATGAAAATTCCCCAGCTAAACCCTAACAAGTTCGACTGAGAAATGTGATCGAACAAGTTCGACCGTGATAAAAGATTTTCGGTCCTGGTAGGCACTATTGGGGATCGGGATTGAGACTAATGGTGGTGTCGGGGTTGCTTCAGGTGGTGGTGGTAGCAGAAATAGTTTGGGATTTGTTAGAGAAAAATGTGTTTTAGGGTTTATTAGAGAATTAAGAATCTAAGTAATTTTAGATATGTAACGTAATAATGAATGTTAGTTTTAAAAACATCTATGAATGAATCCATTTGGTAGACCCTTAGATGTAAATAACCTATTTTATAACCCAAAAATTACCTACAACCAATATCAGTTGAAAGCAAACAACTTTCACACCCAGCTTTGACCAAATTGCAAATCTAATCGCTAGTCTAAGCCCTAATCCAGAAATAGTTGATAAATTCATTGTCATTTCAGTAACTTTCAGGGGGTCAGAAGAAACCACCTATTCTTAATCCATGCACGTCGTTAAACGTCAATTTTACATTTAGTGAGAAACCAAAGAAAGTCATATGGATGTTAAATTTTGTTATTATTTCTTTTTATGTTGTTGATTCATTTATTCCTATGTTTTGGGAACAACATACATGGTGGTGAATCCCCTGATAATAATAGTAAATTAACCTTTTTCTTCAAATGCTAAATGTGACTTGTTAATACTAATTGTATTGTGTTGGGAACAACAAACATGGTTGTGAATCCCCTCTTAATTACAATAAATTAGCCTTTTTATTCAGTTACATTGGGGTAAGATTGTTTTTCGATAACATTATAAAAGAGAAGCTAAAAAAAGATTACAGTTTCGGAAAAAGAAATGAAAAGGCACTATAGGACAACATTGACCAAGTCTGAAAACCAAATTTTTAACTTTGGTAGGTTTTGTTTTGGAAAATTCCCAACGGTAGAAACCGATTGAAAACAACCTTCCCCCCGGGCTCTGACCAAATTGCAAATTTAATAGGAGCCTAATATTATTAGGATATGAATACTAGAACATGGATATATAGAATCATAGAACCGCTATTTAACTAGCACATCATAATAATATTTAAAAATGAAAAGAAATGATTTCAAGTATCGCACAAATTCTCTGAACTAAACAGTAATAGGGTGAAAGAAACTTATAAGCACTTAAAAATTTAAATAGAGGGGAAAAAAAAAAAGGAAAAACAATTCTTTAAATCAACCACTTCATTGTTCCCTCTCATCGCGTTCTTTGAGTTCTCAATTTGTCATCACGTTCTTTGAGGACCTTCATTACTTTCTCTGAGTTTGTTCTCATCATGCTCAACGAGGATCTTCATAACCTGCAAAAGCAACTTGATTGTATAAGTTAATTCCATTTCAATTTTGAAGCCCATATCTTATTTTCTAACGTACTTCTGACTGGTCGTTCGAATATCCAAGGCAAATAATTTTATTACCCGTGTGAGGTTCTGGTTTCCATCCAAACAAGCTTGATAGACAATCAAGAAACGGTTAGCTCCCTACTCAAATCCATATATAAAAATCAAGTCAAAGAAACCATAAAGAGCAAAATCAGCTATTGTAGTTGCACCATTAATGTACGAAAGTACCTAAAATTGTAATATTGTGTTGTGTTGAGATCACCAAGTTCTTGAACGAATATTTTAGACCAAGTGATGTGTAATGTTTTCAAAAAAAATATCAAAATTCTACTTTAGAAAGGGGACCATAGTGAGTGCCTTATTTGTGTTTGAGCAACACAGCTAAATGATATGAAACTCGGAAACACTGATATTGATATTAGTGGCACACACATGTTTAACAAGAAATTCATAAGGATAAAATTCAAAAGGAAGTACGTGCCTCAACTATCAACAAGTATTACTACAAAATGCTCAAGTGTAAACTAGTATTAAAATCTTTTTAAGGAATAATGTTCCTTAATTCGATCTCATCCAGAAGCTTATTTAATAGATTGAGCAAGTACTGGTAGACTACAATGTGCAGAGAAAAGCATTTGGAGAAAGAGATATACCTCGTAACATGCAGGACCTATACCGGCATTTAGTTCAGCAACAAAAGCATGATGCAGCATCTTACCCAAACTAAGTTCATCAGATTCTGGTAACAAGATAATGTTATTAGAAGTTAAAGGGGGATCTTATCAATGGCAAACAATTTATTTTTTGCTTAAATAGATTATTCTAAGTGATTTAACAAGCATGAAAACAGAAAAAATAAAAGACACTTCAAGCTACTTTAAGAAAATCCTAAATAAATTTTCTTTACTTTCATAAGAAGAAACAAGAGATTAATTGATTACCAGTAATTATACTAGGACACACATAAATTACACACAAAACTCGCACACATTGATATGACATGTGTTTTATCCGTCCATGTAAATAGTGTGGTCTTACTTTTAAAAAAAAAATATGGGTGGTTAAAATACATGCTACGTCATTGTGTATAAGTTTTATGTGTAATTTGTGTGTATCCCTAGTATTGTGGTAAGTTTTATGTGTAATTTGTGTGTATCCCTAGCATTGTGGTAAAGTATTCGAGTATCACAGAGCTAATTTTCTCTCCTTTGTGGTGACGCCCAGGCCGCATATTCAAGAGATCATTTGCCAACTCTGACCACTCGGACAAAACAAGTTCAATGCCCTGTTTGAATGGGGTCTGAGGTGCCTCTGATAGCCAAACTCTTCGTTCTACTATCTCTTTATTATCATCTTTTGAACTAATATTTAACTCTTGGTCCAAATAACGTTGATGCATAGTCAATAATTGTTCAGCTACCTAACTCAATTAAGAACCTTATATGAGTATAAATTAAATAAAAAAAAAAAAAAAACTGATGACTACATAAAAGGTCTGGTAAAGAAGATGATGATGCATACGGTAGTGTGTATATATATACACTTTCTTAATGGTGCTAAGTTTTCCCAATGTATTAGAACCTAAAAGTTATTTAGAATACCCCGCAGCCTCTTTTCCAAACTATCCACATCAGGCTCTGAGAAGAGAACAAACCAACAAAAAATAAAATAAAAAAGAATTCAGAGCTTCAAATTCCATAAATCATGGGGATAATAACAATAAAGGGCAATCAAAACCCCAGCCCTGGATTTTATTTTCTGAAAGAAAAAATAATAATAATAATTTAGCAGCCGTAGCAGCAAAAAGCATACAAACGCTTCTAGAGAGAGTTCGTCTAATATGTATTGCGGTGAAAATCGGGGAATTCTTGGAAAATAGACCACTCAGACAAAGCAAGGTCTATAGCTTGCTTGAATGTGGACTGCGACTCCATTGATTGCTTACTTTGATCTGCCATATTTTACTTCTCTTTAATATATATCTATGGTTCCAATGTCTCTTTAATATATATCTATGGTTCAATATAATAGGTATTCTTTTTTTACCTATCTATATGTGTATTTTTTCAAGTTATTGAATTATTATCTAACAATTTATAATTTAAGTAGTTGAAAAAAAAATAATGAAAATAAATACTCATTATTTAATGTTTTTCTCTCTCCACCATCGTGAAAAGATGTGCGTCATGATTTTTAATTAAGCAAAATAATATCTATAGATATGTTAAAAAAAAATATTTACTAGATTGGTGCCCAAATATATATATATATGGTTCCCAATTTAGTAGGTATTTTTTTTATCTATTTAGGTATTTTTGTTAGCTATTGAATTATTGATCTAACGGTTATTATAATTTGATTAGTTAGAAAAAAATAATAAAAATAAATATATATTATTTAATACTTTTCTCTCTTCTCTTTTTATCATGAAAAGACGTATCAATTTTAATTGACAAAAACAATAAAAAAATACCTACTGTATTGTTGCCTCATATATATATATATATATATATATATATATATATATATATCTTTGAGATGCATATGCTTGATAGCTAGGATACCTTCTCTTCCATTATTTTTCTACTGGGTGCTAACAATTTTTTCTTTTTCTTTTTGCTTACACCCTTTACAAGAGAAGGAATAAATACTCTTTATTATCATTTATAATCCTTTCAGATGGCAAATTTGTTAAAAGAATCAATGTTTTGCAATTGAATGAATTTAATCAATTAACTTACAACAATTTAAAATAAATTTAGTTAGGCTATAATAATTTGTCCCATCTGCAAAATTATGTGTTTTCCTAAGGATAGGAGGAGTTTTTTTAAGAAGTATTTACTATTTAAAAAGACTGTAAATGATTTTTTTTTAGAAAATAATTTATGTAATAGAGTAATTTCACTCAAGGTTATCTTAGTAATAAAAATATGTACTAAAAGGGTGGCTTTATTACCACCCTTTTTTTTCTCCTTACACACTTCTTTTAATTAATTAGTTATTTACTTAAATATCCCTTTATAAATTAACATGAATACCCTTATATATTAATACACAATAAAACCTAATTTCTCTAACACACCCCTCCCATAATAACAGACTCCTCACAGCCGAATGCACTCAGTTTCTGAAAAAATAGTGAAGAAGCGTATAAACAATTATGCTATGAGAAAAAGAGCAGTAAAAAAACGACAAAGAAGAAAACTAATGAAAAGCAAACTTCAGGTAACTACGCACAAAATTTGGATGATGAAGGTATGTTATTCTTGACACACACAAAATCTGATGATCGAGATCTTGATGTTTGCCAATACCAGATTGGTCAAGATCTAAACACTTGTGATGGATATGAACAGAAAGAAAAACGTAAGGGTGGAGCGTGGAAAAGAAAAGAAGAACGTGAGAGTACGGGGGTAGGAAAAGAAGGAAGAAAATTAAATTAAAGGATAATTTTGGAAAAAATAAGGGTGTAGAAAATAGTTGTTAGTTTTTAAAAAATTTTAAGTTATGTGGTTTTAGAAAGATGGTGGGGACAATAGACAAAGGGGTGTCAATAGACCCGCCCTTACTAAAAAGATTTATGGGGAGAGTAGATAAAGGGATAGTATCATAGTAATAGACCTACCTATTAATAAGTAATTCCACTCAAAGTTATCTTAGCAGTAACTAAATTTACTAAAAAGACAGCATCAAAAGAGTAGAAAAATGTATAACAACTCATTAATAAATTAGTAATTGTATGGAAGTGCTCTTTGGAACTAGTCGTATTCTATAAATTATAGAGAAATTTAGGTGGATGACCAAAATTTTAAATTTGATTAAGTAAATGTCCACTTTTAAAATTTTATAGCTAAATATCCAGGTAGATATAATTTTACACTTGGTAGATACACATATCTACCAATTTTAGTTACTGTTCTGAAATACACTGGGTATATAATTTTTTATACTTGGTATATAAAATTTTACACTTAGTATATATGCATATATACCGGACATTTTGCTATAACTTTTGACAAAGAGACATTTACTGAAATTAGACCCAAAATTTGGTCATATTTTTATAAGCCCCTAAATTATTCCAAGGCCCAATTGAGAATGAGGTTGTAGGCAAAATTGTTAAAAATAAGAAAAATAGTCTTACTCTTAAGCATGCTGAGTTGTTGTACAAAATTAGTCTTAAAATAGTCATTTCGGCCCAAATTAGTCTTTATTAGGACCATTTGCATGCCTTATGTAATTGTGAAATTTAGGCTCAGTACCTGTTTTTTTTGTCTTATATTTCATTAATACCTATTTTTTTAATAATTTTATATTCGTTCTTAGGTACATATTTCATGTATAAAACATATGTGGTATGCACGTACATTTAAATGTATATATATGGTATATATTACAAAATATATATCAACTTTTAGATATAAGCTTTATACATGTAAGTATAGGGTGGTATACATTTTATGTATAAAATATGTAGTATATATTTCTCTAAAAACGGGTATAAATCTATTTAAAAAAAATCTACATAAATATAATTTTAAAAAAGGGTATTTATGTAACTAAAGCTAGACAACTTCTATAGATAGACATTTTATTATTGGGTATATCTATTGTCACCCAAGTTTTCTCTCTCCCCACCCACTTCTAAATAAACCCCATTATTATTTTATAATTTCTCTTTACAGACCTATCAATTTTATATTAAGTACCAAAATACCCATTAGTAAATATTTCTAAAAAACGATTCTTTTTCACTCTCTTACAATCTATTAGTTTTTAAAACCCAACACTTTTGTCTCTTCTCCATTATTAAAGAGTTTTTATTTTTCTTCGTCTTCTTCTTCTCTTTCTCATTCTTTTTTCTTTTTTTGACAAATCTCAATTATTTTAGAAAGCCAACCCTAAGATTTATGTTAGCTTTTACCTATGGGCATCAAAGTTTGCATATTCTAAATATTTTTCTCAAAAGAAATTCTATATGCGAGTCTGAAAGATCACAAGATCAGAAATAACTTGATTGTAGATGTTTACAGATGAGTTACAAGACTAACAAAAAAAATTATTTTTTGTACTTACTATGATTTATTATATTTAATGATAGGAATCCATTTCAAGTCTTTCCCTCAAAAAAAAAAAAAAAAAGAAAAGCCCATAGGAATCAAATTTTGGGACTCTTTATGTTTTTTATGTTTTCTAGTTCGTTTGCTCTAGTCATAGAAGGTTTTTCGTTAGATGTTATCTACACGGGGACATTTAATTAAAACCCAAACATATTATATGTACAAAATGTTGATCATAATTTCTTCCCCAAATTAATCTATCATAAGGGACTTCAATATTTGAATAACAAAAGAGTTGAGACCCAGTTAACCCAACAAAGAACAAATGTTGAAAACCAAGATTTTACAAGCAAAATGCAAGAGCAAAAATTCTAATTTCCATTTCTCAAACAAAAAATAAGAACAAATAAACATAAAAAATATTAAAACTAAAGAACATTACCTCATTATATTCAAAATCATTGATAGAATCAAAATTTTCAATATTTATTGTTTTCCATTTAGCTTATATATTGAATGGTATAAGATTTTGATTTCTAGTATTTAATTATAATAACCTTATAAAGTGTGTTAATGGAGTGTTTAAGGGGGTGTGTTAAGAAATAAAGTTTTATTGTTTAATACTTATAAGGATATTTATATCAATTTATTAGAGGATATTTTTGTACATAATCAATTAATTATAAGGAGGGTAGGGAGAGAAAAAATGGAGTGACAATAGAGGCACCTTTTATTCTTACATCTTTGTTCTTTGGAAATCTGTGTTGAAGTAAAATCATCGTTGAGAACATTTAATTCTGAAAAAAAAAAATCAAGTTACTGTTTCGAAAAAGAACTTTTGGGTGCTGTGCTGAGAAGACATTCTATAGTAATGTTGCAAAGATTTTGGTCCTCAGAGAACCAGAAAACTATAGGGGATGAACATTCTACATTACAGTATACCCTATATTCCAGAAACCTCATTCCCAAAATTAATTAAAATATGAAGCAGACGATAAAATTTTTTGGGAAAAAAAGTACCAAGCAAACAAGTTCCCCTAGGATGAAAGATCAGACGAATACATTCGGTCCATACTAAAATGGACGACTCTTCTTATATATGACAAGATATGTACCAGTGCCAATGTCGTTACAAAACATATACAATTCACAACACAAACCGCATGATGAAAAAAAGTCGTTTCAGGTGAAAAGAAAGAAAGCTATTTTCTTTCAGAACATCCATAAGATAACTAAGCAAATTCAAGGCCGTTTGTTTCCTCACATGAATTAGACAATAAAAAGCTACAAGTTTACGAATGAACTGTGATGTCTACATTCGTTTGGTCGGCAATCTTAGAAGGAGCCGATTTTGTTGTCTCCTTTTCCTGTTTGTATCGATCTTTGACTTTCCAAGTACCATTGGACTCGTTACTGTTACGTCTACTGATCTGACCCTTACTTTTGGGAGTACTGGAGGAGGTGGTGCCTTCTTTGTTACTTCCAAGGCTATGGCGTTGCATCCGAGCGGACCTTTCCTTTTCTTCCTGCGATGCAACAATTGCATCGCCGCAGCTCTTTCTTCTGTTTGTTTTGTTCAGCTTGGGTGACTTGGGCCGAGTCAATGGCAGCTGCAATCATATTAAACGTAGAGTGTGAGGTTTCATACTCCAACGCTCAAAGCAAGAACCTATGTGTGCTTTAGCTTCTTTACAAATAGTAATTACGCAAATGCAGCATACTGAATTCTTTATGGTTTAACACTATCTTAATAATAATTACTGATCAGAAGATGTTTTGGCGTATGTTGGAGAAAGTATTGCTCTACATAATTTGGTGTTTACCATCTTCATTAATGCAGGAAAATCCAAGTTCCTAACCAGATTAGATGCACTTCTTCCAACATTTTATAGCCCAAATTATAATATCTGAACCTGAAAAGGCTAACCCACAAGAAAAATTAAGAGTACCTTCTTGAGCTCCACCTTGGGTGGAGGTCCCTCATAGTAGAAACTAGGTACTGGATTTGCTTTGATCACCAAGTTTTTCCTAAGCTGCCTGATTGCTTCTTCTTGCTCTTCCTAACAATGTTACAAAGATCAGTTGAAAAAATAGTTTTAATGAATGCTCAAATAACACCTAAAGTTGAAGCAACATTTGTATAAACCATATACGCAGCTGACACTGGTATAAAAAGACAAGAGCGGGTGATGTACCCTGGTCCTTGCTTCACACTGGCTCCTCTCTGCCTCGAGAGCTTGGTGTTTTTCCTCCAACTTCGTGTAAAACTAGAAGAAGGCAATTGAGTTGGAAAAAATACTATATCAGATGCAATCACACTAAATCAAACTAAAACAGTACCTTATTAGCCAAAATAAAGATACAATTATGATGAAATCTAAAAACGTGGTAAGAATATTATATCACTGCTCCTTGTTATATTAAAAGTAGTACCTCCCTCCGTTTCTCTGCACGTTCAGAACATTTAAAAGTTGGAGCATGTCCCACAGTAACCTTGTTTTTAACTGTTCGAACTGATGCAGCAGTTCTATGTATAGCTAGCTAAGGATAATCCAGACCAGGTAATAATAGGAACTCTATCATGTGATTTGGTTCCCAAGGAAAAAGAAAAAAAAACAAACAAACTCGCTTCAGGTAAAAGTTTACAATCAAGCAAAGGATACGAGGAAGCAACAGACCAACTGTCTTCTTCATCTGTATGCTTCTTGTTATCAGGTTGAGGTTGCCACAACTTCCGTGATGTCAAAGGAGAGCTTGGCTGAAAATACAGCAAAAAGACAATTAAGAATAACATGACACCAATGTTTAAAGTCTTTTTTCCTTTACTCTTCTATTTTTCGCTCACGGTTTATGCTGCACAAACCAATAATGCAGCTGACACTGCAACCACGGGGCTAAAATAATAAAAGGAAAATTAAAACATAACAAATAAATAATGACAGGGCATTCTTCAAAGAACAAACAAAAAGGTAATTCAGAATTTTGAAAGAGAGAAAGGGAAGCAACCAAATTATCACACAAAACTCAATAATTTAATCACCTGTATATTCCTTGTAGAGTTAGGAGAGAGCACACTGTTACCATACGTTGCAGTTTCAGCTCCAACAATATGAGTGCATGAACCACGCTTCTCAGTGGCCAGAGCAAATGGCTGAGGAACAGTGCACTTTGTACGCCCATTTCCCACAGGAGATTTTGAAGCAGGAGAACTTGACTTCTGAGCTCCAGATTTCTCATTTTTGCCCTCACTCAGGCCCCCATCAAGATTAGTGCTTTTAACTCCTAGAACCAGCTCCTCATGACATTTCTCAATAACTGAGTTCTCTTCTGTACATTCCTTCACCTCATAGTCCTTTGCTTCAAAGCTGTCATCGGATACTGTCGGAGCAACAGGAACTCTATCATGAGAAATACCATTTAGCTTTTTCTCCAACTGTAAACCAGAAAGTTCTCTCCCCATGACACTGCACAGAAAGGTTATAGGATAAGCGTCTTATGCTTTAGGGAAGTAACAAGTTGTAGCAACTACACATGTCTACGTGCATATAAACGCTACATTTTGTTTTGTGTGGTTCCAGATTCCTATATACCAGTCAAATACATGCAGTATTACTTTTCAAGTCATAAAACAATCACAACGATCAAACGCTATCAAAAGCTGTATCCTAATTAAACTTTTTGAGTAACTTGTGAGTAACAAGTTTCTTCCCCCAAAAAGAAAATTACACCTCAAATATTAGGCGCACTGAGGTATCCAAGTGACAATGCCAAATGCACAATATCATATCCGTTTAATATACAAATGCTCTGCCCTGCCAAGGCATATTTTATAGAAAACTATAAGGTGATTTTTGACATTTTCTGAAGCAACATTTGAGGAAGGAAAGGACCCGTAAAACACGCAACTCAATTTGGGAAAAGTTTTGCAGAACAATTAAAAATAATGCAGATACAACCAATGAACACAGAAAGTACTAAATTATAACTACGTGAAACAAATAGACATGTAAATAGAAATTGTAGAAAGCCAGCACATTCTTGTTTTGCACATGTATGGCATAAGTTTCATTTATCATTCAATTAAGGACTTCGAACAAAGAAACCTTCAAAAACGAATATATTATCCTACCAAACTTAAAGGAGTCTTATAGATCTGGAAAAGCACTGGCTCCGAGCTACTCTAATTGATTTAGGACTAGCAATTCTAGCATGGTATATTGTCAAGCATACGTTCCCATCATAAAATAAGAAAACCGTAGGTATTAAAAGAACTTTTTTCTGTTTTAAAACCAAACCAACAAATGATATTCCTTCAGAGTTCTGACTATATTTCTAGTTTTTAAAACCAAAAGGAAAACATGGGTATTCCAAGGCTAAACAACGACGAGTTACACGATCATCTAGAACTCGGATTGAAATCTCAAAAGGAGGTCAAAAAACAAACTGGGCGTCCTTAAAAAGACAAAATTTTACTAACCTACGAATATTATCATGTTGACTAGGACCCAGAAGCCAAGAAACTATTCAACGAAGAAGTATGAAATTATTCATCGAAAAAAAAAACCCAGAAAAATAGGGCTGGTTGGAATCGATTTAAAACACAAGGTTATAGTGAAAGTTTCATCAAAATCAGAAAAGAAAAAAAGACCCTCAAGCTTCAAGCAGGCTTCTTTTTTTTCTTTTTCTTTTTTTGTGTGTGTATGGTCTTAATCTACAAGGAGAAATCAATAAGGGGAAAGAAATAGTAGATTGACCCATCAAAGAAAACCAAAATCAAAGGACTGTAACTATTTCTTTTCCCCTTTTTAAAGATCATCATCTCTTTCGCTACTGAGCTAATATTCTCATTTTACATCTTCAAAATTTTCAAACACAGAAAACTGTAAAAGCTACCATATTAAGCTATAATTCTTATTTACCACTTCAAAAAATTCAAAAATACAAAACTCAAAACTCAAAAAGGAAAAAAAAAAAAAAATCCCATGTCTTAGCTAGGAACAACATACGAAACCTGCATAAAGAGAACACCCAAAAAAAAATGTATTCGAAAGGAAAAAAAAAGTTTATTCCTGGAACAACATCAATAAAACCAAAAACCCATTTAAACAAAAACACGGAAAATGATATATATATATATACACACACACACATATATACATATAGCTATATATTCCTCAAAACGAAGCAGAAAGTAGCTGAGAAATTGATAGTAAAAAAGAAAGAGATCGAGACCCACATTGCAAATTCAAACAGCAATAGCTCGAATGTGAGAGGTTTTGCTTACAGTTCCGGTCCCGATCTGACAAGATATCCGACACCCTTCTCCTTCCTCTTCTCTCTCTTAAATCTCTACCCCTTTCTCTCTCTAAAAATGCTGTATTTCTCTTTACCTCAAGCTGAGGTTCTCAAAAACTGTTTTCGTTCTCTTTTTTGTTTTATATTTTATATGCTACTCTGTTTAGTTTGGATATATATAGAGCGCTTCCTTCGGTTCCTAACGCCGTCAAAACAAAATTTAATTTTTCTATTTTTTGACTTTTCTTTTTAAATTTTGAGTACTTTTCTCTAATAAAAGATTCCACTTGTAAAGATACCATCTTTAGTAGTTTAGTATTTGGATTATGCAAAATTAGGTGAGAGCCAATTATCTTACTAATAATACGATACAATGTTTTTATTTTTGCTTTGAACCTTTTTTAGGTAAAACAAAAAAACAAAAAAAGTCATTGATTTTAATTTTAATTAGAGAATTTTTAATTGTGAAACATTTAAATCATGTGGTTGAGCTACCTTAAAAAAGAGAATCATATGGTTGAGAATATGGTGTGGTGTGTCTAATATATAACAAACAGTTTACTATATAAAGTTAAAGTAGGGCACATTAAAAAAGCAATTAGGCAATATAACCTATGATTTATCGGTATGAGAGAGCTTTCAATGTGTCACTAAAAATGAATAATAATGTTAAATGTATTGGCCCAACTAATTTGATCCGACGTTGATAACATGTTTGTGTATAAACATAGTCATACATGCTTTACATTTCTATATTTTAAGGTATAAACATAGTCATACATGCTTCACATTTCTCTATTTTAAGGTTTAGTGTCACAACAACATGTTATTAATATATGATTATCAGGTAAACGATATAATAATTAAGAAATTAACTAATAAAATGACTAAATGGAGTCGCTTTCTCTAAAATACTATAATTTTTTTTTTTAATATATTTTTCAACGCGTGGTATCCACCGTATCGTCAAACGTATAAACGGGTATTAGGTGACGGTGGCTTTTGACGGCGTTAGTTAACGGCGAAAGTGCGAATGTCGTAGGGATGGACGTGGTGGGGGTGATTGTTTTGCGCCAAATGAATCCAAAATCCTGCCTCCGGATCTTGTTAAAGATTTTCTTTTTTTATTTATTTACTTTTTCTGTTTTTATTGTTGTAATTGTTACTATTTTTAAAACAAAAATTAAATTCCATTTTCAGACGTGTTACAGTGAACTCATCTTTCTCTCTCTTTTTTTTTTTTTTTTAAATGCGTCTACTTGTCGGAGATTCCTCAAAAGGGACAAGTTCTTGAACTGACAATAATGTCCCTGCTCGACCTTTAGTTTGACTATTTGAGTGTCTATGACTACTGCCCTTTTATTTTAGGAATACTCCTTTTATTTTATTTTTTTTCTGTATAACATGCTCACACCGGGAAATAGTTGAGTAGGTACTAGTTATTAAATATTAACGTAATCACTCAAATTATTTTAAGAATACTTAAATTAATAATGTTGTTAATTCAACAAATTTGTCAAGATTTGCACGCATGTCGATATGATTAAGTTTGTTTTTTTTTATTGTGAGAATCCGTACCATCTAAACGTTTCTTATTTTCTTTCAGCAAGATATATCTTAAAACTATTAAGTTCTTTTTTTAAGCTAGAATAATGGCGTAAAATTTTTTGTTATAGTTCAAAGACATATTTACTAATTCATAATGATAAAAAAATTAAGCTATCTTTCCTCAATTTTAACTAGAGTAATATTTTCTATCACTAAAGTAATGTTAGAGATCAATACTCTTTTTTTTTTTTTTCCACGAAAATTTGCGTCAAATTAATGACGCGCATTAGCTATATCAAAGTGGCACCATTACGGTCTATTAGGGAATATTAGTTTACATTATTTAAGTGATTAACCATACATTTAATAACATTGCATAGTTTACATTTAATTACATTGTATAGTTTTCTTTTCCAATTTGTTATGTGTGTTAGTATTACTTTTCGGAGTTATATAAATATTAATAACAGGAAGAGTCGTCCATCTATTACTCTCATCCGATTTTTTCCAATAAAAATATAAAAGGAAAACTTATTAATTTCGTTTTCTGAAGGAAGAAATATCTCTATTGTTTTAAAGATCCGAGTACGAATTCAACCGATACAAGAAAATGACATTAAAAGTGAAATTTGTTAATCGTTCGAACAGAGTTGGAAGTTGGATTTTTGAAAGTTTATGTTTACGAATCTAAATTCTAAATATAGTAAAGAGTATGACTCATTTGTGATTTTTTTTATTTTTTTTTGCTGGAAATGACTACATTTGTGGTTGAGCTTATCTGACTTTATTTATTGCATTGCGTATCTAATTTAAAATAGATTAGAGTCTAAGTAAACCATATTTTATTAGTGTCATTAAAAAGAGAAAACCATAGTTTATTAGTGTCATTAAAAAGGGAAAAGAAAAGAGAAAAAAGAGGGGGTTATTTTGGGAAAATCAACGGAAGAAGTTGAGTCCCACTATTATAGGAGTACCGTGAAAAATGTTTCATTATTGGTCCAACTCCATTATTAACGGTGCATTGACATACGTTTAACTTAATTTGAAGAACTGATGACCCTTAAAAAGCATTATAATGGTTATATAGGTGCACATATTTTGAAGGAAGACAGAGTAATTTCTATGAATTAAATCGAACTAAAAAATTCTTATGAATTAAATCACAAAACATCATCATCATAGACCCGTCCTTGTCTGATAATTAACAATATTTGTTAGTTACGCAATAAAAAAAAAACCATGTGATTCGGCTAAAAAAAAAAAAAAACATGATTGATATGTAACTGAAAAACTATGATTGATATATCGATATATATATATATATGAAATTATATTATTGGCTGAAATAATATAATTAATATCTTGAATCCAAAGACTGGAAAAGCTATGTTTTATTTTTTGCAACACAAACAGAGGTGCTTCCTGCTCACATATTAGCAAAAATGGAACAAAACTAATAAATTAACGTAATAATAAGTTCATAAATGTGTATGTGTTTATTTTTAAGAAGTAACAAAATCAATGACGCAATTAATTTTACGGAATTTGGTGGTTGGTCCTTGCCCATTCTTTTTGACATCGATATTATTTTTTGTTTTTCATCTTTTTACACTAGATGAGTTATAAAGTGATATTACTATAAATTCGCACCGAACACAAGTGCTAGTGCAGAATCTGTCGTTGTTAAAACTTTAGAATTTTCAAAATCCGTACACATTGTTTAAAAATACCATAACTCCTCCATACACCATTTACCAATACATTTATGAAATTGTTTTGCCATAGTAAATAGGTCACGTAACTGAGCATGTTAGAAATTTATTGCAGCCTTAGGCGTTTCACATGAATTTACTGAAATCTGCAACAGTAATTTAAAGGAGATAATGGGAAATTTTGCTTTCATATGTTGTTAATGCTGTCAAGGTTTTTTTTTTCATTTTCTTTCTTTTTTTTTTTTTGTTGACTAATCGTCACATATGATGGCTGTCATTTTATGTTTTCTTTTGGAGAAATTATCCGTAAAACAAAACCAAACAAAAAGCATCAGTCATGCCAATAAGATTTGAATGAATAATAAGGAGTAATTAATGATGGTATACACACAATAACCGCCCATTACGGTGTTAATGCAACAGACAAATATAACTAATTTGTAAATCACAACCCTCCATTAATGTGCGTCCTAAATAAAATGAACGATCTTGATGTCCACATAACATCATGAATGATATATATGGTCCTTTTATATGGTAGCTTTTTTTTTTTTTTTGTAATAAAAGGGGGCAGATGAGATCCTGGTGGTGGGTCACTTCTCAGAGCCACTCCCATTCGGTTGGACTTCCAAAGGCGACGTGAGAGCTCGAACTGTAATACCACTGGGCCTCACCCAAAAGTGCTAGTTTGAAGGTACTTTTGGGCTCATAGACCATCACTTAAATACCCATGATCTTCCCAGAACATACCCGATGTGGGACTTGGGGCGTTACAATCTCCCTCAGTTAAGGGCCTAGCGTCCTCGCTAGGGGTCCACATTCAATAGCCCATATATAACCCTTATGGGCAGGGTCCACACTCACCACGATTCCGGTCCGTGGCAGCCTTCAAAGGCCCACACAGATATGGACTGGGTCGGCTCTGATACCAAATGTAATACCACTGGGCCTCACCCAAAAGTGCTAGTTTGAAAGTACTTTTGGGCTCATAGACCATCACTTAAATACCCATGATCTTTCCAGAACATACCCGATGTGGGACTTGGGGCGTTACACGAACTCATGACCTCACCCTCCCTAAGTGAAAGAAGGCCTAAGTTCAAGTTCCTTGCCACTTCGACCACCCCTTGGGAGTATGGTAGCTAGTATTGAATAACACTACTGTTTTTAGTTTTTGAATGTTCGAAACTTTAAACTGAAGTTTATCACTTTTACATTCTACCTCTTTACTGTCCTTATATCATATCCACCACCAATACCCAACAGTCACCATCATGATTCATGCGTTATCTTATGGCATTGGCATTTTCTACCTTTCTTCTTCAAATTTTTTTTTTTTTAAATCTTCTCTTTAACGCAAGTGACCGCCTTTTCTTTTTGAAATTTTAATTGCAAAAAGTATATAATAGTGAGTTTGTGGAGGAGCAGTTCACAAAAAAAAAAAAGAAAAGAAAAAACCTTGTACAATAAAAGGATACATGGGGTTCTTGTATATTTTCTTTTAAGTTATATTTTGAGCTATCTTCTAAAACATTTAACTTGTTTTAATTTGACTTTAATGCTATGTTTGAAAATGACCCCAGTATCGTTCAAATCCATTAATACTATTCAGTTATTCCAGCATTGATTCATGGAAGAGAAATTAATCGGCTCGGCCAAATTCTCTGTTTCAATTTAATTTCAACTCCTACATTGACCAATGACCAAGCAAAATAATATCTATCTCCATATGTTTGCCAAATTAGTATATAACACTCATTAACACATAAAGAATATTTTCCAAAGGATGTGATTAAAACCAGTGTTTTTATTTTGCAATTATTTTTTTTAATCTTTTTCCCTGTTTTTAATTTTTCCGTTAATAATTGTAATATCATAAAATATAAAACAACATGGCTAAAATAACAGGAACTTTGAAATGATATGGTCAAAGTAATTGGTCAAGTCACAATTCTTTTTCATATAGTCAGTCAATTGTCTCAAAAATTCCAAGGGAGACATTCTTTTCTGATCTCTCCTGCTTCTTCTGAGGAAAGGAAACAAAGCCTCCAGTATTTCAGCATTAGGGTTTTCTTGTTAGTTGTAAATATTATGTATATACAACACATTCTTTAATTTCAAATGACGAAAATTAATGTGCATCTAAAGACATTGTCATGTCAAATTGGTGAATAAGATTTGGTTTTAAAATGTACCACTGTTTTGGATGTTGTTTTATTTTTTATTTTTTTTTTGAATGAATTTCCTTAAGGGATTATATTAATAACCGATTAAAACAGTTTCAATAATTACATCGAGTACATACAAAGGGTCATGAAAACTCTACTTTATAGGAAAAAACAACTACATCAAAACTCATAACTAAAAATGTGAGACAAATACCAATGAGATACGTGGATTTAGTCTGCAAAAGTAGATAAAACAAATTGCATTGCCTTTAGAGATAAACAAATCTTTTCATGATATTCGTCAATAAACGCCACCTCTATATGACGTCCATCAGTAAATGCCAATATCCTCCCAACGTCCATTAGTAAATGCCAATCTCATCTCGGCATTCATCAGTAAACACCAATCTTCTATCAGTAAACGCCACTCTCGTCACGATGTCTATTAGTAAACACCACATTCTTCACGACATCTATCAGTGAATACTACACAAAATCTTCAAAATATGGCTCTTAAAGGCCCTATATTTAGAGGAACAACAACAAAAATAAAATACAACAAAGAACACCACTGATCTAAATCTAGGTGTATACTAGAAATAAAAAGAAAAAAAAAAAAAAAACCCCAAATGAAGAAAAACACAAAAAAAACTGAAGAAAAATATTTACCGAGGAGAGAAAAAGAGCCCCTCTCCAATAGGAACAACACCTACTAATAGACAAAGAGAGGCACTCAGCTGGTGAAAATCCTGCCGAAGAACTCTAGAGAGCTTCTCTCTCTAAAGAGAAGCCGCGTTCGTTCTCGTTAATTTGGATGTTGTTCTATTTAATGGAGTTACTTGTATTTTCAGGTTAATTGGCCTCATTCTTCCAAAAGGTGTTAGTCCAATTAATGCTTTAACAACCAACATAAATCAACCACATAAACTTCTCTCTTTTTTTTTTCCCCTGGGTGACAGTGTGTAAATTGCAAGTTGACCAGTGACTATTGTTTAATTTGGATTTTACGAATGGAGACAAAGCTAAAACTTTTAGCCTAGCTAATGTGAAAGGAGAAAAGCATATACTAAATAACTAAATCAAACATAAGTCAATACATGCTTGGAAGAAACTATATATAAATTCCTATGTTCATTTTTTTAAGTAAAATATTTGCATTTGAGCTATAACCTATGATTCCATTCAAATATTCTAAAGTTATTTTGCTCCGTACTCTTTTGAATATTCCAAAACTTCTCTAGACTCGATAAAGTCAAAAAAGTTTTAACCGTCTCTTTTGAAAATTTTCAATCCACGGTGTAGTAGGTACTTCTCATGTATATGCAGTGTGCACCCTTATTTCAAGTTTTCAACTTTCTAGTGACATCCAACCATTAATTATAAGGGTTTTTGATATAGTCCCTATATTATTAGTAGATTAGCAAAATAATTCCTGAATTAATTTTTTTAGCAATTAAGTCCTTAAGTTTTAAAAAATTTAACAATTAAGTCCTTTTTGTTTATTGATATTAAAATTTTCATAAAATTGAATATGTTCAAATGAGATAAATTGGTATTTCACTAATATTAATTAGCTTGGAAGGGAAATAGAAAGAAATTTTAAGAGAAATTTTAAATTTTTGAGAATTTTTATTTTTAAATTTTTTTTATATTAATGTTATTAAATGTTGTTAATTTTTAGTTATTTTCTTTCAAATTCTAACTAATGTCAGTAAAATATTGATTTTAACATTCAAAAACATTTGCATGTGACTTGAAAATGCTTAATTCTATCCAATATTTGAATAATTATTCACGAAAAGAGCTTAATTGCTAAAATTTTTAAAACTTAAGGACTTAATTATCAAAAATAATAACTAAGGGACCATTTTGTCAATCACGAAAAACACAGGCATTTATAGTACATAAAATAACCAAAATCCTGACCAATTTACTTATCTCTAATTATAAGGAGACAAGTGTCGGTCTCCCTCACTTATTTTTCTAGTCCTTTTCGTAGAAGAGAGGGAGGGTTCTGTTTATGGGTCGCCCTTAATAGTCTCATGAGAGGTTCATTGAGTACGATGTGGAAGGATGAAATGAGGAATAATTTGCAAATCATTTGTGCTTGTTTATACGTATAGGTTTCCAATTCAATAGGTATTTTTTTAATTTATCTATAGATATTTTTTTAACTGTTGGATCATAATTTAACGGTTCTTATAATTTGAATAATTAAAAAAAAAAAATAAAAATAAATACTCATTATTGAATATTTTTCTGTTTTAAATTTTTACGTGCTTGATGAATTTTTATTGAGCAAAACAGATAAAAAAATACCTACTGTATTGGTGTCTATATATATATTTATCGTTTTAACTTTTTTTTGGCTTGACACTATAATTGGAGGGCATTCCCTACTTTCTCTCTCCTATGCTAGTATATATTTGTGTAACAATGAAAATGTATATCAGGCAAGTCTGGTACCTAATTTTAAGGACCACATTCCATTGAAGCAAAATTTGGACACGCACTTTTCATGCATTTTTTTTTTCTTTTGGAAGGAACATTTTTCATGAATTTGTAGGTAATTATTTAAGTACTCTGTACATTTTAATTAATACAAACCAACGTTAGAATCGCGAGAGCATTTTAATATTTTGTTTATTTATTTTAATAATATGAGCTTTAATTTATCTTTTCTTCCATTCCCTCACTTTGATCTCTTGAGCCTCCAAGAAACTTTAAAATTGATTTTCTATTCTTTTTTTTCTCGCCAAGTAAATTATGAATGAGTTTTGGATAGATTATGTAGTTAGAATATGGTACACAGCTGGACGAATGACTACTATTAGAAAAGTTATAGGGATCCATATATATCAAATAGTGCTAGCTAGCTTATGATCCATGCTTTTTCACCCATGTGAGAAAAGTTATTTTTCAATTTTCTGGGAGGGCTAGGTTTTGCATATGCATATGAGATTAACATTGTCAAATCACAATTACCAATTTTCCCCTATGGCACAACTAATAGAATTTATTGGTTCTTTTTAACACAAGTCAGTCTTTATGAATCATTAAGTTACAAATTGACTTTGCAAGCTAGCTTGTCTGAATCTAGGGTAAAGCTAATTGACTTTTAGCAAAAGGTTTAATATTTTTCTTTACTGGAAAATTGCAAAATAATTGTTAGAGTTACTTTCAAGATATCCATATAGCAGGCGGCAGTGTGATGAGTGAAACATGCAAGGTTGAATCAAGTTTATATGTATATGTAAATCTACTAGCTAGTCCAAAACCTTTTTGTGTCACCTATTACCGTGTTAGTGTACATATTCATTAGCTCTCAATTTAAAATATGCTTGACGACCCAAGCTGTCTGTTGCGTTCTCCTGCAGTACTGATTCATGAGATTTGTATACGCTTCTCTGTTTATTTATTTATTTTATTTACATTTCTTTATTTTAATGGTGGGGACTAAATTGAAAATATTAGAGGGAAAAAGAAAATAACTGGGTGGAGTTCTAACATGATATCACCTATGGATGCACACAAATGAAAATAAGTTGAAAATAATCAAATAATAGTCTTTGACGAATTTATAAGTTTCGATCACTTTTTTCAATTTAAGATGATGTTTAATGTTGTACTTGATTTGAAGGTGAGAAATTAAGGATACGTGCATAACGCTAATAAGATATTTACAAGTGGGAAATTAAAATTATTATGTTTATCATTAGTATATGTCAAATATTTTTTTAGAACTTCACAAAATTTTGAGCAAATAGTTGCATGTTGCTTGCAAGGGACGGCACGCTTATGACATCAAAAACGAAAAGAAGAAAAAGATAAAGAAAAAAGAAAAAGAAAAAGAAAAAGAGTCCATCTCATCTATCACTTGCCTAATTTGCGTCTCAATTTGTCATTAGTCATAACTACAATCCACACTAAAGTCAATTACTTAGTGGTGGATAAAGTTGAATATATGGGCCATATGTTTGGTCTGTCAAATCCTAATTTAATTATAACCACATACTAGGACCATTAAGCACCATTAGTAGCCATCTCAATTATGTTTTCCAGATTTTTTATCTCCTTTTCTTTTCTTCTATATTTTTATTTTTATTTTCTTTCCTAAAGATAAGAATCTTGATGAAGATAGTATCAGAATGAGACACTAAAGTTAAAGCAATAAACTAAGGATTAGTCAGTATCGGCGGTCGGTGACAATTTAAGAAAGTTGATTAGTAAAATATCGTACTTGTCATTGTATGATTTGTTCGCTACTTGAGCATATATTTTGTTTTGTTTGTCATACAAAAATGATCAAAGCGCGACCTTTTTAGCTAGGAACCTTCCTCAAGTACATTATTGGCCAAACATATATACATTTTACACTTACGTACACACATTTATATATACATAAGTGAAACTTCTTTTTTTAAAAAAAATAAAAATAAAAATTTCACCCATAAACCCTTAGCATATTTATGAGCCAAAATTTCTTACTTGATACATATCCTTTAGGATAAAAGGGACGTGAGAAATGAAGGATGGATACTATAAATTAATTTATTCCAATATTAGTTCTTATTAGTGTAATTAAGTGCTAATACTCCCGTAGCACACAAAAGCAATTAACTAAATAAGAAGAAATGAATGGGATTACCTGAATATCGGGAAGACTTAATATGAGATGCCGACAACATCGTCAATGTATCAATTGTATCCATGTACCTTTTTTTTCGAATTCATTGAACTAATACCACATTCAAATAAATTTTATGAGACTCAGATACAAGAAAATGTCTTGAGATAACTAGATCTTTATGATAGATTTAGTTTATTTTTAGNAGTTTTTGTTCAGTACAGAATCTAAGAGAAAACGTTTTGAGACTGTGAGTGAATCTTGATTGAGCGTAGTGTGTTCTGGTGTTGATTTCTTAACAAATTGGTATCAGAGACAGGTTCGGATTCAATGGCTATGACGACCTCGAAGTATGAGATTGAGAAATTCACTGGGCAGAACGATTTCGGGCTTTGGAGAGTCAAGATGAGAGCTCTGCTTGTTCATCAGGGTCTAGATGAGGCTCTAAAAGGAGCTGATAACATGCCAGCAACGATGAAGGATAATCACAAGAAGCAAGTTCTGGAGAAGGCTCACAGTGTAATCATTCTGAATCTTGGAGACAGTGTTGCGAAAGGTTTCGAAAGAAAAGACTGCAGAAGCAATATGGAAAAAGCTCAAACAACTCTACATGACAAAATCTCTGGTAAATCGACTTTATCTTAAACAAGCATTGTATTCCTTTAAAATGCAAGAAGATAAATCGATTGATGAACAGATGGATACCTTTAACAAGTTAATTCTGGATCTTGAAAATATAGAAGTTACTATTGAAGATGAAGATCAAGCCTTATTGTTGTTGAGTGCTTTGCCTAAATCCTATAGTAATTTCAAAGAGACTTTGCTGTATGGAAGAGAGTCTTTGACGTTAGATGAAGTACAAGCAGCGTTAAATTCAAAAGAATTGAATCAGAAAAATGAGGCAAAAGTGACTAACAATGGGGAAGGATTAACTGTGAGGGGTCGAACTGAAAAGAGGGATAATAAGAATAGATCTAAGTCAAGGTCTAAATCAAGGAAACCTTTTAAGTGTTACCATTGTCATAAGGAAGGTCATATTAGGAGAAATTGTCCTGAAAGACAGAAAGCTAATGGTGACAAGCAGAGAGATTATGGTGATAAGCAGAGAGATTATGGTGATGTTGCTGTAGCTAGTGATGGGTATGAATCATCTGAAGCACTTCTGGTGTCAAATGTGAATTCTGAAAAAGAATGGATTTTGGATTCAGGTTGCTCTTTTCATATGACACCAAATAAGGCCTGGTTTGAAGACTTTACCCAAGAAAATGGTGGAATGGTTTTACTTAGGAACAATAAGTCTTGTAAGGTTGTTGGTTCTGGTTCTATCAGAATTAAAATGTTTGATGGCATGGAGAGACTTCTGAAAGGAGTGAGATTTGTACCTGAATTAAAGAGAAATCTAATTTCTCTTGGAATGCTGGATGAGCAAGGGTGTACGTTTAAAGCTGATAATGGAGTTTTAAAGGTTACAAAAGGATCACTGGTTGTAATGAGAGGTATGAGGAAAAATGGTCTCTATTCTCTGGAAGGCAATACCATTATTGGGTCTGCTTCAATAGCTTCTGCAAAGGTGGTTAATAAGACAGAATTGTGGCACAAAAGACTCGGGCATGTGAGTGAAAAAGGGTTGAATGAATTGGAAAAACAAGGCTTGTTATGTGGAGATAAGTTGGACAGTTTAGAATTCTGTGAATACTGTGTTTATGGCAAGGCTTGTAGGGTCAAGTTTGGGACTGGACAACAAAGAACCAAGGGGACACTAGACTATGTTCATTCAGACCTTTGGGGGCCATCCAGAGTCCCATCTCATTCTGGCTCGAGGTATTTTCTATCCATTGTAGATGATTTTTCAAGAAAATTGTGGATTTTCATCTTAAAAAATAAGAATGATGCTTTCCATACCTTCAAACAGTGGAAAATTCTTATTGAAAATCAAGTTGGAAAGAAGATCAAAAGATTGAGAACAGATAATGGTTTAGAATATTGTGCTGATGAATTTAATGAGTTTTGTAGAAATGAAGGAATAGCTAGACACAAAACTGCAGCTGGAACTGCACAGCAAAATGGACTTGCTGAGAGGTTTAATAGAACGATTCTAGAAAGAGTCAGATGCATGTTGTTAAGTGCTGGGCTACCAAGATCATTTTGGGCTGAAGCTGTTTCAACAGCTGGCTATTTGATTAACAGGTGTCCATCGACAGCTTTGGGTTTTAAGACCCCAGAGGAAGTATGGTCTGGACATCTGGCAAGATACGATACGTTGAGGGTATTTGGCTGCATAGCATATGCTCATGTGAGGCAGGATAAGCTCGAACCAAGAGCTTTAAAGTGTATTTTTCTCGGTTATCCAGAAGGTGTAAAAGCATACAGGTTGTGGTGTTTGGAACCCGGTCACAGAAAATGCATTATAAGCAGGGATGTCGTTTTTAATGAAAATGAAATGGCAAACCTGACAAAGAAGCTGTCACCTAATCAAATGGGTACTAATTCTGAAGGCGTTGAAACAAACAGAAATGGTGTTTTCCTCGAGGTGGAGCCTGTTGTTAATTCACAAGAGCATGATGTACAAACTGATGAAGCAGCTGGACACTGGTTAGAACAGCAAGACAGTGGTGAAACAAGCCAAGATGATTTGAGCAGCTACAATCTAGCTAGAGATAGAGCTAGAAGAGTGACTAAGCCGTCGGAAAAATTTGGCTATGCTGATTTGATGGCATATGCTTTTACTGTAGCAGATCAACTAATGGAAGTTGAACCAAAGTCGTACAAGGAGGCTATGTCAAGTAAAAACAAGGATAATTGGTTGGCTGCAATGAAGGATGAAATGAAGTCCTTATGTGTGAATGGAACTTGGAAATTAGTAGATAAACCAGCTGGCAGCAGGATTGTGGGCTGCAAATGGGTATTCAAAAAGAAAGATGCTATTCCAGGAGTAGAAAAGGAAAGGTTTAAAGCCAGATTAGTTGCAAAGGGTTTCACTCAGAGGGAGGGAGAAGATTTCAATGAAATTTTTTCTCCTGTTGTGAAGCATAGATCGATAAGAGTGCTTTTAGCACTGACAGCAAAGTTTGATCTTGAGCTAGAGCAAATGGATGTTAAAACCGCTTTTCTATATGGTGAATTGGAAGAAAAAAATTCTAATGAAACAACCTGAAGGTTTTGAGGCTGAAGGAAAGAAAGAGATGGTTTGTTTATTGAAGAAATCTCTTTATGGATTAAAGCAGTCTCCAAGACAGTGGAATAGAAGGTTTGATGAATTTGTATTAAAGATTGGTTTTGTGAGAAGTAAATTTGATACCTGTGTATACTTTAAAGAGTTGAAAGATACAGGTATGATGTTTTTATTGCTATATGTTGATGACATTCTTATAGCATGTAATAACAAAGATGAAGTTCAGAAATTGAAGATACTTCTCAAAGCTGAATTTGAAATGAAAGATTTAGGTGCGGCTAGTAGAATCTTGGGTATGGACATAAGAAGGGACAGGAAGAATAAAGTGCTATTTTTGTCTCAGAAAGGGTACTTACAGAAGGTACTAGAAAAGTTCGGAATGAAAGATTCCAAAGCTATTATCACTCCACTTGCTCAACATTTTAAATTGAGTGTTGAGAAAGTGCCAAAGGATGATGAAGAAAAGGGATATATGAGAGGTGTACCATATGCGAGTGCGGTTGGTTCCCTTATGTATGCAATGGTTTGTACTAGACCAGATCTGGCATATGCAGTAAGTATGGTGAGTAGGTTCATGTCAAATCCGGGGAGAGAACATTGGTATGCTCTCAAGTGGATCCTGAGGTATGTTAGAGGTACAATTGATAAGGGTTTGGTTTATGGTGGAGGTGACTGTAAGTGGGATCAGTATGATGCTGTGTCTGGATATGTTGACTCGGATTATGCAGGATGCTTGGATACCAGGAAGTCATTAACTGGCTATGTGTTTACTGTGTATGGGACAGCTGTTAGTTGGAAAGCTACTCTTCAAAAGGTGGTAGCATTGTCTACAACTGAAGCAGAGTATATAGCTGTTACTGAAGCTGTCAAGGAGGCTCTGTGGTTGACTGGTTTGATTACAGAAATGAAGCTGAAGCAGAAGGTTATTACAGTTTACTGTGACAGCCAAAGCGCGATTCAATTGGCTAAAAATCAGGTCTTCCATGAGAGAACTAAGCATGTGGATATCAAGTTACATTTTATCAGGGAGGTGTTAGCAAAAGGTTCAGTTAGAATTGAGAAAGTTTTTACTGAGGAAAATCCTTCTGATATGGTTACAAAATCACTTCCGAGCAATAAGTTTGAATATTGCTTGGAGCTTATTAACTTGAAGAGGCATGGCAGTCCTTAGGGGCTGAAAGCAGAGCGGTCAAGACTTGTGAAGATGTTATTGGATCAAGGTGGAGAATTTGTAGAAAGGTTGATTCAATAACATGATGCTGATGTGGCAGAAATCGGTTTTTAATTACTTGGAGTTAACTCTCCT
>JXTC01000266.1:67213-158549 GCA_002914845.1 Trema orientale
AAATATTTTTAAAAATAATATTTTTATAATTAAATCTGGGATTTTTCAGAACAATTTTAAATTCTGGGATTTTTTAATTTTTTTGAAAAATTACCGTAAAAAATTAAATTTCCTCTATAAATTTGTTACAAATCCTAAATCTGAAATTCATATTGATAATAACGAAAACACAATATATAAATTAAATAAATAGTCAAAATGTAAGTTATAATTGTCCCTTTAAAAATAACTATTCTAGTAATGTCACACAATTTTGTGACCATAAAATTATAATTTTTTTTTAAGACTTATCAATGGTCATAAATTGTATGACTCACGCCACACAGCTGCGTGATACTACTAGAAATTTTATTTTTCAACATATTCATAAAAAAGTCATTTTAGTCTTAGATTAAGACTGTTCATGTCAAATTCCCAACTTTCTACTCAAAACCGCTGGGCCTGCGAAACGGGCCAGAAAAGTTATGGGCCCATTAGGCCCATGGTGGTATCCAGCTCAGGACTCAGGGCGCTGGCTGAGAGGGATATATTGGTCAATTGACAAATCATTTGTTCATAACCGACCCATCCTAACTGCCAAAACGAACTGGAGCAGTGACCCCGTCCACTCAGCGACGAGAAACTCGCCAGCTGTCGGTCCAATTGGGTCCTATATAAACCCCGCAACGCCCAAACCCGTAACAGATTCCGCTACTTTTGCTCAAACCAAACCAAACGCTTCCCCCTCTCCCTCCCTTCGGCTTCAACTTTCCCGCCCATCCTGAGGAAAAAAAAAAAAGGTTCCCGAGAAAGTGACGGAAAATTTTTCTCGAGAGAAAACGCAAGAAACAATAATGGCCGCTGTTGTTGCAGTACCTCAAGCCATCGAGGCCCACAAGAAGAACCGAATTCAGGTCTCCAACACCAAGAAGCCTCTCTTCTTCTATGTCAATCTCGCTAAGGTATAAATAAATAAATATAATATAATATAATCCTCGTCATTTTCTTTTACTCCAATATTCTTTTTGAAATTCATACGCATATATATATATATATATATATATGTATGCCTTTCGAAGCTCGAATTCTCGTTTCTGGTTTGGTAATGGCTTATTGAATGGCTTCTTTAGTAAATTGTTCGAATATTCATGGGGTCTTGACTCTTGACTCTTTGGTTTTGTGCCTTCAAGTTCTCGTTTTTACTCTGGCAATGGTTATGTGTTTATCGAGTTTTCTCGAATCGCTTATTGGTTTACTTGACTTTCTTCAAAATCGTTTATTCCTTTGTCTCGTTTTTTTTTTTTTTTTTTTGGGCACATTTCTTTGAAAAATTCATGGAATTTAGATATGGCTTCGAAGTCTCTCCTATACAATGTTCTGTGTTTGTGAAGTTCCATTGCATGGTTTCTTGATTTACCGGCTTGCTGATAAACTGATCAGAATGATTCTCTTATGAATGGGTCTAAGAAAGGAAAGAATCAATCTTTCGCTTATCGGTTCGTGTCCTGATTCCTATGCATAAGGAGAATATGATAAAATGATTCTTATTTCTAGCTGAAAAAGTAAGAATTGGTTCCTTCTTTGATTTCTTATTGGATTCTTTATGAACTAATGTTGAACCTTCTTTTGAGAAGATGATCACAGATGTGACATCTTATTGCATCTGAAAGAACCGATATTCATTGCTTTGACCCGTTTGGATTTTGATAAAATGTTCGAAATTGATTAATTAAAAGATCGGGATCTTCTGTGTTTTTTCTGGTTCTTTGGATTGAAAGATTGAGGAGAGCCAAAAACAAACGGAAAAATGCAGATCTGTTTCACTTTTTCTAGTCGAAGTAACATGAAGATCATTTTCACATTTGTTTGGATAAATGGGAAAGTAGCTTATCATTTTCTTGAGATTGTATGTATATTTGTGTGTGTGTGTGTGTGCGCGCGCGCGCGCGCGATTGTCTTATGTTTTTGCATGTTTTCCATATAGGAGATGCATCCTACTGCAGGATTTTAGACATGGGTTTTTTATTACATTGTTTATTCTTTTGATGCAGAGGTACATACAACAACACAATGAGGTTGAGCTTTCTGCACTTGGAATGGGTACATTTCATCTGAGCCGTTCCCATTTGTTCTTTCCGTAGTTTAATCGTTTTAATGCCGTTTCTGCCACATACTTGCAGTATGCGATCGTTACCGCGTCCATGCTTACTAAAACCGTTGATTTTGATTTCATTGCAGCGATCACAACTGTTGTCACAATTGCTGAAATTCTGAAGAACAATGGACTAGCTACTGAAAAGAGTAAGGAACTTGTTTTTGTGATGCCTATATATTTCTTGACAATATCTTTGATGGAGAGCACCGATATATTTTTATCTTATATGGTCATATTAACAGAAGTTTCGACTTCCACTGTTGGCATGAAAGATGAGAATAAAGGTCGTCTGGTTCAGAAAGCCAAGGTGGGTTAAAGATGAAAATGAATATTATACTAGTTTCTGTTTCTTTTTCTTTGGGTTAATGCTTTATAGTATGTTCTTTGGCTACTTATATATTCTTCCTTCACTTCTAGATTGAGATTGTGCTTGGTAAGTCTGAGAATTTTGATTCCCTTGTGGCTGCTGCTACGACTGTGGCACCAGAGCCAGAGCTAGACACGAAGCCAGAGCCTGAGCCAGAGCCAAAGCCAGAGTCAGAGCAGGCTAACAATGAAAAGAAATAGAATAAACCGTAGAGAAGAGGCCGTTTCGATCTACTTTGTTGTAGTTTTAACATTCAGCGTTCTTTGTGACTCTCTACTTAAGTAAGTAGAGATATAAGTAGGAGAGTTGGAGAAGGTTCTGGTGGTATGAAATAGTTAGGTGAGTAGAGAAACTATCATCTTCAAATGAGTGGCATTGCTATTGCGCATTCTTTTGTTGTACCATCTTTTGTCTCATCTTTTGTATAAGAGTTGTTGTAAAGATTTTCTCTGTAATCATACTGTTCCATTCTGAATTTGTATCTTTTTCATCTTACTGAAAATATATGAAATGGTTTCTTTTTCATCTTACTGAGATCAGTTCACTGAATATTGATGGCTTAGTTTTCTATCTTAGGCTCTTAGCATAGCTGTAAACACAAGTTAAGAAGACTATATTACAATGCTTATATGTCAGAGAAAGTGCCTGACATGGTGTCATAAGACTTGGAATTTTGGCAATCTTTTCATACCAGCATGATTTATCTTCTTCCATTGTCTGTACTTACTTCACAAGTATGTTCTGTCAACTAAGTCACGAATTGGAAGCGTTATTCTATGAATCTGTAACCAAGGGAAAGATCACTTAGTCGTTTATGTTTGTTATGTCCTTCGCGATCTGAAATCCTTCAGTGTCCTTTTTACTTCAGTTGTCATATTTCTTATATTTTCCCACTTTTGCTGTCGTTCGTCTTTGTGGAAGTTAATATCATTCACCGTCGTTTTATTTGGTTTGTAAAATTTGTCGTTCTTACCTCTGTTGTCATTTTCACTGTCATGTCGTTTATCTACTTTGCTCATATTTTGGTGACTGCTGCCGTCTATATTCTTCGCTGTCGTTTCTTAGTTTTGTTGTGGCTTTACGATTTTACTTCTCTTGTCGTTCATGCCCTTCTTTTTAGCTTTGTTGTCGTTTTCTTCCCTTCTTGTCGTTAGTTGTTTTTAGGTCTGGTGTCGCTTATGTACTCCATTGTCGTCTTTTCTTTTTTAAGAAATTTTTTTTGTCGTTTTGTCCTACAGTGTCGCTTTTCACTCTACCAGGTGTCAAAGTAGCAAGCCTATTTGCGTCAGTTAACAAACTTAGGTCGAAATATAAATTTAACGATTTTGAAGGACCTAGAAGAAGAAATACCCATAACCCATTTTTTTTTTTTTCGCTCAAAAGAAATACCGCCAACTTAAACACAGTTGCTACTATTGTTTGTAAGAAAGCTTCTACTTCTCAATCTTTTTTTTCTATATTTTTTTTAACAAAAATTTGAAAATAAACACTCCCCCCCCCTCCGCGGGGCAAAGTCAAAATCTCTCATCTCCAAAAAAGAAAAGAAAAAAAAAAAATCCATTACTTTTCAGACAGTTGATCGCTTTTGCTATTACTTATGGTTTTTTATTTGTCGTCGTTTTTATTTGCTATGTCCTTCGAGATCCGGTTTCCTTGGGTGTCGTTTTAATTTGTTATATTTTCTTACTTTTGTTGTCGTTTTTCTCTTTGTGGTCGTTCAATATCATTTGTTGTCATTTTTTGTTTGTGCCGATTTTAAAATTTGTAGTTGTCAACATCGTTTATAGTATTTCATCAGGAAAAAGAGGGGGACTTCGCTTATAATCTGCTACCGTCTATATCCTTTACCGTTGTTGTTACTTTTGTTGTCGTTTTATGTTTTTGCTTCTATAGTCGTGTATATCGTTCCTTCTTGTTGTTTTTAGCTTTGTTGTCGTTCATTTTTTTTTTTTCATTTTTATTTGGGTGAACTATAAAAAAAATATAGTGAAGTTTGAGTGTTTCGTAATTTAAATCTTAAAGTTTAGATTCCGTAAAATAATATAATGAGATTAAAAATTTCTGAAAATTAATACCTTAGACTGACTTTTTGACCAACTTTAGGAATGAAAAAATAATAATATCATCCATTAAAATTATATTAGTCCTTGTTATTCTCCTTAAATTTGAGGATATTATTGTCTTTTATCAGTTAAAGTTACTTAAAAAATTAACTCAAGGTATTAATTTTCAGAAATTCTTAATCTCAGAGTCGCAGAGTTCAAACTTTAAGGTCTAAATTACAAAACATCAAACCTCAGAATATTTTTTTGCAGTTTATAATTGTCGTTTATATGCCCTTCTTATTTTCTTTCCCTTTTGTCGCCTATGTGCCCCATTGTCGTTTTGTACTTTTATTGTGGTTTCGCGTTTCAATCCCTAGATGTCAAAATACCTGGGAGGGCCGTTTGCGTCATTTAATCAACTGGGTCGAAAGACAAATATAACGATTTTAAAGGACCTATAGGAAGAAATACCCACAACTTAAACCCTATTGCTGCTATTATCACAAATTTTGGGTAACCCTCTCAATCCGAAACCGGCCCTCAAACGCAGTCCAATCAGATAAAAAAACACACCCCCCCTCCCTCCCCCCTTAAAACCCCTTTTCGAACCCTAGAACGCAAACCCTCTTTCTGGTTGTACGATTCGAACCCAAGAAACCATCAACTTTCGATTCTTCGTCGCTCATGTAAGTATGGTTTTGCTTTTCTTGTCTATATATATATATCATTGTGCTTCTAGGGTTTTATATTACGCTTGTGATTTTTTTTTTTTTGTCATTTCTTTTTATGTTTTGGCGAGCTAATATTTCAATCCCTTAATGGGTTTTGTTCGGTGTTTTTGGCATGAGCATTGTGAATTATCCTCATTTTTTTTTGTTATTATTATTGTTGTTATTATTTTTTCCTCGAATTCTTGCTCTTTTTTTTTTTTTTTTTTTCGGGTGTGTGTGTGTGTGGGGTAGGAGGAGTAGGCGTTCATGCCTGTGGTTTATCCCTAGGTGGGGTTGTGTTAACGCCACGGATTTATAAGTGTGTTGTTTAAGTTTGCTTAGATTAGGACTCCTTGTTGTACGAATGTTTAAGTTTGCTTAGATTAGGACTCCTTGTTGTACGAATCGGTGTTGAGAAGTCTAACCATTAGTTTTAATTAGAGCTTATTGACTTCTCACAGTTGAGGTTACTTCATTAGTTCTGCCTTACTTGATCTTACTTGGGTCATGTTTACAAGTTCTTGTTCTTTAACGGGTTAAGATTATTAGAATTGGATTAGTATAATGAGCTGGATTTTGATACAATTTTGACCCTGTATGTTAGCTCTTGATATTCATATTGGCTTATTTGTGTGGGATTTGTTTACTGCAGTGCAACATCTATGGCTGAAATTGATCAAAGCTTTGGTGAACAAGACGTAGATCATGTACCTGAGAACTTAGAAGTGCCAGAAAATTTGCAAGTGCCAGAAAACTTGGAATTGCAGGAAAACTTGGAAGTGCTGGAGAACTCAGAATTGACAGACCACCTAGAAGTGCCAGAGGACTCCCAGCCTGAACAAAAACAAGGGCATGATGAGGTACCTGTGGTTGAAAAGAAGTGGCCTGGATGGCCTGGTGAGAGTGTTTTCCGCATGCTGGTACCAGCACAAAAAGTTGGTAGCATAATTGGACGCAAAGGGGAGTTTATCAAGAAAATAGTTGAGGAGACAAGAGCACGCATTAAAATTCTTGATGGCCCTCCTGGGACAGCAGAAAGAGCTGTAAGTTTGTATCTTAGTTTTGTATGTTTTTTCGTAAGACTTGTCATTGGGATTGTAGAATTCTACTTACATTTCTTTATGAATAAGTTTTCTGCTTCAGATCAACAGGTTGCTTAGAGTACACATACCATTTTGTTTTTTCTAATCTCTTTATCACTGTCTAGTTCCTAGGGAACAATTACTGGTTTGAATTCCACAATGGAAAGCCTAATCAAGAAGTTCTAATGCATACAGTTTACTGGTATGAGCTGTATTAACCAATGACAGAGTAGTGATAAGTTAAGGTAGCCCTATGTTGCTAGATATGCAGAAACAAATTCAGGATATTATGCGTCTGAAAGAGTGGAAATCAATTTTTTAAGCTAGAAATCTCTCACTGTGAAGACTCAATTTATAAGAAGATTTCTGAAGTGTTTGAACCTTCCCCAGCCCTTTCTCAAAAAAGAAGAAAAAAGTAAAACGAAAGTGATAGAATAACAGACTGTAGATTGAAGATCCCTCTCATCTTTGATTCTTAATGAAGACAATTTGAAAAAAATCAAGTAAAAAATTCTTAATTTAAAGTTGATGGTGCGAAAAAAGATCGTACAATAATTATCGAAGAAAGATATAGAACATATCGAGTTAGCGTGTACGAAATCAACAAGCCTTCATGTGTTTTCATCCTTTGTTGGAGATTCTCAGTTGATTTCGTATAGTCCTTGTGCTTGAATTATTTTATTCATTTATATCCCACAATTATGTTATTTTCTTAGATTAACTAATAGTTTTTACGATATTAAATAGGAGAGAAGTTTGCAACAAATCATTCCCTAATAAGCAGTATTATGTTATAGATCTGCTGTGTTTAAACATCTTGAAATATACATATAAAATCAAAGAAGACAATACAATAGAATGGTGAAAAATGGTTATTGATGACTCCTATGACAATGAAACGCTCGATTAGCTATAATTCCAAAACTGTAACTTAAAGAAGACAGGAAAATAGTACCATCCAAAGCAATCCTAAAATGTGAATACGATTCCATCTATGGTTATAACAACAATGGATCTGTGCAGGTTCTATGCTCAAATTTTTAAGTCAACGACTCAATCATCATAAGATCCCAAACTTGAAGAACCAAAGGTCCAGATTGCAGAGATCAGCATTGTGCATTACAAAGTGCTGAAAAGTTAGATCCGTTTTAACACATATACTACTCGAACAATTCTATCAAGAGCTCTGCATTCTTCTGGTAACTTCAGAACTTGGATGATTGATGTCTTGCCACAAATGGTATACTTAATAAAAGAAAGAAACCAAAATAAGTAATAATACAGAGGTGAAGATTTATATTGGATTCAAGTAGTTATAAATGAGGTTGTTAACATTTCATTACAGTAACAATAAGCCAGTAATTGTTGATGGACAGTGTAAGAGAATTAGTTAGAATTAGAGATTTGTCTAGGCCTATACATAGTGCTTTTTTACCAATAGGTAATGGTCTTTGGTTAGAGTAAGATAGTTTCCACCAGCATTTCTAGTTTTCATTTGAATGCTCAGGCACAATTTCTCTTTGATAAATTGCTTAATTTTTTTTCTTTAGTATGCTCATTTAACTGTTGCTCTTCAATAGGTAATGGTATCCGCAAAGGAAGAACCTGATTCTTCCCTTCCTCCTGCTATGGATGGTCTTTTGAGAGTTCACAAACGCATTGTTGATGGTTTGGATGGTGATTCTTCTCATGCTCCACCGAACGTGGGAGTAAAAGTGTCAACAAGGCTGCTTGTTCCGGCCTCACAGGCAGGAAGCTTAATTGGAAAACAGGGAGGAACTGTTAAATCCATCCAAGAAGGTTCTAATTGTATAGTGAGAGTTCTTGGATCAGGTGACTTTCCATAGATTTTCTTGTATTTTTCGCGTGAAAATTAGATGGTTGCATGGTAATGCTTTATATATATATACACATATTTCGGATATGGGTTGTGCTGCATAATTTACACATGTTGGTGTAATCTATGGTTCATTATAATACTTATAGGAGTTTTGTTCTTAGCANTATAATCTTTGTCACTGATATTTTTTTCCATCCCTATCGGCTGGGTTGATCAACTTGCTTTATCTGTTCTTAGCAGTATGTTGTATTTTTTAAATGTTACTTAATTCTGTTGAAATGGTTGCTGCAGAAGATCTACCAGTTTTTGCGCTTCAAGATGACAGGGTTGTTGAAGTTGTTGGTGAACCTGCTGGTGTGCACAAAGCAATTGAACTAATTGCTTCTCATCTTAGGAAATTTTTAGTTGACCGCAGTGTAATTCCAGTTTTTGAGATGCATGTGAGTTTTCTGATTCTTTGATTGCAACAGTTTGAATTGATCTTCAACGTGGAAATAAATAAACATTTGTTTCTTTTCACCAGATGCAAATGGGGAATAACCAGGTAGAGCACATGCCACCTCATCAACCATGGGGGGGTCCACCTCAAGGACCTCCCCAAAGTGGTGGTGGAGGTCCTGGATTTGGACATAATCCTCAATACATGCCACCTCCGAGGCAGCTTGACAATTACTATCCACCTGCAGACTTGCCGCCACAACCCATGGATAAACAACCTCATCATGGCATATTAGCATATGGAAGAGAAGCTCCTATAGGTGTACATGCATCTTCTAATGCACAAACGGCACCTTCAATGGTTTCACAGGTTATTTTTGTCTCCCTTGTTTGTTTTGCTTACATTCATCGTGAATTAATCTTGGCTGAATTTATATTCATAAATCATAAGTTTTGATGATATTTTGAAAGACTACTTTGAATTGAAAGTTTTATGATTGCTCTTAGACTCTTCTTCTACAGATTTTATATTTTTTGGTAGTGAGCACTTATTTTAACTTTTAAGCAGTGTTGACGTAAATCTTTATATATATATATATATATATATATATATATATATATATATATGTTTCTATGTTGTATTTAATTACTACTGTTCATGATCTCAGAGATATGTCTTTTCTCATATCGCTTTGTAACTCAGGTTTTGAATTATGAGATTGACTTCAGCTGTCCATACAGAACTTGCTCAATGATTGTAGATAGAACCATAGAAACGATGGAACCCAGTATATCCAATTATTATATTTACTAACAAGTAGTTACTAATATTTTTTTTCTATGCCTTACATCGATACAATTTCTTATTTCTTTGTAAGAAGCCTAGGTCAAAAAAAAAAGAAAAAAATCATTGTTGGGATAGTTATAGTAGCAAAAGCATTGGAATTTTTCTTTTATACATTGGAAGAATCTTCCAATTTTGTTATGCAGTCACAAGTGGCATTTCTAGACAAGTGATTCTTTGTTCGTATTTACTGTATCAGCTAACTAAACAATCTTTCTTATTTTGTTTTTGCAGATTACCCATCAAATGCAAATTCCGCTTTCTTTTGCTGATGCTGTTATAGGAACTTCTGGTGCGAGCATAAGCTACATCAGACGAGCTAGCGGAGCGACTGTTACAATACAAGAGACTCGGGGTAATCCTACAGAAATGACAGTTGAAATTAGTGGAAGTGCTTCTCAAGTCCAAACAGCTCAGCAACTGATACAGGCAATTCTCCCTACCCTAGATTTATTACCAAATTTACGATTCTGTTCCAGTTATAGTTTGCTTCTTATCAGGTAAAGGGCTTATTTTTCTCTTGCCTTTTGCAGAATTTCATGGCTGATGCTGCTGGATCAGCACAAACTCAAGCTGCTGCCCCCACAGACCAAGGTTATAATTCTTATGCTGCTCATGGTTCTGTGTATGCTTCTCCACCATCAAACGCAGGACACACAGGCCATGCTGGAGGCTATGGCTCGGTCTATGGAGCAAACTACGGGTACTAAGTAGGAGGGGAGTTTGATTTGGTTTGCTATTGTTGGAACTATAAAATAGCAATTGCTGAGAACCTGATATGACCACCAAATAGTTTTTTTGTTTTTCCCTCTAAATGACAGTTGTAATTTTGTACTTGGCGATGTTGTCAAATCTTCTAGAACTAGTTACATATGTTAGATTTGATCGTGTGCACTAGGCTAATCGTAGGGTTGAGCCATTTTCATTTTGTGATTACTTACTCTTCCCGTACAAACATTTTGCTGCTGCTCAATTTTCGTCGTTGTACATTTCTGATTTTCTTTGCCCATTGGAAACGTTCTCGCAAACTGCTCTTGTGGAGCACTATTGGTTGGAGGGAAGCCAAATTCCAAGTCAAGAATTCAATGGAATATTATATTTTAGATGCTTTAAGCGTTGACTTTAGGGTCTTGCAACAACAATAATATAAAAGGACGACTAGAAAAAACTTCCTAGCCTAGTTGCTTCTTTAGTCAATTTTGCCGCCAATGAAACAGGCTCAGCTTGGAGGATATTTTCATATTGATTTCCAATAATTTCAAGGACAACGTTAGGCCACCATGTGAATATTTGAAGGGAACTGAGAGGACTATGTTTTGGGGTTTTCTACATGGGAACCACGTTGTTCAATAGACTATGTTTTGGGGTTTTCTACATGGGAACCTCGTTGTTCAATAGGGAACAGCATTTTCTGGTTGGTGATATATAGCGGTACTTGCGCGCACAACGGCAGACTTTGATTTTGTGCCAGTGAATTTCAATCACAACTTCAACGTACAAGAGTTAGAAACGCATAGTTTACAGTCGAACCACCTCGAGGATTAAAATTTGATTGAACGTATAGAATTTTTCTTCTTACAATGATCAACTCAATCTCATCCAGTGGCTTACTAAACTGGAATTTTGTTAATTTTAATATCCAACTTTTATTTCACCGAAAGTTCCACATGGAAAATAAATCATTAAAGGACAGTCTTTTTCCCAGTAAGTTTCCAGGATGCAGCCATGCAACCTCCCGAGCCATCTCCCGACGACGTTGAAAACGTCAAACTACAACAAGTAAATTCATGAATCCATTCCACCACATCCACATATGCTCTGACGATATTTATATAATAACACAAAGTCGAACTTCAGTTCAGTTCTTCTCAAGCTCACATGATCCCCAGTTATCCAAAAGCCTAGAAGACAGATCAGAAGAACTCGTTTCTAATGGATCGAACAGTATTCGAGGCTGCAGCATCAGGAGACTTCAACCCTATTCAAGGATTGAAAGAAAAGCAGATTTTGGAGTTATTAACACCTCAAATGAGCACCATTCTCCATATTTCCGTCAGATTTAATCAGCACAAGTTCACGGAACAACTTCTCAACCTGTGTCCAAGGCTGCTGCTCAAAGCGAACGCCGCAGGCGAAACTCCCCTCCATATAGCAGCCAGGGTTGGGAACCAAGAAATGGTTCGGCTCCTCATTGACTGCGCTGGTGATGTCGAGAGAGCGCAAACCGACGCGAGGAATATGCTGAGGATGAGAGATTTGGCCAAGGAAGATACTGCTTTGCACGTTGGGGTGAGAAATGGTCACCTTGGAGTGGCCAAGTTATTGATTGATGCAGATCAGGAGTCGCTGGATGTGCTCAATAAAGCTAATGAGTCTCCACTTTTTCTTGCCGTGGAGGGTGGTTTTCTTGATATTGCCGAACACATCATGGAAAAATGCCGTTTCACATCTCCGCCGACGTGCTGCGGCTCTAATGGAATGAATGCCTTGCACGCGGCAGTGATTCGGACCCGTCATGGTAATTTAGAATTTCCACAGTAGTTTATCCCTTGTTCTCTTAGTTCCACAAGAATGGGTTGACCCTTTTGGTTTTCTGGTCAACTTGTTTAATTACAGCTAAAAATGCTTTTGAATCGTTTTTTCTTTGATCTTCATTTTGTACTAATTACATTGGTGAAACCTCCAATTAGACCATGTCTTTATAGAACAACCTCTTGTCTGATTTCATGTTTCAGCTATATTTTTGGAACATCATGTGCCAGATTTATCTCTCGAGAACTTGCGGCGACTGATTCGGAGTTTTCTTTTACACTTGGAAGAATTCATCGGAAGATTACCCCAAAAAACTGAAATAGGTAATTTACACACTGTTCTTCTCAGCTTCTTTAGGTTTATTTCGGTCATTGAAAAGTATACATACTCTAAAATCAATAGAGCTTTTCAATTGCTATTGCTAGATATAATAGGACTACTGCTAGAGAGGGAAGAAACTCAAAAGGCTGCTATACTAGAACAACAGGACAATTTAATCCAGTGGACTCCTCTTCACTATGCTGCATTCTTGGGTCACCTTGAAGCAACCAAACTTATTCTTCAACAGAAGTTTAGTTCAGTTGCATACCTGAAGGACAAAGAAGGCATGTCCGCTCTTCACATTGCTGCTAAAGAAGGCCATGTCCAAGTAATGCGAGAAATCGTTCATCAAAAACCCGAGGCTTGTGATTTGGTTGACAAAAGAGGCTGGACACCTCTTCATGTTGCTGTTGTCAATGGAAAACTGAGTGTTGTCAAGTATATTCTCAACACTCCAAGGCTAGAGTTCATGCTAAACGTAGAGGATAAAGATGGGAACACTCCGTTGCATTTAGCTGCCGGCCGTAGAAAGCAGAGGATTATAAAGATTCTAGTTGATGACTACAGAGTGGACAAGAGGGCTACTAATCTCAAGTACCTTAAGCCCATTGACATAGTTCGAACTAATGCAAATATAGGAGAACTTATAAGGGTAAGCCTCCAAATTCTTAATTTCTTAGTAGTATATATCACAATATATAGTGTTGATCAACTAGTTTTAGAGCATGACAGTGATGTTGGTTTATTCATTACTATTTTCAGAGTTGGCTTGTAAAGAAGTTGGAACGACAAGGTGGGCAAGAGAGTTTGCAATCAATCGTTCACAGGGTAGAACATGGGAACCAATTAGTGACAAACGACAAGAGCACAGCTGGTAATTCAGAAGAAGAGCAAGAAAACAACGATGACGAAGGTGTCATATCTGGCCATCATCACATAGAAAATCCCATCAAATCTCGTCGTTTGAAGAAAATCTTAGACACCCATCTGCTGGTAGCGGCTCTTATTGCAACAGTGACATTTACAGCAGCTTTTACCATACCTGGAGGGTATGAAAACGACAACAGTGATCATATTGGTAAGGGAATGGCAGTTTTGTCAAACGAGTCTTTCTTCAAAGTATTTGTCGTTGCAGATTCAGTAGCCTTCTATTGCTCAACAGCCTCGGTTCTGCTTCAGTTCTTTAGCTCAGTTGAGCATAATTACCATCTTCTCCTGCGTTTTACAAAACTTGCAGCCACTCTTACTTACATTTCCATCTTTGGAATGGTGGTGGCTTTCACTTCTGGCTTGCGCGTCGTCATGCCAAGCTCGTCGAGTCTAGCAGACTATACTCTCATCATGGGTGGTTGCTGTGTGTTTCTTTTTATCATAGGCTGTCTGTAGATAACAAATGAATGAATTAGTCCTCTTCTTTCTATGTAAAGAAATTAGTGGGAAAGAATTGACCATTTGGATTCACGTGAAGTTTATTTTGATTGTACAAATTTTTACTAGAAGATTAGAAAAGTACGAGTACTGTTACATACGTTTGACAAAAGTACGTAATTTGGTTACATAATTCAGAGGTATGTACATAAAACTGGTTACTAGGCCAATAATGAGCCTAGTAACGGCAACTTAATATAATAATTGTTTGATCAATGAATGCTTGAATATTGATGAGAGTACTCAAATAATTTAGTCAACTGTGGAAAGATTGTGAATATGTCCACCATATAAACCAAGAAAAGTACTCCCTAAATCCGCGTAGGCATGCAAATGATCAAGCATTTTAAACTCAACAAGGCTAGAGTCAGGCAGTTTTGAATATATCAGGCCAGGCCAGAATCAGGCCAAGGCTAAATAATTTGGTTTGATTGTGCACTTGTGAACGACTTTTATCAAAGACACTGATTATTTCATTGATTATATCATGTATCAAAACCTTAAACAGGCTATATGATTATTTTAAAATAATAGTTGAGCCATTTTTCAAACCCATCTTCAAAGTCAAACCAAATACAATATTCATGGAACTGAAACTGAAAGGAACTTCAATTAATAATAATTAGACTTTTGAGTGCAACTTAACGTGTACAATATATGCAAATAAGTAATTCAAGAGCAAAAATTTTCTTTGTGCTAGTGTTTAACACATGGAAGCCTATATGATACTTTGAGAAACTTGAAATCACCTGATCTTTACTCATAATGCTAGTTATAAGGGCAAAATTATAATCAATGATACAACTTTCACAAGATTAAATTTGTGAATTTACATGTTACAGACAAATTATAAAGAATAGGGGAGCAAGACCATGCATGAATGGTAATTCTTTGGTCGGACAAAATGAATTCTAGCCGGTACTAAGCTTGAGTTACAAGTTTTTATTTCAGAAATGTTTGCTTAGAGTTGACCTTTTCATTGGAAGCAGCCAGTTTCATGTCCTTTCCATTTTTTTTTTTCATTCAGCATCAATATATATAATTTTTATATATTTATATAAATATATAAAAATTTATATTATAAATTTCAGAAATATAAATTTATATATATATATAAATATATATATATATTTATGGAGGACTTCTCAATGGTTACAATTTTTTTGTGACCATGAATGGATACTAAAAAAAATAGTGATAGCATTAAATTTTTTTGATGGTAATAAATAGCATTAAATTTTTTTGGCCAACCACCAAACTAATCACCACCGTAGGATATTAGATCTAACAGCTTAAACTATTGTAATCATCCATGGGTAAATATTGTTGTAACCATTTAAACCAAACCCATATATTTATATATATAACTTTTTAAAATGACAATATATTTTATATTTGTGAGGTACGAGCTGTACAGTGCTGCAGCTTCCAAAAGCAGCATTTTCTCTGAAAGTTTCAGGTAAGAGTGGGAGTAAAGGAAAAGAGGAGGAGGAGGAGACACCTTGGGTTCAACAACATATAACCATTTATAATATTTCACTAAAAAGAAAAAAATATATAAACAAGTCAGCTAACACACTATCTTATAGAATGCAGTGTGTATAAAATGCCTGATTGCAATATGTACATGAAACTGATAAAAACACAGCTATAAGCTTGAGATCCAAGAACAAAAATGGATCCTGAGCTGTATAATGCTGCAATCTATGGAAGCAGTGAACTATCTGAGAAACTCACTGAAGTTGGTTCCAATATATATCTTGGTCAAGTTACATCCCAAAACAATACCATTCTTCATGTGGCAGCAAAATCCGGCCAAAGAAAGCTTGCAGAAGACGTTCTGTACTCGAATTCTTCGCTTCTGTATGAAACGAACATGAGAGGCAACACTGCACTACATATTGCAGCAAGGCTGGGGTATTTGGAGATGATTCGGTTGATAGTAAACAAGGCAAAGGAGCAAGACCTTGAAGCTGACAGGAGTCTGCTAAGGATGACAAATTTGAAAGGGGACACGGCTCTACATGAAGCTGTTCGAAATGGTCATTATGAAGTAGCCATGTTACTGATTGACGAAGACCGAGATTTGACATGTTTTGTCAACAATGTTGGAGAATCTCCTCTGTTCTTGGCTGTGGATAGAGGCTTTTACAAGGTTGCTCTTCATATACTTGAGACTGCACCCAAGTGCTCTTATGGAGGAAGGAACGGTATGAATGCTTTGCATGCAGCCGTGATTCGAACACATAAAAGTTAGTATTGATCACGTTTTTTTTTGGTATTTTTTTCTTATTCTGTCCTCCAATTTTTGGTTTTTTCTTTACATTATTTAGGCTAAGACTCACAGCAGGCTGTTGATTTTGTTTCTTGTAGACAATCATTTCAAATCCACTGACAAAAAGACTCTTCTATTATGGAGGAACTGCTCCTATATTGATCAATTCATATGCTTTGGTCTCGAGTTTCCCAACTCAAAGTATGAAATAAATATCTCAGGTGCAGGTAAAGTTTTTTCTTTTTTTTTTTTTTTTGAAAAAGCGGTGCAGGTAAAGTGTTAAGTTCACTGGTTTAGAAATTATTACAGACAATAACACCTTAAAACACTCATTTATATGATTCACTTTGCTGACTCTTTAACAATTTTCCCCTCTTGGGTTGCAGATTTTGTGGGAAAGGTTTTGAAAAAATGTCCATCTTCAATGGTAGAAGCTGATGACTTTGGTTGGATACCTCTTCACTATGCGGCGCACTTAGGCAACTTAGAAGTTGTTGAACTGCTTTTGGAGATCAATCATTCTTCAATTGCGTACGTGAAGGACAATGAAGGCATGTCTGCTCTTCACATTGCAGCTAAGGAAGGACATGTGAATGTGATGAAATCAATAATCACAAAATGCCCGGATACTTGTGAGTTGTTGGATGATAGAGATCAAACTGCTCTTCATGTTGCTGTGGAGAGTAGAAAGAAAAATGCAGTAAAATTTTTCCTCCAAACACTTGCTTTTCAAGATCTTATAAATGAGCAAGATAAGGAAGGTAATACCCCTTTGCATCTGGCTGCTTTCCAAGGGCATTCCAAGATTTTGGAAATGATGGCCAAAGACCCAAGAGTTGACAAAGGAGCTCTAAACAAGACTGGAATGACCACCATTGACATCATCCGATCAAGCAAGCAGCTTAGGGAGCTTGAAATAGTAAGCTGTTGTTAAAAGTCATTGATAAACAACGTAAGCAAGCTAGATAATACAAGAAAAGAAATTTTTTTTTTTCATAGTACTAATAAGGTTTCTTTGTAACAGCTTAAAACTCTGAGTATGGCAACTTTGGAGATAAAGGGAGCTCTGCCAAGTTTGGAACAAAAGGTCATCAGAGAAACTACAGAAGTACAGGCATTGATTGAGATAAAACAACACGGGAAATATCAAGTCACAGAGAGCAAAGAACATGAAAGAGGCAGGACGAAACTGGTTGAAGCAAGTGAATTTTATGTTTCAGATAAGTACAAAGACAATGAACCTGAAACAAATTCTCAAGGATACAAGTCCCTAGATATTACAGACATGTCAAGCATTAACTTATTGGTAACCACAATCATATCAGCAGTCACATTTGTGGCAGCATTCACAATGCCAGGCGGATACAACGAACAAGGCATGGCGATTTTGAGCAGGAAAAGTGCTTTCAAAACGTTTCTTCTGTTTGATTCCTTGGCTTTTGGTTGCTCAGCAGCCTCCACGTTTGTCCACTTTCTAGTTGCAGCCTGGCCTAAGCGTTTGGGATTCATATACCCGATATACTGCGTTACAATCTTGACTGAGCTAGCACTTGTGGCATTGACACTAGCTTTTGTTTATGGTGCACTTGTCTTTCCTCAGAAGTCAGGGCTTGCTAACTTGACTACAAACAGCGTTCTTATGTCCTTTTCCATTCCCATTATGTACTTTTGTCTGAAAATCACTTACAACACCTATTACTTGTTCAAGGACCATGGTCTTTTTTCGAAAAAGGCATGGTGCAAAAGCATGTAAATTCTCGAATACTTTGGGGTTATTTCCCTTGGTTTCTACTCTTTCAGATTTTAATTTCTACTGTTTCAGATTTCTTTTCCGGAGGTGAAATTGTGATCAGTTGAGTTTTACCCCTTTGGTCCTCTTACTGGTACGGGAGATTGTAATTAGTATGAGTGTGTATACATACTAATTCGTATTTTACGTACACATTAAGTACATATGCCCCAATTGAAGTACACATCAACGTGCTACAATACTTTTAGATGGCTGAATGGATAAGAATATTTTAGGTGGAAAATTGTGTGCTCGTTAGTTAATCTATGTGCTCTCTTAGTTGCAAAGTTGCAATGGTACGTAGTTTCTTTGTTTTACAGGGTGTTTGTGCAATGTATGTATAAATAGCAAGATACATGCATAAGAAGTCTCAAGAGCTCAAGTTACCAATAGTTAGGTATAGCTAGTTTGGCTGCTAATTTCATAATTAAAATTAAATTTTGGAGCGTGTCCCAGTTGGAATGCCTTTTCTTGCAGTCAATTTTTCCTAACTGCAATTGTTACCATATAAAGACACAAAGTGACTATTACTACCAACAAGTGGTTTGTCACCAGAAAAGTCCATTATTCTTTTTTGAAACAATGCACTGATAAAAGTGGTAGAATCATGACTTCTCTACGCCTAAAGTAATTATATAGAAGACTCACGTTTCTTCCTTGTATACTTCCCAGATGCCTAAACCTTCCATATCTTACGATTACTAGACTTTGAAATCTCATTTGGCACAATGCAGCTAAAGAACATGCCTATTTTCAATTGTTTAGGGTGTGCTAGGTCCATTTCTTGCTAAGTTTTTTCAGTTGGCAAAGAAAATAGGAGCAGGGAAAGCGAGGGAATATGATCCAATACATCACATCACTTGGAAAAACCGGGCAAGTTGTCCCTTTAACAGGAATCTTAGCCAAACTTTCCTCATTTTAACATATTATATTTAGTTTTGAGACAAGGATCAATGGAAGATTCTCCATAACATAATTATATATTTTTTAATTTCTTACCTGTTACTTGAAGCAGAATATATAATGACCTCCCTAGCTCTCATAAAAATGCCACTCACAAACTCACATTTCATCAGCTTGCAAACCAACTCAGTTCTCTGAGTCATAGTTCCTTCACATTTCAATATGGAGGACAGTCACAATGACTCTAGGTCTGTCTGTGAGAAAATCTTCTGTTGTATATTTCCAACTTCTCAAGAAACAAGTCACCCGCACCTGAAACAATACCGTCTGCCTGCATCCCAACCATCCTATCTTTCAGAGCAGGAGTACTACAAGCAAAATTCAGAGAAGTACAAGCCTAAATTTGAGCAACCAGCAAAAGCAATCACTGGTGAGAGGCTGCATTATGCTGATTCAGATGTCGAGCGGTATGTTCAGAAACAAGGTCAGAGATCGGGTTCTGATATCAACGAGGCCTTTTCTGATTACATTAACCGAGCCAAGTTTAAGATCAGAGCCATGTCAAATGTTGGTGGTGGTGATCATAGAGAGACCATGTCCAATGAAGATGAGGTTTATGATGCAGAGAAGAAAGCTGATGCTAATGATGTGTTTGTGGACTATATTGATCGCGCTAAGCTCAAGATCAGGAAGACTTCAAGCATTGGAAGCAAAAGGATGATCTCTTTTAGAAAATGAGAGTAATTTACTCAAAATCTTTGTTAATGGTGGTCTTTATGGTTCGTTCTTTATAAGTAATGGTCTTGATGACTATAATGGTGGTGTGTTAAGCCTGTTCATGGTTTTTCTGTTCTCTCTGATATGAGATTAATTTCTTGTGTGGAACAATTCGGTTCCTTCTATATGTGATACCTCATTTGATTTATTCAGTGAAGTAAGTCTGTACTACTTTCAATTAAAGTTAAATACAAATGTTTAATATTGTTACATCCACTTGTTGCTTTAGAATTCAACCAATAAAGTCTCGATCCTTTTGCCCCATTTCAATGATGAGACAATTTAGCCAGTTCCTTCTATTGCCATGTCTGGTGAATATGACTATAATATAACAAGATATTGAAAAAGACCCCCTTCAAGAAAAAGTAAAAGATATTGAAAGGAAGCTTTCTGATTATTAATCCTAATAAAAGATATTTACACCAGCATCTCACATGTTCATGGAAATCTTCCGTGTAATGTTATTCAACATCCAGCTCTTTCGGACTATACACTATTCTTTAAGAGATAACCAAGAATCATATTTTAGTGCGAAACTCTTGAAGGAAGACAACTATACACATTCCTAAATAGTTAATTATCTTAATTGGCTGTAAACTAGTTTAAGATTCTAGCAGAAGAGAAGTGTGATTTTCCATCTGAAAACTAGGCATCTCTTTTAGACCTTTAAAAATGATTAGGGGAATCACGTTTTCTCATGGTAGGCGTCACCAATATAGGATATTCCTGAACTGGTTATGGAATAGTTGTTCATTTTTACAAAGTACCATTTCTAAGATGCTATTTTGAAATTTTGGCTCAATTTGTCACTTTCTTATCTTCCTGAAATAACCTGTCCTATTATACGACTCTTGAAAAATATTTAATACCTTTCGTAGATTGTGCTGTATTAGGTGTACAAGTAAGATTCGAGTTTCTGAAGAAAATATAGCCAAGGAAAGGAAGAGAGAATATGATACCGGACAGCTTTTTATTAAGAATCTTAGCCAAACCCTTTTACATATTAATAACCACTTGATATTTCTTTCCATCCATTTAGAGAGATAAATACCAACTAATCTAGAGGCCTTTCAATGTTGCACTCCATACAAATTCCTAGATTTTACTACCATTTGTTTCGTTTTGAAATCATAACAAACTTTCTCATCTTTCTTTTGCTTCCATTATGTCAATGGAAAAGGGTGAGCATCTCTCCAACTCCCCAAATGCTTGTGAGAAAGTCTTCACATGTATCCTCTGTTGCAACTGTCAAACCAATCAAGATATCTCGGACCACCAGCAAGACCACAAGCCTGCACCAGGTGCTTCAAATCTTTCGCATCCAACTCATAATCATGCTCGGAAAACTAGTGATGTCCAACCTGAAAACCAGAAAGCCAAAGCTGAAAAGTACAAGTTAGAGCTACCATCAAAAGCTAAAGTTGCTGTGGATAGTAGTGAACCAGATGTTAAACACAATGGTGAAAAATCAGGTGTGGGAAAGAATGATTTGTTTTCAGACTACATTCATCGCTCAAAGATGAAGATCAGAGCTATGTCAAACCTTGTCAGTGGGAAGACTGCCTCTGAAGCTGATGATATTCATGATACTAAGAAAGACAACAGTGCTAAAGACGGATTCTCGGATTATATTAATCGTGCTAAAATGAAGATCAGGAAGACATCAAGTGTTGGAAGGAGGAAGAGCGACTCCCTCAAAAGAGAATAAAAGAATACAAAGAAAGTCTTTATGATGCCGCTGTCATAATGTTTGAATGTAAGTTGAAGGTACTGAGGAATAACAACCGTGGTTCTCGTAATGCATGCATAAACTAGTAAATTGAGCTAAACTTGTCCAATGTTCTTTGTGTGTAGTGTGTATTGTATTTCACATTTGAGTCTATATTATATTTCATATACAGTGCAATGAAGAATAATTTGATGCTAGGCGATCTTTCTTTATTATTGCAACAGTTTCTGGCATATAGGAAAGTAAACTACAGTTAGATAGAAAAATACCGACTCATTCTCGCTCCAACTTCTTGTTGGGCACTGAAATGCCTTCTTTTCCTTACGAAATGTGGGCTAAGCCGAATTGGTCTTTTAGCTCTCTCTTCTTAGTTGCAGATACTTGAGGACAATCCCACCTAACCAAGTCTGTCTAGAATACATAGACAGACTTGGTCCTTGCAGATACTTGAGGACAATCCCACCTAACAAATAAGAAAAATTCCGCATTTGGTCCTTCCAAAAAGAGATCAAGTTAGAAAAATAAGACAACTTATTGCTCGTATACGTTACATCTACGTCTTTATTTGTAAATCTCCTTCCAACTCACTGCCAAACCATGCGCACCTCGCTTCGAACAAACACAAAGAAATAGGGCGAGGACTAACATCAAGTGGCCTCTCTGACGTTGGATCCACTGACAGTCTGAAGAAAAGGTTGATCGAAACCTTCCAAGTGAAAAATGGTTTCATTGATTAGGCCTAATGAAGTAGTCTCGTCCACTTAGAAGCACAATATTTCATGGTTCAGAAACTGCGTGAACCATAGTCGATCTCAAATTATTGATCAAGAAACGGGAAAAAGTCACCAGTAGCCGTGATATGTAAAACAGTGAAAGTTGAAAGTTGTGCACAGAAACCTGGAAAACCGCTTTTTCTAAAAGTTGGATACTACAATCATCACGTATTACTTCTTAACATCAACTTATTGGATTGAACATTCACATATGATGGTACATAATGATCTTACTTCACATAATTCTAACAAATAGAAGATTAACTTAACGATCTGACTAACAAAAACTAAATAAATAATCACAAAGCAAGAATTCCTTTGCACAGAAGACGTCTAAACTCTAGACTTAAAAAGCAGCAAAGCAATTGTCAAAAGAGACAAGTTATATGGGTGCAGCACATGTGGTTCTAAAGTGCCCCGTCTGATTGCAGCGACTACAATGCACAACTCGCTTCACACGACCACGATCTTCTGCTCGAACTCGTTTCTTTCTTGGCCGTCCTGGTGGCCGGAGCGACTTAGGCGGGTTGATTACAACCTCAGCAGCTTTGTTGGCATTTGGGTCTCCCTCAGTTAACTCCTTCCATAGAGATTTATCTGGAATGGGATGTATTGTTTGCGAGTATGTCTTCCGATAAGTTGCCACTGTAAAACAGCTCTCTGTGAATCGGTGAACATTTTGCCTACAAGAGAGAAGCGCTGCCACAGCATGAGCACAGGGCAAACCATAAAGCTGCCAGCCCCGACAAAGGCAGCAACGGTTTCGAATGTCAACGATATTTGTTCCCTCGTGAGATATAACTTCAAATTCAGCTTCATTAGCACGAAGGACCTGATAGGTACGTGCACGCTCAAGCGCCTCTGCAACACGCCTCTCTGCAGTAGGCACAAGTATTGACGTCCACTGCATACTGGTTTCTCGGCGTTCATTAAACCAAGTCATCAATTGCCTTCTAATGCATTCCATCATCTGGATTATAGGAAGCCCAGAGGCCTCCAAGATCCAGGTATTCAATGACTCAACTATATTAGCTGTCAAATGCCCAAATCTTGTCCCCTCAAAATAAGCAGTAGCCCACAAGCGAGGTGGAATACGTCTAATCCAATATGCAGCATCCTGCGATATTTCTTCAATCTCTAAAATTTTTGCTTCAAATTCAATGACCGTTAGAGCATGAGCAGCTTCCCATAAAAGGTTTACAAGAATTGTATTATTAAACTCCTTGCGAAAGCTGTCACTCAAGTGACGCATGCAAAAACCATGAAATGCAGTTGGAAAATTTGCTTCCACTCCATCTACAATGCACTTCATCCTGTCTGACAAGATTGTAAGCCTAGGCATGTTTTCTGTATTGATCTCAAGCAGGTTACGGAGTTCAGATAGAAACCACATCCAATTATCATCATTTTCCTCATCAACAACACCAAATGCTAGAGGAAACAGAGCACCATCACCATCAAAACCAGTAGCAAGAAGCAATGTACCCAGATATTTACTCTTCAAATATGTCCTATCAAGCCCAAGGAGTGGCCGGCAAGCATTTAGAAAACCATAAATTGATGCCTGAAATGATATGAATAGACGCTGGAAGCAATTATCATTTGGATTTCCATAAACAGATGCAATACTCCCTGGGTTTGTGCGTTTAACCTGTTCACAATATTGAGGAAGCAATCTGTACCCTTCTTCAAAGGATCCGCGCATAGCAGCCATTATGCGTTCCTTGCCTCGCCAGGCTTGCTTATAGGATAAGGTAATACCATGGACCCGGTGAATCTCCTCCAGTATCTCCTTTGGCTTGTAATTAGGATTCTCCTTGAGACGTTGCTCCACAGAGTTTGCAACCCACTGAACTGAGGCTTGCTGATGGCCAAGATGAGCAATGCCACCACATGTATGAGACTCATGGATGGTCCTGATAGTGAAAGTTGGAACTCCTGGGAGCTTTGCTGCATGAATACGCCAGGGACATCCCTCACTGGCACATTTGGCAGTGAAACGAGTCTTGTCAGATTTTATTGTTTGCATTTCAAAATGCAGAGCAATTGCAGTGTCCCTCAAAGCCCTGCGGCAGCTCTTGACATCTGGGAACTCTTGCCCAACCGACAGCTCATAAGTAGGACTTGCAACAATCATACGGGCCTGAATCACAGGAGTGGTAGGAACTACAAGCTGGGAATCCTCAATCTCCATATCGTGAGCAGATTCAATTGCCAATTCCTGACTCTGATCCACCACAGCTAATTCAAGGTTGTCATCAAGTTCTTGGGTTTCCGACACAGCCAATTCATTGTTATCTGATAAAGCCAACTCATGATTCTGAGCAGTAAGAGCCAATTCGTGGTTTTCGTGTTCAGGTTTTCGATCCATAGCTAACTCGTTCTCATGCCCATAATTGTGACCATCATTCCCTTCTTGGTCATGATTCTGTCCTAACCCCAAATCATGGTCATGGGCATGCCCTAAATCCAAATCATCGTCATGGGGCTCATTTAAGCCCAAATGATGCTCATGAGCTTGCCCAACTTCCAAACCATGGTTCTGACCAAGATCAAGGTTGTGACCATGGCCCAGCACCATCTGCTGATTCTGACCCAGTGCTAAATTATGATTCTGACCAAGTATCAGCTCATGGTTAGCCATTCCAAGAAACCAGTATCAATATATGAAAACTAGAGCAACAATAACAAAATCAGCTCCACTGTCTCCCGAAAAGTTGACTGGTTTATAATACTGTTTCTCCAACTATATCAAAGCATGCCTGCCAAGCAAAGTAACAGTAGTCAAGCTAAAAAAACCATATTATTCAATCAAGCAATATACAGAAAGCCGTGTACATCCTATACTGATTTGGATAACCACGTAAAAAGAACACGCCCAGCTAGCACTAGGAAGACAATTTCAAAATCTTCAACTTCTAAATGTCCCCATAACAAAATATCATTAAAATCTGCAATGCTACTAAACAATAGGAGCTCTTCTTCTATTGTAAAAGAAAACTTCACTAAGCAAAACCACCATCACCAGGAGACTGTTGCAAACAACACAACAGATGGCAAAAAGGAAATACAACACATGACAAACAAAAGCAAAGGACCCCGTAAAATTGCAAATCAGCTAGCTCTCCCCCTTTTCCCTTGATTTTTAATACCAAACAAGAGTAATGACCTAATGCAAAAACTCTTACCTTATTATGCAAATTGTATGCCTAATGGCTGCCCATAAGTTGAGAAGCATAAATATAAAGGGAGGCTAGGCTCGCTAGAATAATCTTCTTCTTATTCTTTTTTCAAAAAAATATTTAATTTAGCTCGGAAAAATCATTCAAAAACACAAGTTCCATTTTTTCTTTCTTTAGCTTCAACAGCTTCAAAGTTAGACCACTCAACCAAACAAAAAGATCTTAATAAAACCAAGCAAATACCAATGATTAAAGTTAGTTGTAAAACTGTACAAACAACAACAATTTGATACTAAACCAATTCAAAAATAAGAAAAATAAAACAAAACCCACCTAGAAACACCCAGAAAACAAAACATCAAACTAAACCAGCTTCCAAAATAATAATTTTCACGGAAAATTAAACCATACCCACAAAATAAAACAATCAGTAAACCCAAAATCAACCATAAAAAACCAAAACAGACCAAAAATAACACAAACCCATCACAGAAAATGCACAGAAGAAAAGCTCTAACAGTGGGAATTGAACCAGAAATGACACGAAACCCTACCTCAGAACACGAGTGAGTCACCCCCAGAAAACCATTTCAGAACGGATCAAATAACACAGAGAGAATAGGCAGTCGTTCATGAAGGTCCGGAAAAATGCTTTCGGACCCGGATCAAGGGGAGGAACGAGGGAGGGTGTCGCAATTGCAGTTAGGAGAGAGAGAGAGAGAAGGAGATTAATGGGGGGGCGGAGGAAGAAGAAAGGGAAGGGAAGAAAAGGAGAATTTGAAAAGCGGGGAAAATGGCGGGTAATGTATAGAGAAAGAGAGAGAGAGTGGAGAAAATCGGAAAAGAAAGAAAGGAGAGAGAAAGGGCAAAGGAAGAGAGTGGTGGAAGATGAGGGAATTACAGGGGCAGAAGAGGCAGAGTTGTGAGGGTTGACAAGGGAAATACAGGTTTTGGGGCGTTCACAGAAAAAGGGGTATTTAGGTCAAAGAAATTCCGTCCCCCTTTTCATAATTACTGTTTTGCCCAATGCCTCCGGAACTTTTTTTTTTTTGGTCTATTCCTTTCAATAATACAACACAATAATTAACTATTATATGTGTAATGGGCTGGGCTGAGGATTCTCATTGGGCCCAAACAAAATTGGGAAATGGACCTAACTAAGTAATGTTTTCGGCCCAAATGTTTTTTTTTTTTGAAAAAAAAATTGTACGTAGTCACAATATCAGTGATCAGTTATTGGTCTTAAAAAAATTCAGAAATTTATGGTCATAAAATATAGTGACTACTTCCTTTCAAAAATAAATATATATATATAGTCGTTACTCGTCATTAATGTTGTGACGCTCCTAAACAAGTCGTTTTGACTAAATTATCCTCGAAAAGTCATCTTGGCCCAAATCACCGCTAGTTAGGTTCATTTAATTAGGTGAAATATACTTCCTTTATAGAAAACTTTAGAAAATACATTCTTCCCAATAGTTTTTAGGTAACTACACTATAAAAAAAAAAAAAAGAGATACAAATAGACTTATATACCCTTAAGTCGAAAACGCTAGACATAGTGTTGAGCGCTAGACATATGTGTCTACCAACTCCATCAAAAAAAAAAAGTGTGAATATTTAGCACGAGACAGGGTATCATGAGCACTAGAGTATCGATCGGCGCTAGATAAAGTGTTTAGTAACTCGACATCTCTTGTCTAACTAGATCTGGATCGCCGTTTGAATATTATGAGCTAGACATGGTATCAAGAGCGCTAAACAAAGTATTTAGCAACTCGACCTTCTCTGTCTAATCGGAATTGGACTCTGGATAAGAGAAGTGTTAGGGATATTTTTGTAGTTAAAATAATTTAAAATTTAATAAGGTGTATTCACCAAAAAAATTATTAAGAGATGTATTTTCTAAAATACACTATGACAAATGTGTATTTTACAAAGAACTTCAACAAAATTTTGTTTTGACTTGAGGTTCTTCTGTAAATAGTTATTTGATATTCGACTTTTGATATATAGTAGTTTTGTACCTAGATGTATCTCTAGTCAGTCGACAAACCTCAACTGGTCATAGAAAATTTAAGGACAAATTTGAAAATTTAATTAAAAAACTATTATAAACAAAGAAATAGTAATAACAATAATAAAGGTGAAAACTGCAGAAGGTGAAAACTTAACCCCACGAACTACTATTACGCCTAATTTCCTCTTTTGTCTTTTTTTAAGGGGCATTTAGAAGACGGCTATTTGACATGTTATTATAACACAAATCTCTTTTTTAGTGTCTATACTAAATAACCGACACACCAAAGTATCCGGTATACAAACTACTTATAAAAACTACTATATTTCACATATAAACTATATCAATTTTAATATTACACTTAAAATAAAATTGCTTATTATAAATACATGGAGTATATTTTATACGTGTTTTATTTTTTTTAGGTCAATTCTATAATTTTTGGGTTGATTTGTCAACAACTAAACGGGCCAAATTTAATTTTTTTCGTTTCTTTTTGGTTTATAGTTAGTCGAGTTATTCGGTTTTTTCAGTGCATCAATTATTTTGCTCACTTTACAGTTACTGCTAAGAGAGGATTAAATTCTTTAAACTGTTACTTTTGTATTTTTGTAGATGGACTGATCTGTATTATATATATATTTGAAAATTTAGTTTAAATTCCACTTTATTGATACATTTCAGTTGTTCTTTTTACTAATCGGCCACCACATTGAAATGACTCGAAACTATTTAAGACCCAGCTTGGTATTATTTTTACAGTTCTTGATCAGGACTAGTCTTTGATAAACTTGCTTTCAAATCAGATTATTTCATAATTTATAACCTATAAAGCAGTTTTAAAAGCAAATAGTTCAGCAAAAGATTTCGTGAGTGATTAGCTTAAAATTCCGCTTTTTACAACAATTTTATAAGCTAAAAAAACCCATCTTTTATTTTAAGTAAAATCATAAATTCTTTAGCCAATACAATAATACCAAATTGATCCCTATATAATTTGATGAAAAATTCAAGCGTCTATCGCCTTAATTAACTAATCATCCGATGGTAGAGACTTTGTCTTTTAAGTATCTTGATTGATTGATAGGTAGAAGAAAGTGAACAGTGTTATTATAATTTTTTTGTTTATATATTTCATCTCTTTTTTTTCCCCCTAATTAAATGTCTAGCAAGTTAGCAAAGATTGATTGGAAAAAAAAAAAAAAGAAAAAAAAAACAAGAAAGTGTTTTAGATGTGAAAACTTATGACATTTAGTGCAGTATACCTTTTTTTTTGAAAAAAAAAAAAACTTATTCTTATATGCATAATTAAATAGGTTTAAAATGTCATTAAACATCCACTCTAGAAAATTGTCATAAAAAAAAGAAGCAATTTTTCCTCATCAGCTGGCATACAATTGTGAATTAAGGAGTTATTTCATTGTTACATTATTAAGAATATATTTAAGAAGGAAGCAAAGAAAAATTTGTATTCCCATGATGAATGCTAATGAACGTACATACCTAAAAAAAAATGATTCTAATACAACATGGCATCTACATTCTACATCTACATATACCGAGGGCAACAAACATTAATTTATTTATATTTGTTTACTTGTTATTTTTTTCTTTTTCACTTTTTTTTTTTAAAAAAGAAAAAATTGTCAAAGATTCCCTCTTTTTATTACTTGGCAAGGTGCGGAAGTGCCAAGCACGTGCTTCAATTGGAACTAGTGACATTGAAAAACTACAATGTTCGTGTGTTCCATTAATGAGAAGTCCTTTAGAAGAAAAAACACATATGGCCTGTTTGATACGGAGAGTTCCAAGTTTTCGGATTAAGAGGAAAGTTGAGGAGTATAATATGATTATCTCAAAATTTGAATAATTGTGTTTGGTTGTACACTGAAATCTTTTTCATGATTTTTAGGAATACCAGAATATTGTGTTTGGTTGGACACGAGATTGTACTTATTTTTTGTATTTTATCCAAAATAATTGAAATAATCATTTTTGGCTTTTTTTTAAATAATGAATAAACATATTTTTTTAAAGAATAATATTAATTTCTTAGAAAATAAAAAAAAATTTTATTTGAAATAATTATAAAATTCTCAAAACACACTTAGGTCGTATACAATTTTATGTATTATTTTCTAGAATCGTGTACTTCTTTAGGTTGTATATGGTTTTATGTGTTATTTTCTAGAATCGTACACTTCTTTAGGTCGTATACTATTTTATATGTTATTTTCTAAAATCATGTACTTCTTTAAGTCGTTTACAGATTTATGTATTATTTTTTAGAATCGTGTACTTCTTTAGGTCGTATATGGTTTAATGTGTTCTTTTTTGGAATAGAGTGAGAGATCCACAGTTTTGAGTTTACAGGGCATATGAAATCCACCCCTTCAGATTGCTTTCAGATTACTCCCTTCCCCAGCAGAGTGAGCCCTGATGCATCTACTTACCCGAGTTTCATAAAAGCCCAATACCCTATACCAAATATGGGAATCTCCAAGATTCTCATTCCCATCCAAACTTTAACCCATACCAAACAACCCTTTATAGATCTATGATCTATTCCAAACAAGAAAATAAAGGCTTTATATATTGGTAAACTTGGGGAAAAATAAAGAGAGGTCCAAGCTAACTTGCTTACTAAATTAGACAAAATGGATGGGAGGGGTAAGAAGAAAGTCAGAAAAAGAACACAAGTTTTCTTTTTTTTTAATGGTAAGTGAACCCTAAAGTTTTAATGTTATGCAATTTAAATCATAAAGTTTGGACTATGCAAACTAATACATTGATATTAAGAATTTCTGAAAAATTAATACTTTAGATTTACTTTTTGAATAATTTTAATAAGTAAAAAATAATAATACCATCAAAATTAAGGAGAATAATAAGTATCCAGTTTTAATAAAGAATATTACTGTCTTTTTGTTACTACAAATGTTCAAAAAATTAGTCCAGAGTATCAATTTTCGCAAATTCTTAATCTCAGGGTATTATTTTGTAGTGTTAAAACTTCAAAGTTTAAATTACAGAATATATGAGATTTGGGAATTTTTGGTAATTTACTCTTTAATGGCAAAAATAAGAACATAATTTTTTTTAAAGGAAAAAAAGAAAAACAGAGTCGGTGATGTCCTCACATTCTCCACCCAGTTCTCTCCTACCTATTATGAGATAGTGGCTGGTACCATAGATAAAATTACAAGACAATTTAAATACTATAACTCGTTCTTCTTCAGTAATATCATACTTATTACTAGAGTACTTACTCTGACAAATTAATAGGAGAACTTACTAAGTTATTGGTGTGACAACCTTTATTAGAAGAAGTATTTTTTTAAATAGTTATATAAAGTATATTAATTATTAAATGATCCTTTGATGATAGTGGCATTTGGCAATGATGAATTAACTCAACGATTTTGCACTTGATAGTCATTATATTTATATCATACATATTTCCTTTTGCAAATATTGCTTTTTTGTTTTTTTTTTCCCCAAATTAATATGCATTTATCTTTAGGCCATATTTGGTTCATTGGAATGTGCCTTGGAATGGAAATATCATTCTAATAAAAGGTCCATTTTAATGTTTGGTTTAAACTTTGAGCAAAAGAATGATAATTCCTTTGTAATCTCAATTCCAACATTTGCTTGAATTAGAATTATACCAGCTAATCTATTGAATGACTTTTCCATTCCTTACTAAATTTTATTTTACCCTTTTTGCCCTAAAATAACATTTCTTCTTTATCCTCCAGTGTTAGTCAATCTACCCCTACCGCTCACCAGTATTGGTCATATGTGTATATACAGGTATCAATAGTAATTAGGCTATTTTTCTATTACTTTTTTGGTTTATTTAAAAATCAAATAAACTAATTTAGCATATTATAGTTTTTTTTTTTCTATTTTGATTTTAATAATATAATTTAATTATATAAGATTAATAAATAATTAAAAATAAATTATAACTTTTTTACTCAATAAAATGATATAATTTTTAATTAATTATATTCATAGCTTTTCTTTTTGAGGTAATTATATTCATAGCTTTTGATTTAATTTTAAATCTCAATAGTTGAACAATATATGGAATTTTATAAATATGAGTATTTTAGTAACAATGATTTCATTCTATTCTAACGTGTAACCAAACAAAATAATTCTTATTTCAATACTAATTCCTAATTTCAACCAAGAATGGAATATCATTCTTATTTATATTCTGATTCTATTCTATTACGATTCTGATTACTATTCTAATTTCATTCTGTGAACTAAACATCACCTTAATATGGTGGGGTGGGACCGTGGGACCCTTGGATGAAGAGTAATGCTATAGGGCACCTGTGGTGCTGGGCACCACAGGTGCCCCATAGCATTACTCTTGGATGAATGATGCATCATTTTCATGATCATAACTCAAATAAGTACATTTATTCGTTGATATTTGTAGTTGAAAGTATTTTAAAATCTAAGCACTGAAATTGATAACAATGACATTACTAGGAAAATTCCTAAATGCTAGTCCAATTCAATTCATTCAAACTTGAACTTCGTTTACCATTAGTTGACAATTACATTTGACAACCCAACCATAGGCCCCCACCCATTTATATTACCGATCATTACTCTAGTGACCTAGTCTTGCCTTAATAGTCATAATTTATTGGTCCGTCACACAAATGCTTCACCAGAACGTGAGTACTGGACCCCAATACTTCCATTTTTTTTTTTTAATATCTAAACGGCATCTACTTCGAAAAAAAAAAGGCATTATTCATGCTTATGCTTCATATTTTGTACTTATGCTTCATATTATGTACTTGGAAGTTTGTATTCAGGGCCTTTTTTTGGGTTTGATTTTTTCTTCCTAGATTTAGAAGTAGACCTATCTCTGTTTTTATTTCTAATGAAAAAAAAATCTAATATTGGTACAAAAAGCTAAATATCCTAATATTATGTAGTATATGAATTTTTTTTCCAGAAATAATTACAACATCCTAATCATAGATTAGAGAATAATTATACATTCTGTTTTGGTTATTATCAACATTGACACTTACATTTAATATTTGTTATAAATTTATATTCAGACACCAATTTAAAGCAGTTAATTTACCAAAATAATTTAATAAATTTATTCTCAGATCAATTTTGATATAGTTCATTTTCAATTTTTTTAAACGACATATTAGTAAATTAATTGCTCTAAATTAGTATCAGGGTACAAATTTGTAACAAATTTCAAATCTAAAGATCAATACTAATAATAACCAAAACACAATATATAATTTGAAAAAAGTGTCAAAATAAGTAATAATATCTCTTATAGTTTCATATGTATTATATAAAACATCATCATATTTTTGTAATTTTAAAAAGGGAGGGGCTACGGTAGGGGCGCTAGGGGCCACCCCTTATACATCGTTTGATAGGAATCTGTGGGGAATCTGTTTATACACAGATTCTCATCAAACGGTATATAGACAGGTCTCATCAAACGGTATATAGACAGAGCCCTACGTAGGGGCGCCCCTATTGTAGACGCGTACTTTTAAAAATAGATGATTTTTTTTTGGGATGGCTACGGTAGGGGCGTCCCTACGTAGGGTCATGCTTTAATTATCGTTGGATGAGAATCTGTGGGGAATAACGGGAATCTGTGAAGAATCTATTTATATACAGATTCCCATCCAACGGTGAATATACAAGACCCTACGTAAGGGCGTCCCTACTGTAGACGCGCATTTTTTTTTCAGGAAAAAAACTATATGCCAATTTTTAATGATCAAACCACCAAAAAAATGGTTTTACAAAGAAGAAAATAGTTTTTTCGCCGAAGTACTCTTATTAATTTATTTTATTTTTCTTCATTATTTTGTCATTCTGTCGTTCAAGTTTTCTCTCTCTCTCTCTCTCTCTCTCTCTCTCTCTTTTTTTTATTTTTTTGGGACGAAAGAAAGGAAAAAAGGGCAAAAAGAAAGCCAACTGACACCAATTTTCCCGCGAATCTTTGCTGTTTATTGAAAACCCAATAGCCATTGGTAAAACCAATTTATTTTAATTTATTTTAATTTTAATTTTGGGACACTTTCGGCATAATTGGTGTCATTTTCTCTCATCTTTGGCCGACTTTTTGGCAGTGTCGGCTTATATTTCAATTCCAGCTTTTCTTTTCTTTTCTTTTAATTTTTATTTATTTATTTTTTAAATTATGAAAATGTGAAAACTACGTGCACATCTTTGTTGGAAAGCTTCAACCTTTCGGTTGAGCTTTTTTTCCTTTTTCAAAATTTTAATAATCGAAAACAATATTGGGTTATTTGTTTAGACCATTCTGGCAAATGGGTTTTTCTCATTTCAAGCTCTGCATCTGAATATACCAAGTTTTAATCTTCCTTTTCACATGAACAGGTAATGTTTCTTATTTATTGTTATGTATTTAAGTATTTCTTTTGTCAAGCTTTTATTTTTGTTACGTCTTTTGAATTAAATGCATGAGAATTTTATTGTATAAATATATGATAGCTAAGTTCGTTGAAGTCAGCTTCCGAATTTAGCAGTTAGCGATTTGATGAGTTGTGATCTTTTTAGGATATAGGATTTTGATTTTGATTTTGATTCTGATTTCAATTTATTATTTTTTGAGCGTGTCCTTTGGTGGGTTTTTAGCTACATCGATTGTATTAAGAGAAATGACTAAAGTCTTTTGTATAAATTTTATTCACTTATGGTTTTTGATCTTATGAAGATCCAACTCAATAAGTCTTTGCCTTTAATGGGTGTTCGTGAATTTTGACAGAGAGTGAGAAATAAAGATTGTATTTGACTGTTCCTTTTCTCAACACTTGATTGGGATCCATGTTAAATCTATATGTAATGCTCGGTTTCTATCGGGATTTATTTATTTATTTGGTACCATTTATAGATGATATTAATTTAAAAGTTTTGGGTTGTAATAATCTCCCATGTTTATTTCCCCTATGCTTAAATTTTGGCTTGAAATTAAACTCAATGCTAACTCGTCTTCAGGCATTGATCCTTTATGGTTGGTGCTTTCTTGTTTTTGCCATTTCATCTTAATTATGAATCTCTGATCTTCATCTTTTGTCATAAAGAAAGATACTTAAGTGACTTGGTGTTTCTCCTTTATGTATATTTAGTTATTTTTAGTTGTGTGGTACTAGTTTGAAGTCTTTCTAGTTGTTCTCTACTTCTCTTTTGGTTCCTTTCTGTCCTTAATGCTTGCCTGAATCTGCGGTTGTGGGCTGAGTCATTTATAACTATGATCTGGTGTAGTTCTGAGTGTTTCCGTAATTGTTCTGAATCTCTTTTCTTATTGTGTCCACTTTTGGCTACAGTGTCAAGTTTCACCTCAGATTATTGATATCTTATTGGGAGGACTGGACTTTATCCTATTTCGAACTATCAATTTGTTCCATTAGCAAGAAAAAGCAATCGATTTCATCTTCTGAAGTCACTTAATTCCCTGGGACATGGCTGCCACGGAAACTTCATCCGCTGGACCACAGAAAATCAGCAGTTTGATCACCACTTTGGTTTCAGCTTTTCTTGAATGGTTGCTGATCTTTTTACTTTTCATTGATGCCGTGTTTTCGTATGTAATTACAAAGTTTGCTCGTGGCTGCAAATTGCAAACTCCTTGTTTGATATGCTCGAGACTAGATCATGTTTTGGGCAAAGAAAAAAAGGGATATTGTTGGGACTTGATGTGCAGAGATCACAAGTCAGAGATTTCTTCTTTAGTACTTTGCCATGCTCACAATAAGCTTGTAGATGTACATAAAATGTGTGAAAGTTGCCTCTTTTCGTTTGCAACTATTAATAAATCTAATGCTGAAACATACAGATTGCTGGTGGGTAAATTGGGTGAGGATATTAACTCTGATTTTGATCAGGACCCTTTACTTGGGGATCATAGGATCAGTAGCTTGAGCACAAAGCATTGTGCTTGTTGCAATCAGCCATGGGTTCCAAGAGGGCATGCTCAGGAGTTGATAAGGTCAAAACTAGTGGGTTCGGAGGCTGCTGAACTTGAGACGCCCCTTTCTGGTGCCATGGAACATAATCAGGATATCATAAAGAAGGAGAGATCATCTGTGTCAATTACAGCTATTCATTCTAGAAATGGTGGGCTAGACCCTCTATCTCATGTCCAATACACAGAGCTCAATATAACTTCCGATACTGAATCTGAACCCACTGAAGAGAATCAGAATCTCATAAAGAAGGAGAGATCATCTGTGTCAGTCACGGCTAGTCATTCTAGAAGTGGTGGGCTAGACCCTTTATCTCACATCGGATACACAGAGCTCAAGATAACGTCTGATAGTGAATCTGAAGCATTTTCTGATGATGATGAAGGTGCAAGTGCTCTGATTCGCGAAACACATGATTACAAGGATGAGTTTTCTGTTCAATGCATTGAGCCTTCTATTGTCACTTTAGATGGTGTTGTGGCCTCTGATAAACTGATAGATTCAGCATCTGGGCCAAAACCTTCACTTTTGGTCTCAGAGGTGCAAGTAGATGCTATTGAGTCCTTTGATTATAAATCTCAAGAATCTGCCATTGCTATTGGGCATGGATTGGAAGAACTTAACTGGCAACAAGTTGAAGACAATGCTAATATCCCTGGACAAACTAAAGTTCCCCTTTCTGCTGCTCCTTCAACACATACAGTAGGAACCCCTGTTGAAGTATCAAAAAGCTGCGGTAAGTCAAACCTTTTTTTTTTTAATTTATTTTTTTATTTTTATTTTTAAAATTTTTCATGTGCCCTTTTCATATGACATCTTTGCCATCTCTGCGATGTACTCATTCAGTGGTTCTTCCCACCCCCTGCAAATGTTAGGTCAACACTTAAAAGAGAAATTTCATTTTGTTTTATTTTTTTAGTGGAACTTGTGAAGACTAGTATTTTATTATTTCCCGTGAAAAACTTATGCCTAAAGCACTTCATCAGTTCATTGTTCTCTACAGTTGATGGACTTTACTGTCTTTTTCTCACGTTTGTGATGATTTCTCTCAATAGATATTACAAGGACTGATCAAGTTGGGGACGCATCTCTGGCTGAATGTGGGAAGGTGTTTAAGGAAGGAGTTACGCCTAGCACAACAAGCGAATCAGGTCTAGAAAGAAACCCTGTTGCAAGTGACTATGGACAGCAGTTATCCAATTTATTGGATCTTGGTGATGCTTATAAGCTAGCTGTTGGAAATAGAGGAAAACAGCTCTCTGGTTTGCTTGCAGAGCAATGGATTGGGAAGGATTCTTCAAGAGTAAGTGAGGATTTGAAACTCTTACTATCACAGTTGTCTGTCACTCGAGGGACTGAGCAACCAATGAATGAAATTAGTCCTAAATTGTCTGTAAATAGTGATGATTTAAAGACTTCGGATTCTTCTAATTCTATTGGGATTCAAATACTTCAAAAGAGGATCTCACTTGAAAGGAATGAATCTGGACTGTCTCTGGATGGAAGCATTGTAAGTGAAATTGAGGGTGAGACTGTAGTAGACCGGTTGAAACGACAGGTTGAGCATGATAAGAAACTTATGACTGCTTTGTATAGGGAGCTGGAGGAAGAGAGAAATGCTTCTGCAATTGCAACAAATCAAGCAATGGCCATGATTACAAGACTGCAGGAGGAGAAGGCGGCACTCCATATGGAAGCACTCCAATACCTTCGAATGATGGAAGAGCAAGCTGAGTATGATAACGATGAACTGCAAAAGTCAAATGATCTTCTCGCTGAGAAGGAGAAAGAGATACAAGATCTGGAAGCAGAGCTTGAATTATATAGGAAGAAGTTTCCGGATGAACGAGTATTAGAGATTCTAGGTGAGACAAGCTGTGATATGATAACAGATATTGGAGTGGATAACTCGAAATACAGTTGCAGTGGAGAAAGACCTTATAACTACAACAAAGTTGAAGATGCAGGCAATTCCTTTGAGAACACGGACGTTGATAATTTAAATTCTTCAATACTAGATTTTGAAGATGAAAAGACGTATATCTTGCAATGTTTAAAGAAGTTGGAGAAGGCACTTTATCAGCTCCCCGATGGTGAAGTAAGCACGTACTTGTCTAAAGACAATAATCTCAAAAATAGAACATGTGGACTTAGTCAGTCAGATGAACATAGTGAAGTAGAAGTGAACATTTTGTCAATGCAACACGACGAATCGGTGTCCAGGCAGGATTTGCAAAGTGAAGGAAATTCCTTCTCATTTGAGAATCCTGAGCTACATGGAAGAGAAACTGGTGAAGTTTATTGCAGCAGGCAAAGCGCTGCAGAGTTATCTCAAGCAACGGATTCGGCTTCTCTTGGAATCATTGTTTCCGGTCTAACTAAGAGATTAGAGGCACTTGAGGCCGACAGGAAGTTTCTTGAGCACACAATAAACTCACTTAGAAATGGGGACGAGGGGGTTCAGTTCATTCATGAAATAGCTTCTCACCTGCGAGAACTACGAAGGATTGCGATAAGAAAAGATCAAACTGTGTCTTGAGCTGTATGCAACTGCACGACAATGTGAGTTCCTTAAATTTTTTTCATTCTAGTCTTACCAACATTTCTGTACATCCCCGTTTGGTATCTATGACTTTTTTCTGTGTGTGTTAAATATTTGCCCGAGTTATTCTAATTCTGAGGCAAAATAACTTTTTTTGTTTTTTTTTACCTATATTGCTGTGTTCTACCATTGTTTAATGTGTTTGCACTTCACAATCATCAGGGATGGCTGTTGAGAAGAACGTCAACCTTCAGAGAAACAGACAATACAACAATTTGAAATATACTTCTATTATTTGGATATCGGCTTCAAATGTACAGCAAAGAAGGGTGTCAAATTTGTTATTAAAAAAATAATAATGTTATGAAAAAATCTTCTTTTATTCCCCGTATTTTTTTGGGGAGTCTTTTTATTAAGTTGGTATATTTGTATTTTGCTCAATTACAAGAAAGTTGGTGCTTGGCGAGGATGGTTTTTATTTTGTTTTTTTAGGGGATTATAACTTTGTTTTTGGGGTTTGCTTATGTGTTTTATTAGCTTTTGTGAAGTGGATGAGTGATTTGATTGTATTTACTATTTTAGGTGGAGGACAAAAATAAAAAAAGAAAAAGAAAAAGGAAAAGAAGAGGGATTTGATTGTACGAGAGGGTGAATAATTGTTGTGTAATATATATTTTTTTTGTTGCTAAAAAGATTAAAGTTTTTCTTTATTATTTCTTTTTATTTTTTCATTTTGTTCTATCCTTATTTGGATGAAAGGGTTGATCTTTGAAGTCAGAACAATAGTTTTTACAATTAATTTCGTGTCGTTTTCTTACTCAAACAGACAGTAAACTTATAGCATTCAAGCTTTTTCTTTTCTTATTTTTCTTCACCTTTTTGGACAACAGGGTTGATGTCAACGGCAATCTTTACCGTTAAAATTTTATGTCGTTTTCCTAGTCAAACGACAGTAAATTTATTTGCATTGAATCACATTATACACCCTTTTCGGATTAATTTCTTTTCGTTGGGTTTGAAAACGCAGGCTCTAGATGAGGAGAAGTTACCGAACCCCATGAGCGAGATCAAGGTCCATTCCTCGTCAACGTTCTTTACCATTAAACCTTCATGTCGTTTCTCTACTCAAACGACAGTAAACTTCTACGTACTCAACCCCCCCCTTTTTTTTTTCCGGGATATCAATGGCAGTCTTTTCATTTTTTATAGTCAGACGACAGTAAATATATGTCCAATCATAAGTAAAAATTTATTAAATAGAAGGTAATGGTCAACAAAAAGATAAATACAACATACAACTTCCAAGGGGTAGTCGAAGTGGCAAGGATCTTGAACTTAAGGATCTTGAACTTAAGGCCTTCTCTCACTTAGGGAGGGTGAGGCCATGAGTTCGAGCTCCCACATCGCCCTTGGGAGTCCGTTGGAATGGGGGTGGCTCTGGGAAGTGACCCGCCACCGGGATCTCATCCGCCCTTTTTATTATTAAAAAAAAAATACAACATACAAAATGCAAGTTGATTAAAAAAAAAAAAATCTCAATTATTGTGGTTAATTGATCGGATGCATTTTTTTATTAAAAAAAAAATATTCATGCCTTTTGTCTTATTTGTTCATTAACTTTGCTTATTGTGCAGGCACACTGTAACAGTGTAATTTTGCTCACTCATTTCGCTCTATTACGGAGAAAGCACATGATATGCACGTGATTGATAAAAAAGAGAACCTCCAACCGAAAAGAAAATACCCAGAGATCAACTCTCTTTTACTCGTTTCGTCCCCTCCACCACTTTCAACGCGACCATGCACCCACCAAAAGCTCCGACAACCAACCCACTTTCACTTCCTCTGGTTCAGTTCTGTTTTGTGAATGAGATGCTTCAACAAACCCACACTGACCTTCTTTTCGCTTCTGATTTTGGGTTTAGAGTCAGGTCTTGCTTTACTGCTACTACTACTACTTCCCCAAGAGTTATTTCCATTGACCACCAAACCAATGCCTTTAGACCCAAAGAAAAGCTCTTTACTTCTTCTTCTTCTTCCTCATCCTCATCCTCTTCTTCTCTGTTGTTGAAGCAGCCTCTGCCATATGGGAACCCAGTCTTAGCTTACCGAGCCACGCGTGATTCTCACGGCACTTCACCCAAGTGCCTACCCCCTAAAAACATTCTTTTTTTTTTTTTTCAGTGGTATATATACGAATATGTTACCTGAGTTTTCTTAGTTTTAGCAAAAGAATATTTGGTAGTTGAACAATATGTTAACTCAGACAATGTTTGAATGTGAAAACTGTGCGTTTAGGGAGGATGAGTCGCCTGTCCATGGATTGTCTGAGACCATTGTTGGTGTCTTGGAAGGAGGTCAACTGGGTCGCATGCTTTGCCAAGCGGCTTCACAAATGGCTATCAAAGTCATGGTCTTGGATCCCCAACAGAACTGCCCTGCAAGTGCTCTGGCTCACGCATCATATGGTTGGAAATTTTGATAATAGTGATACTGTGGAAGAGTTTGGTAAGAAGTTCGAGTTTCTAGAAACTAGGTCTCATTTACTTTATTTGTCCGCCTGTTAATGTGCTACTCTTTATTCTTGGTTGTTAGATGTGGAGTATTGACTTTTGATATCGAACATGTGGATGCCGCAACTTTGGAGAAACTTGAGCAACAGGGAGTCGATTGCCATCCAAAAGCCTCTACAATCCGAATAATCCAGGTTTGTTTCGCCTAATCTTAGTGTTAGTAATTCCAACCTTGTGGAAATATTTTGCCTAGTTCAATTGTAAGGCAATTACTAGTTACAATCCATGAAAAGTCCAAGTTTTTTCTTGTGGTCAATGTATTACAAAAAGGGTAATACAAGGGAGCGTCCATTACACTGTGATTAACTCCTCACACTTAAGGTATGAGAAATTGTTTTTCTTGCCAAGAGCATAATTTCTTATTTCAGGACCGCACTTAACTTTGTTTTTCCACATATGGCAGGGTAAATATCTTCAGAAGGTTCATTTTTCTCAGCATGATATTCCGCTACCTGAGTTTATGCAGGTTTTCACCCTTGATGCATTCATGTAAAGGATTAAAGATGATGATTACGAATTTTTTCGCCATAACATATGTATGACGGTTTGTTTATAATAATCTATGGCAAAGGTAAATAGATGATTTTGAAGATGCCAAGAGAGCAAGGAACCTGTTTGGCTATCCTCCTATGATAAAGAGTAAAAAGTTAGCCTATGATGGGCGGGGAAATGCTGTTGCTAAAAGCGAGGAGGAGCTTTCTTCTGCCATTGCTGGTAACATATTCATCCAATATTTAAATGATTTTTTGTTGTTGTAAAGTTATGGTTCTAGGATTGGCTTATTGATCCCAGTATTCTCAATAATAGTGTAATGCTTATTAATGTTCTAGATCATCATAATCATGCATGCTTGGCATGAATACTAGCATCCATTTTTGTAGGTTGCAGCGAGTGGGCATCTTTCACCCATATAGGTCTCGTGGTTGTTCATTTCATTTGTATTAATAGCGTTTACAACTTGCATTTAATTCTAAGCTTTTCTGTTTTTGCAGTTCTTGGAGGGTTTGATCGTGGTTTGTATGTTGAGAAATGGGCCCCATTTGTGAAGGTTTGTTTTCCAGCGGATGTTGTAATGGAATACTTTGTGAAATTTTTATTACCATCAAATTTCTAGCTAAGTTAGGGAACTACTCAGTAAACAGAGTAGCGTACTTTGAAAACCATTGTGTATTCCTGATTATTAAGTTGAGATTTTAGCAGAAAAGTTAACTTTGTTCTAGAATGACTTAGCAGGGTATGCTGTAGTACCCATGTGGTGTTTCATTCTGCAAAAGATCCTTTTATTAGATTCAATATTCAATAAAAAGAAAGTTTCATAAAGCTTTGTTTTTTGAGTATTATTACTAAAATCTTGCCAAACCACTTTTTGCAATATTACTCCAGGAGCTGGTTGTCACTGTTGCAAGAGGAAGAGATAATTCCATCTTATGCTATCCTGTTGTTGAAACTATTCACAAGTAAGCTACACTTCAGAATTCACATATCTTCAGTAAACAATAATACTTCATGTGGAATTTTTGTCTTCAATAATTCATAGCTTGTGAAATACAGTGATTTGATACTTGATCTCTGTCTTGCACTTCATCAATTCACTTATAATTGGGGAATTCTGTCTTCTTCTAGGGAAAACATTTGTCACATAGTCAAGTCACCTGCAAATGTGTCATGGAAGGTTCAAAGGCTGGCTATTGATGTGGCCTATAAAGCTGTGAGTTCATTAGATGTTGCTGGTGTATTTGCGGTTGAGTTGTTTTTGACAGAGGATGATCAGGTATTAGTAGTTGAACTTCTGTTGGAAATCCTGCGCAATATTTATTAATATTCATAGCCTTGCTTTGAGTGCTTGTTTCCAATCTTGGTAGGTATCTGCAATATGCTACGTTTACTTATAATGCCCATGATTTCTCATCAGATCTTACTAAATGAAGTAGCTCCTATACCTCATAATAGTGGTCATCACACAATAGAGTCTTGCTACACCTCACAGTTTGAACAACACTTGCGTGCTGTTGTTGGTCTTCCACTTGGTGATCCATCAATGAAAACTCCAGCTGCGATAATGTATAATTTACTTGGTGAAGATGAGGGGGATCGTGGTTTCTTTTTAACTCATCAACTTACTGGGAGGGCTTTGGGTATTCCAGGGGCTTCTATTCATTGGTACAATAAGCCAGGTAGGATTCTGCTTATGTTTTGTCTATTGATATTTGGCCACATCTCTTTCTGGTTCATACTGAATGCTTACTTGCATTATCAAAATGATATGCCAAAAATGCGGAAGCAAAGGAAGATGGGCTATATCACCATTGTTGGTCCTTCTGGGGCTGATGTGGAAAAGCGTTTGGATTCATTGCTGAATAAAGAAAGATTTGATAGTCAATTTGTAGGTTAGTTGTAACAGGCCGGCTTCATAATTTGCCATTTTTCCTTGGAAACATAGCTGCTTGGAAGGCTTAAGAGTTTTCCTTCAATGTCTCTTATGCAAATCTGGAGAGAAGTGTAGTCCGAAGTCTGCAAAATTTATAGCTTCATGATCCGGTAAAAGTTGTCCTGATATTAGGCGACCTCGATATTATATGTTAGGAGAGTAAATTTTAATGAAATTTGTTAAATGTTTTACTTTATAATTTGCATTAATTTGTTTCTTGTTTGTTAAGTGTAGTCATACCACGTGTTGGGATCATAATGGGCTCTGATTCAGATCTTCCTGTTGTGAAGGATGCTGCAAAGATTTTGACTATGTTTGATGTGCCTTATGAGGTTAGCTTTTTGTAAATTACAGTTTGACTTGGGGTTCATATGCTGTTTTTCTCTATTTTATTCAACTCTACAATAATCTTCATATATTCAAGAATTACAGGTGCGAATAGTTTCTGCACACCGGACTCCTGAATTTATGTTTTCTTATGCCTCATCTGCTTGGGATCGAGGCATTCAGGTCATCATTGCTGGTGCTGGTGGTGCAGCCCATTTACCAGGCTAGTCACATAAACTATTCTTTATATATGTTGACCTGTTTTGTATCAGTCTAACATTTGTTCAGTTCTGTCTTTCAAATTTTAGGTATGGTAGCTTCACTTACTCCTTTGCCAGTAATTGGCGTTCCTGTGCGTGCTTCTACATTGGATGGAGTTGATTCAGTCTTATCAATAGTGCAGGTAATGCTGCACAAATAACTAGCTTACAGTCTTGTTTGCTGAATTAAACGAAGTGAAAAATTCCCATGTTCTAAAATATTTGTTTCTTTTTGCTTCTTTGTCAATTATGGGTATTTATGAATGTATTTTCTTGTGAAAATAATCAAGGTTTTGGGTTTGAGTGGTAGTACAACTTTGCTCAGAAGAAACCATATCATTCACAAAAGCAAATATGATTCCTTGTCACTGAATGCTTGTGAACTGTGATTGAGATGAGTGGATGAAGGCAGGTCTGACAGCATTATTTTTTATTAGAAGCAAGATTCTTAATGTAGTCTGGTACTCATATGTGGGGGAATTATGCTTGTTGGAGATTTTTTTAGTGCCACGTTGTGATTGTGTGAAAGTAGCGTCCGACCATTAAGTGTCAACCCGATGCTTTATTTAATTGTTTCTGATGTTTGTTAAAAAAGTAGAATAAATGTTTCTTTTGCATTAACCCTGCAGATGCCAGGAGGGGTCCCTGTTGCCACAGTTGCTGTTTACAATGCGACAAATGCAGGTTTGCTGGCAGTAAGGATGTTGGGTGTTGTTGATGCTGACCTAGTAGCAAAGGTTAGATGCTCCACCTCCTCTTGGTCCCATATAAACTACTTTATTTATTTATTTATTTTTTAAAATTTTAAGAAAAAGAGTTATCAAGTTGATGGATTGCATATGTTGATGCTGTTGTGCAGAATGAGCCAGTATCAAGAAGACATGCGGAACGATGTCTTGTTAAAAGCAGATAAGCTTGAAAAAGTTGGCTGGGAATCTTATTTAAATCCTTGAAAAGAAAAGAGTATTTCTGGTGATATCTATAGCGTTTTTGGATTCCTCAAACTCAATGAACCTATTACTGACGCAGGAGAAAACCCCATTACATCTTAGAGATACAAGTTTTAGCCTGTGAATTAGGTTCAGGACTAAAACTAAATTCCCTTACAACGAATGAAGAGGTCAAAGTAGATGAAGAAAGGAACCAAGAGTTCCAATATAAAATCTGTCACCGGTTGAGATGTTGTCTTCAATTTTTTTTTTCCCTTTGATTAATTTTTTTAGTTTTCCATTACGTGATTCAAAAGGGTCCCTTTTAGGCCATGTAATAACTTGTCTGGTGAGCAAGAATTTTGTGTTTTCCTCCTTTTTTCCCCTGGGCTGAAGCAGTTGAGGACCCTTTTTCTCATCATGCAACTTCCCAGTCTAGAGGGAAGTAAGTAGAACATGTATTGTTTCCCACTGTCATAGAGATCACTTTATCTATTTTATTCTGAAGAAGTAAACTTGTGTTAGGCCGGTTCCCACATATGGCAGCTTATTGCATCACCTTATTAAATGTGATTTTTATCGTCCTTACTTTTCAAGACTTGACATTAGAAAGTTTGTTCATTCTTTTTAAGTCTTGGTCATGATTTTTTTTTTTGTCATATAAATTGTAAACAATGACAAAATCTTAAGGATCGGCGACCTTTCAGCCAAAAAAACTAGTCAACCCAACCCAACACTACTACAGAAAACGTTTTTCACGTCATTTATAGGGCGACATAGTAGAAAAACTACGTCGCTCCATAAACAACGTGGAAACAGGTGACATGGTAACTCCACTCATACCACGTCGCTTGTATAAAAAACGACGTGGTATACTGGCTTATCACATCGCTTGTATAGAAAGTGACGTGGTTGACCAAAATATCTGATCTACCAAGTCGCTTTTGGGGAGATACCATGTCGCTTCCTAGGAAAGCGACGTGGTATATGCTACATACCATGTCGCTTTCTAATAAGCGAAGTGGTAAGTGTCGTCTTCCTCCCTGCGTACTCAGCCGGTATTAGGTGACAGCATTCTAAAAAATCTCCAGTGTTACGTTACAGCGTTTTAAAAAATCTTAAGCATCTCTACGCATGCTTCGCATCACCTCTACGAGCCAAACGCTGAATCACCGCCTTCGTGATCCATTGCCCAAATCCTTACGGTGTTGCTTCACTCCTCTCTTGCTTCCCTTTTCGCGCCCCAGCATTATCGATGATGGTCGGAAATCTCAAGAATCTGTACCTAAAAGATCAAAAAAGACTATTACATAAATTTTCAAAGACCTAAAAATGGAAGAAACTGAAATAAGAGAGAGAGGCACCTGAAATTCGAAATGGGTAGAGTTTGAATGAGAATGTATTGAAAATTTTGAGTTTGTTTTAATTAATTAGGGTTGGGGGACGATTTAGTAGAGTTGATGGTTTTGAATGGACGGTCATGATGGAGTATTTTTGGTGGGTGCAGATCGATGAAGTAGCTAGTAGAAGCCCCCTACCGTGTCGCTTTTGCAGAAAGTGACGTAGTATTAAATAAAATAATATATCACATCGCTTTCTGCAGAAGCGTGGGGTAAGCAACGTGGTAGAAGCGACGTAGTATCTAATGCTGCCACGTCGCATAATTTAAAAATAACGTGGCATACTCTGATGTCACGTTACTTCTGATGACGTGATGTGCTCTTAACCACGTCGTTTTTTGATACAAACGACGTATATAGATGACGTGAAATGTTACTTTTTTAGTAGTGTAAAGCGCAATCTGCCAAATCCAAATTTCAAGTTTGAACCCACTGTTGGAGTTCGCTGGAGGGGGAACACTAATAACTTTGCTTTGCCTAGTACGTGAATACAGTACAAGTCTGTCTTGTGGGGTGGGTTTGCCTTCTGAATAGTCCATGATGTCCGAGTTTTCTAAAATAATATTATATATTTTGTTTTTACTTTATTTTATTTTCTTATGGTTCTAGCCGCCCATTTATTTATCGATAAGATTATAAGTAATAAAATGGTCTGTTACAGTACAAGTCCCAGGATATGGATACTGCCAAGTGCATGACAGAGGTACATGCTGTTGTCATGCATGTCGTTCTGTTCATAAAAGAGTATGAAAATTACAACTTCGTATTCATATCTTTCTCTTGTATTTATGTGAATATGGAGAAAGAGAGATATGAATTACAAACGACAACATATTGAGTCATTCATACCAATTTTAGTATTTAGTTTAGTAAAGTCCACTAAACTAGATTTCTAATTTTGTCTTGGATTGTTCTAAAATGATTCTATTTTGTGGAAATTTGCAGTTTTATTTTTGTCTATAGAGAGGGATGCAATCGTTACTCGTTAATGATAGTTTATTACTTAAACAAAAAAGAAAAAGAAAAGAAAAAGAAAAGAAAATATTTGATCAATTAATGATAGTTTATTACTTAAACAAACAAGATTTAGATCTTGACTGATAGAGCTTATAAATTTCTTCTAATCATGTTAGGTGGGATTTTCATTTTGATTAAAGAAGAAAAAAAGTTGACGTGTTTCACATCGTAGTATACATTTAATTAGTATAATTCATCTACTTTTTACATTTTTTTTTCTTCTAGTCACTTTCATACTATTACTGTGCTTTAATCCTAGTCTCAAATCACCATAAATAAGAAAAAATGCATTGCCCTTAATTTTTTTAAGTTAAAATAATACAATCTTGAAACTAAGAAGTCTAATGTTTTTTTTTTTGAAGTCTTTACACACGTACCAAGTTTCAAAGCATGGAATATTGTAAGCATGTATATTTTTCTATCTAATGAACGCATTTCATCGGCATCAAAAAAATAGATGAGCTTGAGTGGGCGTTAGACAAAACATGTATTGAAACTTCTTGTCACATAATATTAGACCATTTCAAATATGATTTTTAATGCATAAACTATGTATCCTAGCTGGTGTTCTAAGGTACCGTGTCTTTGATTTTGACCATCTCTAGTTCAAACTTCAAACCGCGGCTCCAAGTCAATTCACACACATCTAAATCATTACAAGCACTATATGCACAACCATGTGTATATATATGAACAAACCTGTCCTCTCCTCCATATCGCCACAAAAAAATTTTGTATCATCAACGATCTCATTTCATTTTCAAAACCCAATCACAATTCGACTCAAAATCACATCACACTAAAATCTCCATTTTTTTCTCCTTATTAATGGGGTGTCACCAAAACAAGTGTCGTTACTCAATCTTATTCGTTTGTACGGTTCTTTTGGTATGTAGGTTTAGTGAAACTTTGGCAATAAGGCCATTAGAAGGGGAGATATGGTTGATAAACTCGTTGTCGTATCAGCAACTCCCAAGGGGTCAGCAGAAACCGCCTAGTCCTAATCCATGCACGAATATCCCAAGTGGAAGCAGCCGTGGGAGGTGCACTCTGAGCGAAATGAACGTAGCCGGACGTCGATTTTCTCATGCATCGCCGCCGGCTTTCCCGGATCACATTGTCGATTTCGCGGTGGCTTCCTTTGTTGCTCATGATCAGATTCAGAACCAATAAGGATCCTCGAGCTGGTTCTTGATAATCTACACGGAATAGGAAGTAAATTATAGAAAGGTGTATATATATATATAGTGAGAAACAAAAACAGTCATATGGATGTCCAATTGTATTAGTGTTCTTTTAACGTATTTGATTCATTTATTCATCAATTATAGCTATAAATGGTTTGGGAGCAACATACATGGCTGTGAATCCCCTGATCATCATTTTATTAAATTAACCTTTTTTTTTCCAACGCTAAATATTGTAACTTTTTTGTTTTCATTTATTTTTATTTTTTATTTTATATTTTGCCTTGGAACAATGCTAAATGTAATTGGATTGACTTGTTCACTTGATTATTTGTTACCTTAATTGATTTAACACTTGAATTACGTCGTGGTAAGATTGTTTTTCCATATAACAGAAAAAAATAAAAAACCAATTTCGTGAAAAGAAATGAAAAGGACATTAGGAGAACATTATATATTTTTAGATAAAGTCACTTTCTTTTCTGCTGTTTTATGAAAAATTGAAAAACAAAAGTCACTTTCTTTTTTTCTGCAAAAAACAGACGTCAAAAACTTGCTCTGCATGATAGACGAAGAAAAATTAGTAAATTAATTAGGATTCTGCTCATAATTCTGCCACATGTAATTTTAATAAGAAGTTTATAAAATTGTAGGGTTAACTACATAAAAATACTTTCACTTTTAATTCTTTTTATAAAAATACTCTGATTTTTGAACTTCTGCAAATTAATAACCTCATTTTTTAAATTATGCAAATTAATACTCACATTTATGATTTTCACAAATTATTATCCTCACTTTCAAATTCTGCAAATTAATATCCTAATAACATTTGTGATTTTTTACAAATCAACACCCTTAACTATTGTTTTTTTGTAAAAATATACTATGAGCAAATTAAAAGATGCAAGTAACTCTGTTAACTTATATTAAAAATGTTTATACATTAATATATTATTAGAATTTATTTTAAAACTACTTTTTTTTGGTTAATTTAACAAAAAAACACAAAATTGTTTTTGACCTCTCATCTTTTATTTTTCTTTTTACAATTAACTATTTTTACCTCTCGTTCTATTTTTTTTTTATTTTTCTTTTTTGAATGAAAAGTTACATAATCTAGTTATTAATGTTTTTCAAAAATTTTATTAGTTTTTAATAAGTTTTTATTAAGTTAATTAGGGATATTACCGTCTTTTTATTAGTAAAATCAACTAATTGGACATCAAGGGTACAAGTTTATAATAATTTCAAATGTTAGGTTATTAATTAATAAGAATTTTAATTATCAGGTTATTAATTTGTAGAATTCGAAAGTGAAAGTATTATTTTACTGAAATTCAAAAGTCAGTATATTATTTTGTAGAAATTTAAAATCGAGAGTATTATTTTGCAGAAATTCAAAAGTCGTAGTATTTTTTGCAAAAAAAGTTTAATATAAAGGTATTTTTATGTCATTATCCAAAAATTGTAAATCTTAAAGAATTGAGAATATGACAATACAGATTAGAGAATATGTAATTGATAAGAAATATTACATTTTTATAGGTAAAAATTAACTTAATCAGATAAATTCATAATAAATAATTAATCAAATGAATATTATCCCTAAGTAACACAGTTATGGTCAAATACTTACTAGATAAAATCTGATTTAAAATTTGTTATAAAAAAAAAACTTGATTTGGAATTTAAATATTTTGATCCCAATTCTAAAATAAGAAGACTTCACAAAAGCATAAATAATAAAATGAGTGACCATAACAATTGTTCTTATTTTATTATTTGAGATAGCGAGAACATATAATTAAGAAGGTCTAATCTATCACACCCTATTTTTGAGGATGTGCGCCGCATACCTATAAGATAAAGCCTTATAAACATGCAGGATATCTCTGGCATTTCCTCTCAATCTCTCTAGTTCTCCTAGTGTTAATTCTTAAATTCTTCATTTTCTAGCTTTAGTTCTTTGAGTGTTAGGATGTTCGTAGCTAGAATTCTATAGAGTGTGATAGAGTTTTGAGCATTCCAATTTACTTGAGCAGAAGTTATGTACTTATCTTGCTGCTCTTTGTTGTTGTATCTTAGAAGACTGACGCCATTGTAATCCTCAAGCACATTGGTGGAGGGGGCGAATTAGTTTCAAGGAAATTGTGTAACACACAAGCCTTGACTGATAACATTGTTATAGTTTTGCAGGTTTTGTTGATCTTGGGATGATTCCAATTTTATACTGCGGTTGTTATTGGAGCAAAATGTAGTAACTTTAATTTTGTCCTAAAGTTTATGATTAATGTTATTTTATTTTTGTTAGAAAAATGGTTTGAAAAAACCATTGTTAATAGCCATTTTGAGGCATGGGTGAATAAGAAATTGAAACCCAAAGTGAAAAGGTTCTAGAATTGAATTTGTAACATACAAAAGTTATAAAATTCATGTCGGACATTTATTAGGCCTCATAAAGCTGAGGTAATAGCCAAAAATATTTTGGCAGTTATGTTGTAACAACTAAACATTTTTCAGTTTTTCAACCATATTAATGGGCTGTTATGTTATAACAGATAAATATTTTTCAGCCATATTAATGAGCTGTTGCTGTTACGTTGTAACAGACAAACGTTTGTCAGTCATCTTAATAGGCTGTTATGTTGTAACAGAAAAACGTTTTCATCCATATTAATGGGATGTTAATAGCTTGGTTCTTTCATGAACACTATAAAAGGAGACCTTCTCCTTCACTCTTATACACACTAAAATATTTCTTAGCCTATTCCTCTCTGTGGCGGTTAAAAAAAGTTAGTTAGAAGTTAGAGAGAAATTAGTTAGAAGTTAGAGAGTTTGAGTTCTTGTTCTATCTTATAAGAGTGGTCAGGTTTTCTTGAGTTCTGATGATAGAGTTTGGGCATTGCTCAGTTCGTTGTGAGTAGCAAGTTGGTGCGACGTTGCTATTCGTGAACCGTTTTATTCTGGGAAACAGACGCTACTGACATTCCTCTACGCACCTCGGTGAGGAGGCATAACTATTTTAAGGAAATTTTATGAAACACAAGATTCGGTTTAGTTTCCTTAAAATCCTTTGTTATTTTGGTCATTATAATCATGATTATTATTATAGTAAATTAATTGTGATTTATTTTGTTATGTAATTTGATTTTTATGATAATTGTTACTATCCAAGGTGTAGTTAAATAGTTTATTACATCATACGTTACAACAGTTTATTGTTATATTTTCATTTCTAAATATATTATTACTTGTAATAGTTAAAATTGTCCAATAGTTTTAATATGATCTTATATATTGCATATTGTTACACATAAATCAAGTTAAGATATATACCATAGAGAGCAAAATCAGCAAGTATGTTGCATCATAGATATCTAAAGGGGATAAAAGTTTAACGGTGTGTTATGGAAACCAAGTTCTAATATATTAACAAACCTTTTGGACCAAGTATTTTATGATTTTTTGTTTTTTCCCCCTTTAAATCACAAAATTATACTATGTGGAGTACACATTATTTATAAAAAGGACGATAGTGAGTACCGAACCAAGGCCTCCAAAAACCAACAAAAACAAAAAAATAATTAAGCCAAAGAAAACGGCAAAAAAAAAAAAAAGCTAAATGATCATATGAAAGCCTTTAAACATAGGATCACATTGTCGATAGTCAAGAGTATTTTTTGTCGTCCTCAACGAGCTTGAAATACTCATTAAATTCAGTCTTCTAATTGCTGTATATATCTGTCGCAGTCTTAAAGATGCCATCCCTGAAATTGGCCAAATCGTCACTGTCTTCGTCAAGATCTTTGTATTCAAAAAATTCCTGTGATTGCAAAAATTATCATTATGTTAAAATTAAATACAAAATTCATAATATTTAATAAATATTAACTATTTATTACCTCGACAACAGGAACGATCTTCCCTTTCTACGCAGCTGGAACCGACTTCTAATTTTTGTACCAAAGATCGACATTCTGTCAGATAAGCATGCCAATCAAACGTGGGAAGTATTTTTGATAGTCGTCGACTGGGCACCAACTGCCTCCGACCTTGTCGAATTTGATAAGAAGGGAGTTCCTCCTCTTTTCCTTAAAGAACTGACGTAGGTTCAATGACCTACTATTCGATCTCACATTCATCCTGATCGGTTTTGCAAAATAAATAAGCATATTAGTAAGAAGGGTCCACATATCCAAAATAATGAAAAAGTAAAAAAATTTAATACGTAATGAACAATACCTGACTCGCACCATTGAGGGACTATGATAGAACGTCGTGGAGGGTCAGCACCTCCATCACTACTGTGATAACTAAGCTCAACAATGACCATGACTATGTGTATGTATAATACTGACAAATATATTATAATTAAAAAGTGAAGAATATTGAAATTAAATTCTAGAAGGGTATTTTGTTATTCTAAGGGCGTTTTTCAGTATTTTGTGAATTAGATATATATTTTTGGGTACTATTATGAAAATACATTATTTTAGTAATTAATTACTTGTACGGGTATTTTAGGTATAATTATATTTTGGTTAATTCCTTAATTTAGCCGTATTTTTGTCATCAGGTATTTTTGGTATTTTTTTATAATTTAAGGCTATTGTTGGGTAATATTGTGAACTTAAGGGTAATACTAGTTTCCTAATTTGTAGGGTAATTCTATAATTTTGCACCAGAAATGGGTACTTAAAGTACTTATTGGTGATTATAGGGGCATTATAGGTATTTTGTTATATTAGAGGCATTTTGGATTTTTTTTACAATTAACAGGGTATTTTTTTGATATTATTGTCAATGTAGGGGATTCTTAGAATTTGATTTGTTGTAGGGTATTTTGAGTATTTTATTACTTTTAGGGGAATTTTGGAAATTTTTAAGAATTAAATGGCCATTTTGTTAAATAAAGGGCATTTTGAGTATTTTATATAAATATATTACTTCTTATATAATTCATTTAATCTATAAACCTAATCATTAATTTCATTGTTAATTTGTCCACTAATTAATAATAATTTATTTTTTATACATAATAATAATTTCTGTAGGCATTATTTTACAATTAAAATTATTATGTATTTATCCAATATTGAAACTAATTTACTTAAATACTTTGAACATAATTAAGAATAATTATAAACATAATCCTGTTTTCACAAACTGACAATATTAAAATTTTTCTATTTATTCTAACTTTTCCTAATTTTTTACTCCTAATACTACAAGAAATATTGTTTTCGCTGATGCAACAAAAATAACGCGTCGCCAAAATATACTTTTCTTAACGCATTATTTTTATTGCGTCGGTATAGGTATCTTAAAAGAAATTTAGTGTGAGGTGCATTTCCTTACGGGCTGCACGGTGAAAAATTTTTGATGCGTAAAATTCTTGGGTTATTTTGACCCTTTACTAACGTATTGTTGACTTTGTATCGGTAAAAGATTGCCAAAGAAAAAGATCTCCCACAAATAAAGCTGAATTTTGAGTGCATCTTTATTTTTAGATAAAATTTGAAATGCATTTGTCAACGCATTATTGATTTTGCATTAGTAAAGAGTTGACCACAAAAATATTGTCCGCGAATAAAATCAAATTTTGAGCGTGTCTTTATTTTTGGATAAAATTTGAAATATATTTGCCGACGCATTGTTGATATTGTGTCGATAAAGGATTGACCTAAAAAACATTCTCCGCAAATAAAGCCGAATTTTGAGCGCGTCTTCATTTATTTTTATTATTTATACTTTTGCCGACGTGTTTTTGCGTAAGAAAAAGTCTCTTGTAATGCGTCAGAAAAAGTCTTTTGTAATGCGTCGATAAAAGAGTGTATTGTAAAAAACCCTACTTTTATTTCTTTTCTTCTTCTTCTCTTTCATTTCTCCGCTTCCACTTCATTTGCTCTCTAAAAATGCATCACTCTCTGACTCTCAACACAATTTCGACCTCTCTTTCTTAACAAATCTCTCTCTCTCTCTCTCTCTCTCTCTCACACTCACAATCTTTCTTTCTCAAAATCATCTCTCTCTCTCTCTCCTTCACACACAACCTCTGTTTCTCAAAATTCCCAAAACTTCTCTCTTTTTGGGTTTATCTTTCGGTTTAAATCTTTCTTCTTGGGTAAGATTTTGTGCTCCCCTTTCTTCAATTTCTATTTTGTGAGTATTATTTTTAATTTTTTTCATTAACTCATTTTTTGTCATTTTAGATAATTTGAGTTTGTGTTCATCTTTTTTCATTTACTATTTATTATTATTTGAAATTTCACTTAAAGAGGTATGTATCTCTTCGTTTGTTATTATTTGGAATATTGATTTTGTGGCTAGATTGATGTATCTTTTTATTTGCTATTATTTCTCTTTGATGTATATATTATGCTAAAAAAATATGAATCGATTTATACGATTGGTATCCAGATTTGGCAACTTTTTTACTGGAAGGTATATCTAGTATCATAATTGTTGCTATATTCAAGTTATGAAGAGATATTAGATTTAATGCTTAGCACCATTTTTTTTTTTTTTTCTGAATTGATGCTTCACACCATTAATTAAATAAATTGAAATATTTTTGAATTTTATTTCTGTAATTTTTTTTATAAAAACTTTGCCGATGCAAAAAGGCCGTCGGCAATGATTTTTTTTTTTTAATTTACTTTTCCTTTTGCCGATGCAAAAATGCGTAGGTAAAAGTTTGGTCATTTTTGCCGATGCAAGTTGTTCACCGATGCAACATACTTGTTGGCATAGCTAGTGATTCGTCGGCAAAAGTACCTTTTACTGACGCATGTCATTTTTCGTCCGTAACCAACTTTTAACGACGATCTTTCGCCGACATTGGCCGCCAACGAAAAAATACGTCGGCAAAAGTATTCCGCTGACGCATTTTGAATACCTTTACCGATGCTTCGATACATCGGCGAAAGTCTTATTCCTTGTAGTGGTATAATATCACAAACTGAGTGAGAGAAAGAGAGAGAGCGAGGGAAAGAAAGCGAATAAAACGAAGAGAGAAAGACAGAGAAAGAAAGAGAGAGAGAAAAAGAGAGAGAGAGAGAGAGAGAGTGATGAGTGAGAAAAATTGAGTGAGTGAGTGAGAGAATGTGAGAGAGAGAGAGAGAGAGAGTGATGAGTGAGAAAAATTGAGTGAGTGAGTGAGAGAATGTGAGAGAGAGAGAGAGAGAGAGAGAGAAAGAGAGTGAGAAAGAGAGTGAAAGTTAAGGAAAAAAAACGAAATGAGAAGATAAAGCGATGCTATAGATCTGAAAGATTTTAACATTTAAAGCAGCGATTATGTGCGCCAAGTGGTGTAAGATATTTCTACCAAAAACTCTAAAGTGGCGACAATTATAGTTTTTAGTACGAATTATTGACACGTATTAATAGTACAATATTTAAAGTGGCGACTTTTAGTACTAGATTTGTTGCCGCTTTTGGTAGAGCTAAAACAGCGACTATTGTCGCTGCTCTAAGTGTCCTTGCTCTATTACTTATTAATTGTAGTGGTTGACACGAAATGACACGAATTACTAACCCTACTTTGGGAACTAGTCCCGTTATATAATGGTGTCGCCAAATCATGTAACGTGACTTGTCTCGGAAGGGGACTACATCCAAATCATTATATTCATTACTTAATTGAAAAAAAAACCCCAGAGAACTTATAGTAGGCGTGTCTTCTTTTTACACTTTATTAATAAATGTCTATTTTTCTCTTTTTATAACTAAATAACCATGTATATGCATTTTTACACTTTATATATACTTATATATTAGATTTAGTTTATATACTAAGTATATAAATTTTTGTACTGGATATATAATATTTTACACGTAGTATATACATCGGTCGTTTTGTTATAATATTTAAAAAACAAACATTTACTTAAAATGAGCCTAAAATTCAGATTTTCCTATATGATCCCAAAACCCAATGACTCCAAAAACTGAAAAATGATTAAACAAAATGTAAATTTGGACAGACTAATTGACTATAATATCATAATAAGGAAAAGGAATATACTTCCGAGTATAGCACAAATTCTCTAAACTGAATATTATTCGAAATGGAGCATAAACCAAAGACAACAAAGACATTTAACTTCCTCTCTCTCATTACGTTCTTTGAGTTTATCCTTTCCACGTTCTTTGAGTTCTTTCTCATCGCGTTCTTTGAGGTTTTTCTCCACTAGTTCTTTGATGAATTCTTTCTCATCATGTTCTTTGAGGACCTTCATAACCTGTGCAATTAACTTAATTGTATAAATCAATTCCATTTCAACTATATATAGAGCCCCTATTTTGTTTTCAATATAACATATTATGACTGGTGGTTAAGGGAATAAATTTACCTGGGTGAGGTTTAGGCTTCCATCCAAACAAGCTCGATGAACTATCAAGAATCGTTCAGCTGCCTATATATTCATATCCATAAATCAAGTCAAGATACCATAAAGAGTAAAATCAACAATTTTTGTAGCATCATTCATATCCAAAAGTGCCTAGAAGTTTATTAGTGTGCCATGGACACCACGTAATTCTAACAATTTCTAACAAGAGATTTTTTTTCTTTTTTTTTTAGTGCCTAAATAAGTGCATGCTCTATGAAGTGATAGCTAGATGATATGAATTAATATCTATCGAAAAGTTCACATAAGGTTTAATTTTAAAAGGAATTACGTTTCCTTAACTGTTAAGTGTTGAAACGAATATTAATGCTCCTTAATTCGTAGTATATTCTAATCGATTTGAAAATAATAAAACGCTAAAACAAATTAAGGAGGAGGACTCAATTGTGGTGAAAAAAATATACCTTATTAAATGTAATATGATCTTCATCGAAATAATTTAGTTTATTACGCATAGCATTGCGCAGCTTCTTTGCCAAAGTATATCGCTCATGAGGTTCTGATCATATAAGAGGTTAATGTAGTTATTAGCAGTTAAACAGAAAACTTAAATAATGACACAAATTATCAGAACTTGAACACGGCTACTTATTTTGCAATAATACATTAAAAGATAAATTTAGTTTATTAAATTTAAAGGAAATAAGAGATTGAGTACTAGCAGTTGTGTCGAAGTATGTGAATATAATAGTGCTAAGTTTCTCTGTTTTGAGGCGAGGCAGCTCCTTGAAGAGATTCTCAAACCCTGACCACTCGGACAAAACACGCTTAATGCCTTCTTGAAATGGAATCTGAGACTCCTCTGATGGCCAAACTCTCTTTCCTTTTGGTATCTCTTTCTCTTTTGAACTTAAGTATTCACTTAAACAACGTTGATGCCAAGTCAGTAATTGCTCAGCTACCTATAGGATCCAGAAAATAAGCTCTCAAGTCATCAATTACGAATTTGACGCGTAAATTAAAATACACGATAAAAAGAAAATTGAAGTAATGAAGAAGAATATGCATACGCTAGAGTATATATTTATACCTTCTTAAAGGTGACAAGTTTGTCAATAGCATCAAGATCTAAATACTCAATTAGACTACAGCGCATCTTCTCTTCCAAACTATCCACATTAGGTTCTGAGAACAAAAAAACCACCCCAATAATATTGATATCATAACTACACCGAAAAAAAAAAAGAGACACAAAAAAATGGGAACTTTAACCTCCATTATAAATTAATAAAACCCAAAATCAAGTACGAACGTACCAGCCGTAAGAGCAAAGTATTCAAATGTGTCGAGGAAGAGTTGATCTAATATGAGTTTCGGACACGACTCCAAGCCCTCTTGGAAAGTAGGCCACTCAGACAAAACAAGTCCTATTGCTTGTCTGAATGTTGACTCGTTTGACTCCATTGGCGGTACCCTACTCTGATCGGCGCCCATGTCTCTTTTTATCTCTATGGAGACTCTGTAGATGAGTAGAGAAATGTTATAATATGGGAGTTAACCAAAGAGAATGTGACCTATTTATAGTGTTGTGCTCGGAAGAGAGGCTATTTATTTATTTATTTATTTATTTTTTGGGGAAACAATAGTTGTCCAATGAGATTCTTTTTATATATAGAAAGGTCTATATAAAGTTCTTAGTATCCTGAATATATCAATTGCCCAATTTTGTTATTAGAATACGAGAGACATTGATACTACTTTGTCACTTCCCTGAATTTATCACTTGCCCAATCTTGTTACTTACCAAAATAATTCAATGAAATGTGAGAAGATCTAAACACTCTTTTATCATTAAAAAAAAAAAAAAAACCAAAAACAAAAATGTACATATCCATGCAAGCCCTAAAATCGTTAATTTTTCTGTTTCCTATTTTACCAAAACAATAAGTGTAGTTACTCAATCTTATAATTCGTACGTTTGTGTATGGTTCTTTTGGTATCTAGTGTTATGGTGAAAATTTGGCAATGAGGCCATAGTAGGAGAGAAGTGGTTGATAAACTCGTTGTCATTTCAGCAACTCCCAAGGGGTCAGCAGAAACCACTTATCCCTAATCCATGCATGCATATTAATTATCCCATGAGGAAGTAGCCATGGGATGTACGCACTTTTGAAATGAACGTCGCCGGACGTCAATTTTCTAATGCATATCGCCGCTAACATAGACAAAGTTACTTTCTTTTCTTTTCTTTTCTTTTCTTTTATTTATTATTATTATTATTTTTTCTTTTCTTCTATTTATTATTATTATTATTTTTAAGTTCTAGTACTTGCATGTGAATCCATAATGCAAGTATCATATAGATAGTCGAAACCATCAATCATATATGTACATGGATTGTTCCATGACAATAGAGAAAAATACTTGTTTTGTTATTAAAAAAATATATAAATATATAAGAACAAGTATAAATTAATAACTTGATGTTGTATAGTCAAGACCATTCTTATCTTCAAGGAGTGTCACCAAAGTCTAGTAATTTCCATTAACTACTTTTTTTTCCCTGAAAATTATTGTTTGTTCAACTCACTTTCAAAATTTGCATATGGTCTAATTAATTTTTGGATTGAAATAGAAGAAGTTATTCTAACTAGCTTAGATTTATCAAGTAACACATGTCGTTTATTTATTTGTTTATAGATTTGAGTGACAGAATAACTCTTTCTCAAACTACTTTCACCCTAGCAAATTTAATTATAGTCTATAATGAATAGCGTACTTAAACAAAAGATTAACTTGGATATATAAAACTGCTACTTGATTAGCATATATCATAATCACAAATTCAACTAATTAAATATTAAAGGGGGAAAAACTCATAGATATACTTAATAATTCAAACAAAGAAAGAAATTCTTCGAATCAACCACTTCATTGTTCTTTCTCATCGCATTCCTTGAGTTCTTTCTCCACATGTTCTTTGAGCTTTTTCTCATCATGTTCTTTGAGGACCTTCATAACCTGGCAGGCAACTCTGATTGTATAAGTTAATTCCATTTCAAGCAATAAGTAAAGAGCTCCCATACTTTATTTTCTCATAGATACCAAAAGGAAAAAAATAAAACTACCTGTGTGAGGTTTTTGGTTTCCGTGTAGGCAAGCTTGATAGATAGTCAAGAATCGTTCAGCTGCCTACTCAGATCCACAAATCAAGTCAAAGATATATAACACAAAGAGCAAACTCACAAATTTGAAATGAATCGTAGCAAAGTTAGTTAACAACATATATGTGCTATAGACACCAAGTTCTTATAGACCAAGTAATGTAGTGAGAGCGCGCATAACTAACGGTTGCTAGGATCGAGCTATACAATCAAAGTTTTATGCAAATGAAACTACTGCCAAACAGAATCATAAGAAACTCTGGAAACATTATTATGATAAAATTGTAAAGGAATTAGGTTCCTTAACTATTGAATTTATATTAGTATACAAAATACTTAATTGTTAACTAGTACTAAAATCTTCAAGGACCAACGTTCCTTAACTAGCACCCTGTATGTGATTAATTCAAGAATACTAATACACCATTCTAAGTGAAAGGATTCAAGTGGAGAAATCCATCACACAGAAAAGCTAACTCTGTAAATAGAAGAAGAGGTAGAGAAGAAAAAAACATACCCTCATACGCGAAGGAAGGGCGAGAAAGGCCTCCAGTTCTTCAGAGAAAAAAAGATGCAGCGCCTCACCCAAACCATCTTTATCAGGCTCTGAGCATAAAAATTTTAAATGTTATTAGCACTTAATTAATAGGATCAACATATAATAGAAAAACCAAAATTCAGAACTTAATTTCTAGTATTTTATTATGGCCGGAGTATAGTAGAGATTGAGTACCAGCAGTTGTGGCGAAGAATGTGAATATAGCAGAGCTAAGCTGCTGAGTTTTGAGGGGACGCTGCAAACTCATGGCAGTTTCGAACTCTGACCACTCCGAAAAAACAAGTTGAATGGCTTCTTGGAATGGGGTTTGAGACTCCATTGATAGCCAAACTCTACGTCCTGCCATCTCTAATTTGTCCTTTGAACTGAGCTCTTGGTCCAGAAAACGTTGATGCACAGTGAATAATTGTTCACTACCTGCGTATAATACGTATATCAAGTTAATTTTAGGGATGTCCCAACATCTGACTTGATATACAAAGAAAAAAGCAAAGAATATTATGTAAAAACTATACCTCCTTGAAAGTGGTAAATTTTTCCGTGGAATTAGAATCAATGTACTTATTTATGACTTGTCGCAGCACCTTTTCCAAACCATCCAAATCAGGCTCTGAGAACAAAATTTGATCATAAAAAACCCAAACTCAAATGTTTAGTGCATGTTTCAATTAAAATTACACCCAGAAAAAGAAAAAGAAAAATCAGAACTACTACTACCATAAATCATAAGCCCCAAAAAAAAAAAAATTGCATAATTAAAACCAAACCCTAAATTTTTATTTTGTGAAAGTATATAATGAATAAATAAAGGGCTCAAGAAGTAGTACCAGGGGTTTCAGCAAAGTATGCAAAAGTTTCAAACTTGAGCTCGATAGATAAGTTTCACGGTGACATATCCGTTAGCCTTTGGAAAGCAGACCAATCGGACAAAGCAAGGTCTATAGCTTGCTTGAACGTGGACTGCGACTCCATATTAGCAAACTCTTATTATCTCCATGCCTAATCAACCTAATTCACCACAAACCAAACCAGTTCATATTCGTCAAAAACCAACACTACAAAAATTAATAATAATAATAATAATAATAATCCATTATACTGATCATAAATATACTCAACCTACCTAAAATTTTCCATTGGAGACGCAATGAAAAAACCTCTGTAGTCGATAAATTGAGACGAGTAGAGAAAACTCCGTAAGAAAAAGAGCAATATAACGCAACATATGGGTGAATGAAAAAGGTGTCAGCGGTGAGTTGTGATCTTTATTTTTAATATACAGCGTTAAGACTTAGCTTCAATAGTCTCTCAATTCTTCACTATTTTACATTTTAGTCCCTAAAAAGAAAAGAGACATTCCAAACCAATTTCAATTTTTCCTTCCTTCAAAAAATAAAAAATAAAAAATCATTTTGTCCTTCAAGCTACCTCAACAAAGTGCGTAAATTATTTCCAGAATTATTTAATCTTTGACTGTTTAGTGTATAAAGAAAAAGAATAGAGAAACTGTCAAATTTCAGTTTGTCCTATAAGTCAAGAAACCTTACCACCATAAATTCTAAATTGAAAACTTTCGATATATGCACACACTAGTTTTGAAATTCAGACATAGTTTTAAAAAGAGAAAACTACACAAGGTTTCCTTTTAGGCATTTTTTGTCAATAAATATCTCATTTTAATAAGACTAATTATTTCAGGGTTTTCCTAATTTGTGGAATTTATCCTAAGACATAAATTGAGTTTTGATTAAACACTTAATTAGGGAGTTAAATGAGGTCTGGTTGGACGACACAAACTTAGTTGAACAACACACTACTCGAGAGAAACTGAATAAGATTTTCGCCGATGCATTGAAGTATCAGTGAAAGTCTTCAAAACACGTCGGCAAAAGTTAAAAGACTTTTGCTGACACACTTTGTCGTCGGAGGTTGGCATCGGCAAAAGATCGTCGCCAAAAGTCGAATACTGACGAAAAATGACAGTCGTCGGCAAAAGTTCTTTTCCATTGGAGGCGAAACAAAAAAACCTCTGTAGTCGACAAATTAAGACGAGCAGAGAAAACTCTGTAAAAAAAAGGAGCAATATAATGCGACGTATGAGTGAATGAAAAAGGTGTGAGCCGTGAGTTGTGATCTTTATTTTTATTATATAGCGTTAAGACTTAGTATCAATAGTCCCTTAATTCTTTACTATTTTATATTTAAATCCCTAAAAAAAAAAAGAGACATCCCAAACCAATTTCAATTTGTCCTTACTTCCAAAAAAAAAAAAAAAATCAATTTGTCCCTCAAGCTACCTCAATAACGTAAATAACTTATTACTTCCTGAATTATTTATTATTTGATTGTTTAGTCTATGAAGAAAAAGATTAGGGAAACTGCCAAATTTCAGTTTGTCCTACAAGTCAAGTCACCTTACCACCACAAATTCCAAATTGAAAACTTTTGATATATGCACACATTAGTTTTGAAATTCAGACGTAGTTTTAAAAGAGAAAATTACACCAGGTTTCCTTTTCGGCACTTTGTCTTAATAAATATAGGCATTTTAATAAGACTAATTATTTTTGGGTTTTCCTAATTTGTTGAATTTATCCTAAGACATAAATTGAGTTTTGATTAAATACTTTATAAGGAGTTTAATGAGGCTTAGTTAGACGACACAAACTTAGTTGAATGACACACAACTCGAGAGAAACGGAATAAGATTTTTGCCGACGTATTAAAGCGTCAGTGAAAGTCTTCAAAACACGATGGCAAAAGTTAAATGATTTTTGCCGATGCATTTTGTCGTCGGAGGCTGGTGTCAGCAAAAGATCGTCACAGAAAGCTGGTTATTGACGAAAAATGACAGTCGTCAGCAAAAGTCCCTTTCGAATGGGGACTAAATGAAAAAACTTATGTAGTTGACAAATTAAGAGGAGTAGAGAAAACTCTGAAAAAAAAGAGAGCAATATAACGCGACGTATGAGTGAATGAAAAGGGTGCGAGCCGTGAGTTGTGACCCTTATTTTTATTATATAACGTTAAGACTTAGTTTCAATAGTCCCTCAATTCTTCACTATTTTATATTTTAGTGCCTAAAAAAAAAGAGACATCCCAAACCAATTTAAATTTGTCCTTCCCTCAAAAAAAAAAAAAAAGAAAAAAGTAAAAAATCAATTTGTCCTTCAAGCTATCTCAACAAAGTGGGTAAGTAGCTTATTACTTCCTAAATTATTTAATATTTGACTGTTTAGTCCATGAAGAAAAAGAATAGGGAAACTGCGAAATTTCAGTTTGTCCTACAAGTCAAGTAACCTTATCACCACAAATTCCAAATTGAAAACTTTTGATATATGCACACACTAGTTTTGAAATTCAGACATAGTTTAAAAAAGAGAAAACTATACCAGGTTTCCTTTTAGGTACTCCGTGTCAATAAATATCCCATTTTAATAAGACTAATTATTTTGGAGTTTTCCTAATTTGTGAAATTTATCCTAAGACATAAATTGAGTTTTGATTAAAAACTTAATTAAGCAGTTTAATGAGGCTTAGTTGGACGATACAAACTTAGTTGAACGATACATTACTCGAGGGAAACGGAATAAGATTTTCGCTGATGCATTGAAGCGTCGGTGAAAGCCTTCTAAACACGTCGGCAAAAGTCTTATGACTTTGCCGACACATTTTGTCATTGGAGGCTGGCGATAGCAAAAGATCGTCGCCGAAATCCGGTCACTGACGAAAAATGACAGTCATCAATAAAAGCCCCTTTCCATTGGAGACAAAACGAAAAAATCTCTGTAGTTGACAAATTAAGACGAGTAGAGAAAATTCTGTTAAAAAAAGAGCAATATAACGTGACATATGGGTGAATGAAAAAAGTGTGAGCTGTGAGTTTTGACCTTTATTTTTATTATATAATGTTAAGACTTAGTTTCAATAGTCCCTTAATTTTTCACTATTTTACATTTTAGTCCCTAAAAAAAAAGAGACATCCCAAGGCAATTTTAATTTGTCCTTCCTTAAAAAAAAAAAAAAAAAACCATTTGTCCTTAAAGCTACCTCAGCAAAGTGCATAAGTAGCTTATTACTTCCTGAATTAATTAATATTTGATTGTTTAGTCTATGAAGAAAAAGAATAGGGAAACTGACAAATTTCAGTTTATCCTACAAGTCAAGTAATCTTACCATCACAAATTCAAAATTGAAAACTTTTGATATATGTACACACAAGTTTTGAAATTCAGACGTAGTTTTGAAAAGAGAAAACTACACCAGGTCTCCTTATAGGCACTCCGTGTCAATAAATATACCATTTTAATAGGACTAATTATTTTAGGGTTTTCCTAATTCGTGGAATTTATCCTAAGACATAAATTGAATTTTGATTAAATACTTAATTAAGGAGTCTAATGAGGCTTAGTTGAACGACACAAACTTAGTTGAATAACACAATACACGAGGGAAATTGAATAAGAATTTCGCCGACGCATTGAAGCGTCAGTGAAAGCTGGTTACATGTCGGCAAAAGTCTTTTCACTTTTGCCTATGCATTTTATCGTCGGACGCTGGCGTCAGCAAAAGATCGTCGCTAAAAGCTGGTTTCTGACTAGAAATGACAATCATAGGCAAAACCCCCTTTTCATGGGAGACGAAATGAAAAAACCTCTGTAGTCGACAAATTAAGACAAGTAGAGAAAACTATGTAAAAAAAAAGAGCAATATAATGTGACATATGGGTGAATGAAAAAGGTGTGAGCCGTGAGTTGTCACCTTTATTTTTATTATATTGCGTTAAGCCTTAGTTTCAATAGTCCCTTAATTCTTCACTATTTTACATTTAAGTCTCAAGAAAAAGAGAGACACCCCAAATTAATTTCAATTTGTCCTTCCTACCAAAAAAAAAAAAAATCAATTTGTCCCTCAAGCTACCTCAACAAAGTAAGTAGCTTATTAATTCCTGAATTATTTAATATTTGATTGTTTAGTCTTTGAAGAAAAAGAATAGGGAAATTGCCAAATTTCTGTTTGTCCTACAAGTTAAGTTAACTTACCACCACAAATTCCAAATTGAAAACTTTTAATATATGCACATACTAGTTCTGAAATTCAGTCATAGTCTTAAAAAGAGAAAACTACACCAGGTTTCCTTTTAGGCACTTCGTGTTAATAAATATCGCATTTTAATAGGACTAATTATTTTGGGATTTTCCTAATTTGTTGAATTTATCCTAAGACATAAATTGAATTTTGTTTAAACACTTAATTAAGGAGTTCAATGAGACTTAGTTAGACGACACAAAATTAGTTGAACGACACACAACTCGAGGAAAACGAAATAAAATTTTCGCCGATGCATTGAAGCATCAGTGAAAGTCTTCAAAACAGACTTTTGCCGACGCATTTTGTCGTCGGAGGCTGGTGTCAGCAAAAGATCGTCATTAAAAGCCGGTAACTGATGAAAAATGACAATCGTCGGCAAAAGTCCCTTTCCATTGGAGACTAAACGAAAAAACCTCTGTAGTCGACAAATTAAGACGAGTAGAGAAGACTCTGTAAAAAAAAAGAGCAATATCACGCGACGTATGGGTGAATGAAAAAGGTGTGAGCCGTGAGTTGTGACCTTTATTTTTATTATATAATTTTAAGACTTAGTTTCAATAGTCCCTCAATTTTTCACTATTTTACATTTTAGTCCCAAAAAAAAGAGACATCCCAAACCAATTTCAATTTGTCCTTCCTTCAAAAAATAAAAAAATAAAAAAATCAATTTGTCCTTTAAGCTACCTCAACAAAGTGCGTAAATAGCTTATTACTTCCTGAATTATTTAATATTTGACTGTTTAGTACATGAAGAAAAAGAATAGGGAAACTGCCAAATTTCAGATTGCCCTACAAGTCAAGTAACCTTACCACCACAAATTCAAAATTGAAAACGTTTGATATATGCACACACTAGTTTTTAAATTCAGATGTAGTTTTAAAAAGAGGAAACTACACCAGGTTTCTTTTTAGGCACTCCGTGTCAATAAATATTCCATTTTAATATGACTAATTTTTTTGGGGTTTTCCTAATTTGTGGAATTTATCCTAAGACGTAAATTGAGTTTTGATTAAACACTTAATTAAGGAGTTTAATGAGGCTTAGTTGGACGACACAAACTTAGTTGAACGACAAACTACTCGAGGGAAACGGAATAAGATTTTTGTCAAAACACGTCGGCAAAAGTCTTTTGACTTTTGCTGACATACTTTGTCGTCAGAGACTGATGTCAGTAAAAGATCGTCACTGAAAGCCGATTATTGACGAAAAATGACAGTCGTCAGCAAAAGTCCCTTTTCATTGTAGACTAAACGAAAAAACCTCTGTAGTCAACAAATTAAGACGAACAGAGAAAACTCTGTAAAACAAAAAGAGCAATGTAACGCAACGTATGGGTGAATAAAAAAGATGTGAGCCGTGAGTTGTGACATTTTTTTCTATTGTATAATGTTAAGACTTAATTTCAATAGTCCCTCAATTCTTCACTATTTTAAATTTNGGGTTTTCCAAATTTGTGGAATTTATCCTAAGATATAAAATGAGTTTGGACTAAACACTTAATTAAGAAATTTAATGAGGCTTAGTTGGATGACACAAACTTAGTTGAATGACACATTATTCGAGGGAAACAGAATAAGATTTTTGCCGACGCATTGAAGCATCGGTGAAAGTGTTCAAAACACGTCGGCAAAAGTCAAAAAACTTTTGCCGACCCATTTTTTCGTTGGAGGCTGGCGTCAGCAATAGATCATCGCTGAAAGCCGATTCTGACGAATAATGACAGTCGTCGACAAAAGTTCCTTTCCATTGGTGACGAAACGAAAAAATCTCTGTAGTCGAAAAATTAAGACGAGTAGAGAAAACTCTGTAACAAAAAAGAGCAATATAACGCGACGTATGGGTGAATGAAAAAGGTATGAGCCGTGAGTTGTGACCTATATTTTTATTATATAATGTTAAAACTTAGTCTCAATAATCCTTCAATTCTTCATTATTTTACATTTTAGTCCCTAAAAAAAAAGAGACATCCCAGACCAATTTTAATTTGTCCTTCCTTTGAAAAAAAAAAAAAATCCATTTGTCCTTCAAGCTATCTCAAGAAAGTGCGTAAGTAGCTTATTACTTCCTAAATTATTTAATATTTGACTGTTTAGTCTATGAAGAAAAAAAATAGGGAAACTGCCAAATTTCAGTTTCTCGTAAAACTCAAGTAACCTTACCACCACAAATTCAAAATTGAAAACTTTTGACATATGCACACACAAGTTTTGAAATTCTGACGTATTTTTAAAAGGAGAAATCTACACCAGGTTTCCTTCTAGGCACTCCGTGTCAATAAATATACCATTTTAATAAGACTAATTATTTTAAGATTTTCTTAATTTGTGGAATTTATCGTAAGACATAAATTAAGTTTTGATTAAACACTTAATTCAGGAGTTTAATGAGGCTTAGTTGGACGACACAAACGTAGTTGAATGACACAATACAAGTGAGAAACTGAATAAGATTTTCGCCGACGCATTGAAGTGTCGGTGAAAGCCGGTTACTCGTCGGCAAAAGTCTTTTGACCTTTGCCGACGCATTTTGTCGTCAGAGATTGGCGTTGACAAAAAATCGTCACTGAAATCCGGTTACAGACGAAAAATGACAGTCATCGGCAAAACTCCTTTTCCATTGGAGACAAAACGAAAAAACCTCTGTAGTCGACAAATTAAGACGAGTAGAGAAAACTCTGTAAAAAAAAAAAAAAGAGCAATATAACGCGACGTATGGGTGAATGAAAAAGATGTGAGCCGTGAGTTGTGACCTTTATTTTTATTATATAGCTTTAAGACTTAGTTCCAATAGTCCATTAATTCTTCACTATTTTACATTTAAGTCCCTAAAAAAAAAAGAGACATCCCAAACCAATTTCTATTTGTCCTTGCTTCAAAAAAAAATAAAATCAATTTGTCCCTCAAGCTACCACAATAAAGTAAGTAGCTTATTACTTCCTGAATTATTTAATATTTGATTGTTTAGTCCATGAAGAAAAAGAACAGGGAAACTGCCAAATTTCAGTTTATCCTAAAAGTCAAGTTACTTTGCCACCACAAATTCCAAATTGAAGACTTCTGATGTATGCACACACTAGTTTTGAAATTCAGACGTAGTTTTTAAAAGAGAAAACTACACTAGGTTTCCTTTTAGACATTCCGCGTCAATAAATATCCTATTTTAATAAGACTAATTATTTTAGAGTTTTCCTAATTTTTGAAATTTATTCTAAGACATAAATTGAGTTTTGATTAAACACTTAAATGAGAAGTTTAATGAGGTTTAGTTGGACGACACAAACTTAGTTGAACGACACACTACTCAAGGGAAACGGAATAAGATTTTTGCCAATGCATTGAAGCGTCGGTGAAACTCTTCAAAACACGTGGGCAAAAGTCTTTTGACTTTTGCCGACGCATTTTGTTGTCAGAGGCTAGCGTCAGCAAAAAATCGTCGCTAAAAGCTAGTTACTGATGAAAAATGACAATCGTCGGTAAAAGTCCGTTTCCGTTGGAGACGAAACGAAAAAACCCCTGTAGTCGACAAATTAAGATGAGTAGAGAGAACTCTGTAAAAAAAAAGAGCAATAAAACGCGACGTATAGGTGAATGAAAAAGGTGTGAGCCGTGAGTTATGACCCTTATTTTTATTATATAGCGTTAAGACTTAGTTTCAATAGTCCCTCAATTCTTCACTATTTTACATTTTAGTCTCGAAAAAAAAAGGACACATCCTAAACCAATTTCAATTTGTCCTTCCTTCAAAAAAAAAAATAATAATCAAAATTTTCCTTCAAGCTACCTCAACAAAGTACGTAAGTAGCTTATTACTTCCTAAATTATTTAACATTTGACTGTTTAGTCAATAAAGAAAAAGAATAGGGAAACTACCAAATTTCAGTTTGTCCTACAAGTCAAGTAACCTTACCGCCACAAATTCCAAATTGAAAACTTTTGATATATGTACACACTAGTTTTGAAATTCAAATGTAGTTTTAAAAAGAGAAAACTACACTAGGTTTCCTTTTAAGCACTTCATGTCAATAAATATCCCGTTTTAATAAGACTAATTATTTTGGGGTTTTCCTAATTTATGGAATTTATCCTAAGACATAAATTGAGTTTTGATTAAACACTTAATTAAGGAGTTTAATGAGGCTTAGTTGGACGACAAAAACTTAGTTGAATGATACACTACTCGAGGGAAACAGAATAAGATTTTCGCCGACACATTGAAGCATCGGTGAAAGTCTTCAAAACATGTCAGCAAAAGTCTTTTGACTTTTTCCGACACATTTTGTCGTCGGAGGCTGGCGTTGGCAAAAGATCGTTGCTGAAAGCCGGTTCCTGACGAAAAATGACAGTCGTCAATAAAAGTCCTTTTCCATTGGAGGCGAAATGAAAAAACCTCTATAGTCGAGTAGAGAAAACTCTATAAAAAAAAAGAGCAGTATAACGTGACGTATGGGTGAATGAAAAAAGTGTGAGCCGTGAGTTGTGACCTTTATTTGGTTGGTTAATTAGAGGATTAAGTTAACTTGGTGGTTAAGAAAATGCCTAATCAGTTTTTGGTTGGTTAATTATTCTCTGAAAAATGGTATTCGGCTTGGTGTCGGTTCTGAAATATATTTCTCAAATGACTTTTGTTGCGTCTCATATTTATTGGAAAGGAAATCGCGTTGCGGATACTTTAGTTTCAAGGACTCCTTCCATTCTTTGTCCTACTTGATGGTGGTCTTCTCTGGATTTTATTTTACTAAGTGGATGTATAAGGATGAATTTGTTGTTAAATTAAGTACTTGAAACTACAAATAATTTTATGTAACCTATTTTAGACTTTGGACTAAAGTTTTTAATTGAACTCAATTTACCAAAATTTATGATTTTTTAACAAATTTCCAAATGAGATAGCTGGAAATTTTCTTAAACTTTAATGAGTATTTTTTTTAAATAATAAAAACTAATAAGAGTTTGACGAAGTGGGTTAGCTAAAGTGGTAAGAGCATCCACTATCTAGGATCTCGGTCCTAGGTTCGAGTCACACCGGGGTAGGCGTGAAAGCCAATTATCCTTAATGGAGAGAAGTGGGGATTGGGTAGTATTAAGTATTTTTCTTTAATTTGTAATAAGTGGAGGTCATTAGTTAAACCCCACTTTTAAAAAATAAAAAAAAAAACTAATATGAGTTTTAATGATTATGGAATTTATATTGATTTGAGGACTAAAATAAAATTATCTGATACTTGATTTTTTCTGAATTTCGTAAAATTAATATTTTATTATATTTTCACTTAAAATTACTAAAAGTCACGGTTTTAGATTTCCGGTCATAACACCAGCAATTCTGTCAAACAAAGTGAATATAGCAATGCTGACTGTCTAGCTAGGTTTTGACGCGAGGCAGCTCCTAATTGAAGAAATTTTCATACCCTGGCCACTCGGAAAAAACACGTTTAAGACCTTCTTTAAATGGGGTATGAGACACCTCTGATAGCCAAACTCTTTTTCCCTCCTACTTTTTTTCCTTATCTCTGTCTCTTTTGAAAATCTTAAGTATTCGCTTAAACAACTTTGATGCCAAGTCAATAATGTTGTTGCTAAAATTGGGGAGGAGCTTTCTACTGCCGTTGCTGGTAACATGTTCATCCATCATCCAATATTTAAATGATTATTATTGGAGTTGAGTTTTGGTTTTAGGGTTAGCTTCTTATCGATCCCAGTGTTATTAGTGGCAGTACCATACCACTTTCAAATATTCTAGACATCGTAATCATGCTTGCTTGGCATGACATACTAGTGTCAATTTTTGTTGGTTGTGACGTGTGCGCATCTTTCAACCATATAAGTCTCTTGTGGTTGTTCATTTCATTTGCATTTATAGCGTTTATAACTTGCCTTTAATTCTAAGCATTTCTGTTTTGCAGTTCTTGGAGGGTTTGATCGTGGTTTGTATGTTAAGAATTGTAAAGGTTTGTTTCGTTATTTTCTAACCGATGTTTTAATGGGTAACATGGTAGTAAACAGAGTAGTGTACTTTGAAAACCATTGTTTAGTCCTGATTATTAAGTTGAGTTTATAGCAGAAAAGTTTTTTTTTTTTTTTTTTCGATGGAAAATATGTGTATCATCTAATTAAAAGAGTCGGATACAAGAATAGACATAATAAGAAGAGGATCATTCTCCACCCAAATACATTCGTTATCTAGCCTAAGAGCAAGTTTTGCTAAACCATATGCCGCCATATTAGTAGAACGATAAATATAATTTACAACAACTCCAGGAAAAAAGAAAATGTTTGGTAGAGAGGAAAGAAAATAGAAGGAAAAGAAAGAATAAAAGAGAAAGAAAATGTGTAGGATGAAAAAGAAAATATTTTTTTCCTCATAGTTGTTTGGTATGTAGGGATAAAAAAAGGTTAGTTTAATTTAAAATGACAACTTTACTCCTAATATTACTATTATTTAAAGTTAAGTACAAGGGTAGTTTTGTAATTTAACTTATCAATATACTAACAAAAATATTTTTTTTCCTATTTTCTCTCCACTTTTGAGTGGAAAAATTTGTATGGACCCTACTATTTTTTTTCTTCTCCTTTTCTCTCCTTTTTCCTATCACTTCTCTTTTCTCTCTTACCAAACAACCCAATTTTTTAATTTTCCTCCACTTTACCATTAAATTTTTCCTTCCTCTCCCTTTTCCTTCCTACCAAACATAGCCTAAATCACTAAACATTGGCTGTGATTACAGCATAAAAGTTAAGGCTCCCATGGTTTGGGAACTTGCGGATAATTAGTTACATGAATCACATTTATTTGCCATATAGATGTATGAATATAAAATATAATCTCGTTAGCTCAAAATACTATAATTTTTTTTTTGTTGCTTTAAGAATAAGATCTCTTTCTTTTTTCTTTTCTTTCACCGGCGTTTTCCTTTTGCTGGATTTTTTTTCCTAATAGTTTTTTTTTCTCGAAAATCTAGGTGGTGGTCTACTTTAGAACTAATACATAGCTATTCATAATTGAAATTATGAGAATGATAACATGACTGGTAACCATATTTGGTAAGTACACTAACTAGATTGAGTTTAATTATGTTATTTTCATAGTCAATGGTAATAAAATAAATAATGATCCTGGTTATTATTCAATTGAAAAAACAAAACCAGTTTGGCTAGCTACTTGGTCCAAACTCTTAATATACATTTGGGTTAAATCTGAACTATACTCATTGTATCACTTTGCTCTCAAATTTTTAACTCACATAATAATCACACTTGAATTATGCAATTATTACAGTAATGACCCCTTTGTCACAAACTGCTAGATTTTTAACAGAAAATAGTCATGGACAAAGCGTATAATTGGGCATTATTTATTTCTATGAGTCAGAATCTCGTTTTTAGCCATAATTACTAAATTCTGTACTTTGCACAAGACTCATTTCTGCTATAAATTTAACGGTCTGCAAAAAACATGGTAATTGCTTTAATATTAGTTATATAAATCTCGATAGTCTACTGTGCAAATTAAAAATTCAGAATCTCATCTTTGACTACAGTTATCAAACCGTGTGCTCTGTAATGACTTATTTATGTTAAATATTTAACAGTTTGTGACTTAAGGATCATTATTGTGATAATTATATAATTCAAGGATCATTACTATGTAAGTCGAAAATTATGAGGCAAAGTGATACAACAGGTATAATTTAGGGGCTATTAATATTATTAACCTTATCCATTTCGGTTTCTCTTGATATTGATTTTTCTATACTACTATTAATTTGGTTACTTACCAGTAACTATTTTTCTTTTATTACAAACTTTTGATTTTATTTTCAAAAGTTTCATTTTTCAAAAACTTTCAAATTAATTATTGGTTTCTCTAGTTATTGGTTATTAGTTTCTTTCGTAATTATATGATTTCCATGATTTCTATGGTTACAGTCTATAGAGATTGGAAATAATGGCTTAATTTTCATTGAATAAAGATGAGGTATATATAGATAAGTACAAGATGAGATTGGGTCAATCAAATATTCCAAATCTACCTAATCTGTGGGATTTACTTTCAATTCAAATTATTTACGAAATCTAAATAGGTAGCTAATTAGATAAGTACAGAAATATATAACTAAATAATTAATAAATTAATTTCTCTAATATGCTCCCTCAAGATGGAGCTTCCGTGGAGAGTCCAATCTTGGTCTTCAAAAGATAAAAGTGAGTGCGCGGAAGAGGCTTGATCAAGACATCGGCTAATTGATCTTCTGAGGACACATAGGTGACACATAAAGCTCTATTTTGTACTTGATCCCTAATAAAATAATAATCAATCGCAACATGCTTCATGCGTGAATGGAAGACAGGATTGGAGCAAAGATGAGTTGCAACAATATTATCACAATAGATAATCAGAGCAGCAGGGAGACAAACACCAAGCTCAATTTGAAGAAAACAAATCTAACATAACTCAGCAGCTATAGCAGCAACAAAATAATATTCAGCTTTAGTTGAGGAGTGTGCAACTGTGCATTGTGTCTTAGAGGACCACGATATCGGATTCGACCTAGATAAACAACATAAGCACTGGTGGAGATATAGTCATCCTTATTACCGACCCAGTCAATATATGAAAAAAGGCATAAAGAGATAGAGATGTGTGACGATGCAAGGCAAGACCACGATCAGCTGTACCAGAAAGATAGCAAAGCAAATGCTTGTCAGCATTCCAATGATCAGTAGTGGATCGATGCATAAATTGAAACAACTTATTAACAGCATATGCAATATCAAGGCGAGTAAGACACATGTATTAGACATTACCAACAAATGTTCTATATTCAGAAGGATCTGTTAATGCAGTTCCAGAAAAAACTATAAGCTTTGGCTCGGTGGCAAGTGGAGTGGTGACAGGTTTGGCCCCAGTCATATTTATACGGGCAAGAAGATCTATGATATACTTCCGCTGAGAGAGAAGTAAACCATTGAAAGTAGTGGCAACTTCAACACCACGAAAGTAAGTCAAATCACCAAGATCTTTGATGGAAAATCATTTCCCAAGAAGATCAATAAATTGCTGAACTGCAGTGGCGTTGCATCCAATAATAATTATGTCATCAATATACACAAGAAGATAGATTAGATTATTGCTTTGTTGAAGGCAAAGAGTGATGTATCTACATGAGAGTTTGTAAATTCAGAGGCTACAAGAAATTGTCGTGGCTCATTGTACTAAGCCCGAGGTGCTTGTTTGAGACCGTATATAGTCTTACGTAACTTACAGTGTGGGATTATCACGATCAAGAAAATCTGTTGGCTATGCCATGAAAATATATTCAGAGAGATGGCCTTGTAAAAAGGCATTGTTGACATCAAGTTGATGAAGAGACCATCCATGACTAACAGTAAGACTGAGAACCAAGCGAATAGTGGTAGGTTTGACAACCGGACTGAATGTGTCATGATAATCAATACCAGGATACTGATGGAACCCTTTAGCAACTAATCTCGCCTTGTACCTATTAATAGAGCCATCAGGTAGATATTTAATTCTAAAAATTTATTTACAACCAATAAGATTTTGCATTGAATCAAGTAGGACAAGTTCCCATATTATATTCTGCACAAGAGCATCATACTCTTCAGACATTGCCTGATGCGATTTATGATCTTTGACAGCCTGGGTCACTTTGTACGGCTCAGGTTGATGGTTTGAGGTGATAGTAGTGATAATATTAAGTTTTTGGATGAGTTTATGGATATTGTTTTTAGCACGAGTGGTCATGGTATGGACATTGATGGGTGGCTTTCGAGGAAGGGGATCTGGAGAGAGTGATAAGGAAAGAGAGAATAGGTTTTGTGGGCTATTGGTAGTGTCTCTGGACTATTCTGGTTGACCGAAGTTTGGCAGAGAAGAAGTGGAGGGTTGGTTGTAGGATATGGTGTGCGATCGACCGAAGATGTTGGATCGGCAACCAAAAATTGGTAGTGAGATGGATTCGAGCCTGAGGGTGAGACTGTTGAGGGAGTGTTGAGTGGCACAACCGTAGTGGGAAGGAATGACGTAGATCGAAACCAATTTAAGAGTGTTTCTTGACTTGGACGACTAAGATGAGTTTGAGTGGATTTGAATGGAAAGACGGATTCCACAAATTTGATATGACGGGATGTATAGATTTTGGAAATGGAAGGATCAAGACAGAGATATACACTTTGAGTCAGGGAGTACCCAACAAACATACAAGAGATGGATCGAGACTCAAGTTTGTAACTAGAATAGGGACGAAGCCATGGATAGCATAAACAACCAAAGATACGGAGCTTTGTGTAGTTTGGTAGAGAGTAGAAAGGAGACTCATAAAGAGAGGAAAGAGAAAGTGTAGGTGTTGGCATGCAATTGATGAGATACGCAGCAGTGGCAAAGGCATAGTTCCAGTATGTGAGTGGAAGTGAGGTGAGCGGAAGTGAGGCGTGAGTAAGTAGAGAAAGACCGGGTTTTATAATATGTCAATGTTGGCATTTGGAGAGACCATTGTGTTTAGATTATGTATGTAGGGGAGAGGTAAGATGAGAAATTCTATGAAGAGATAGAAATTGATCTAATGCTTGATATTCCCCACGATTATTAGAGTAAAGGGTAACAATAAAGTGTTTGAAGTGATATTCTACTAGTGCTTTGAAGCAGATTAAAACATCACAAACGTGAGATTTCTTCTTTAATATGTAATATCATATATAACATGTAAAATGATTAACGAAAATAACATATTTTTGAAGAAAAAAAAAAAAGAGAGAAAAACAGGTCAAGAACGTGCCTCTCTGATACCATATAGAGATTGAAAATAATGGCTTAATTTCTATTGAATAAAGATGAGGTATGTATATATAAGTACATGTCATGCCGTACTCAGCCCATTACATGCCTGTGCACGTGCCTGATTTCGTGCCGTAATCGTGTCATTATCGTGGTTGTCTATTTTCATACCTAATTATTTCCGATTTTGGTATTATACTATTATCTTGGCTAATCATGCCCGTTTTTGGTGTTGGGCTATTTTTCCTCCCTAATCGTGCTCGTTTCCGATATTCTGCTATTTCCGTGCCTAATTGTGCCCGTTTCTGATATTGTGCTACTTTCATACTAATTGCACCCGCTTTAGGTACTATGATATTTCCATGCCTAATCGTACTTATTTTTTATTATATTATTCTTGTGTCTAATTTTGCTCATTTTTTAAATCATATATGAATTCAAGCCTAATTACTTCCATTTTCAAACTCTTATTGTTCTTGTTCCATAATCTTTCTCATTATCAATTTTTTTTTTCAAATTTAATTATTTTAGTACTATTAGATATATTTCCTTTTAAGTAATTATGAATTATGAATTGTTAATTATTACGTAATAGAAAAAAACACTTGAAAATTGAGATAACTTTTATATAAAACAAATCTAAATTGAAATATTAGAGTATACATGAGTAATGATAATTAATTTAAATTTCTATAGTCGAAGTATATTCTAACTAAATTGGTACGTACTCATATTATATCAAAATGTCTAACTCAAGAGTTATGATTGGCACATACCTAAACTGTATTTTTCTTTCTTAACATTTTAAGGATTTTATATTGGATGTGAATTTTGTCTTAAATTCTTAATATTTTAAAACTCTTTGGCTCAAATTTATTAAATTTTGAAACTTTTTTATTTAAAAAAAATTAGAAATTGACATAATATTTATAATATATATTATTTTTTAACTTAGAAAATATTTTACTTTTAATTTTTTCTAAGTTTTTTAAATTTATTAGATTAAAATTATGCCCGAAAAATTAAAATAAATTTAAAATAAGTATAATTTTTGCAAACTAATTATATTTTTCTTAATCGTGCCAGTCATGCCTATTATTCGTGCCTATTGTACCATATATCATGCCAGTCCAAGTAAGTTTACTTATTGTGCCGTGTCGGCTTATACACGATTATTAATTGTGTTGTGTCGTGCCATATTATGCACGATTACTAATTGTATCATGCTGTGCTAGCTTATAAATGTACAATGCCCGTGTCTGCCCATTAGTACCGGTCCATTTTGACAGCACTAATGTGAACTTAAATAATATGATTCCATATTTTAGTGTCAAGAATCATTAAAGAAAAAACTATTTCTACATCTGGATAATAATAATTTGAGTACATAATATTAATTCTGAAGTACCAACAAGTTTTCCCAATGCCAAATAAAAAATGCCACAAATTTAGATATTTGGTCTTATCATTGTCTTTGCTTTTGTAAAAATTTAAATACGAGCGTGCATGCTTTAAATATATTATTCTTTTTTTGAATTGTGCTTCTTAATCTCAATATAGAAGTCTTTCTCACATATTATACCAGTAATTATAAAATAACTATCTCTGTTTAAAACGTAACTAGCTAGAATGGACAGTATTATGATGTTTTGCTTGTACAAATTTTAACTTATCACTTATAGATTTTGTTTTTTGAAAGCAATCCGCATTTGTTAAGATTCTACCTCTTTTTCCTATCTTTCCTATCTTTTTATAACCAAATGATGTGATATTTGATTTGTCATAGTATAATTAGTGAATGTTTAATTGCATATATTAATGATAACTTCTAATTGACTAATTAAATGTACAAGTCTCGTATCACATTAAGTAATTTTGAAAAAGTGAGCTAGCTTATTGGACTTGAGCATTCAGTGTAGTTGATATTCCTTTTCCTAAATATGCATTATTTTTAGAGAAATTTAGGTGGATGACCAAAATTTTAAATTTGATTAAGTAGATTTCTATTTTTAAAATTTTATAGCTAAATGTCCAGATATATATATATATTTTTACACTTGGTAGATACACATATCTATCAATTTTAGTTACTGTACTAAAATGCACTGAGTATATAAGTTTTTATACTTGGTATGTAAAATTTTATACTTAGTATATATGCATATATACCGGACATTTTGCTATAACATTTGACAAAAAGACATTTACTGAAATTGAGCCCAAAATTTGGTCATATTTCTGTAAGCCTCTTATTTATTTATTTTTTTTTTAAATTTCAATCATCTTGGTTCACAATATTTGGGAAAAAAATAAGTCCTCTACTGAACCTGGGCTTGAATGATAGAACCAATACAAAATTTGAAATTAATAAAATAAATTAAATAATTTCTCCAATACTTGACATTATTGATAATAACGAGTTANCAGTGTAGTTGATATTCCTTTTCCTAAATATGCATTATTTTTAGAGAAATTTAGGTGGATGACCAAAATTTTAAATTTGATTAAGTAGATTTCTACTTTTAAAATTTTATAGCTAAATGTCCAGATATATATATATTTTTACACTTGGTAGATACACATATCTATCAATTTTAGTTACTGTACTAAAATGCACTGAGTATATAATTTTTTATACTTGGTATATAAAATTTTACACTTAGTATATATGCATATATACCGGACATTTTGCTATAACATTTGACAAAAAGACATTTACTGAAATTGAGCCCAAAATTTGGTCATATTTCTATAAGCCTCTTATTTTTATTTTTTTTTTAAAATTTCAATCATCTTGGTTCACAATATTTGGGAAAAAAATAAGTCCTCTACTGAACTTGGGCTTGAATGATAGAACCAATACAAAATTTGAAATTAATAAAATAAATTAAATAATTTCTCCAATACTTGACATTATTGATAATAACGAGTTATATGCTATACAAGTTTGAGCCAAATATTAGGGATTCATCAATCTCAATATTCACAAAATGCCCCCCATTGATCAACCTCCAAAGGAGGAGGAAGAAGAACACTCTTCTTATTTTTTTAAATTCCTTTTCTATGTTTGTAATATTATTAGTCTTCTAATTTTTTATTTTTATTTTTTGTCTATGTGTTTTTTTTACTTTATTAAATTACTAAATTATCCTTAAAAGTTGATAATGTGACAAGCACATGATATTCAATTAACTTAACTAACAGAGTGACTGTTTTAACAGTCAAAGAGTCTATGTTGTCTTTTTCCAGTATATGTTCGCCATAAAGTTATAATTTATCTACTGTAGTACCTTTGTTCTTATTGAATCAAATATTTTAATATTGCTCTATGATATATACAGTACACTTGATTTCGACGCATTTGATGAGTTGCAACCATGATATTGTTTTTATTCCAAAACTAGTGTGTGACTGTGTGTGTATATGTATATGTATGAAATAATAACAAAAAATATTATTTTGCAAAGACAGGAATATATGAAGATCCAACTTTTGGTCCAGAAATATAACGGAGTAACAAAAAGCTTCCAATTTGGACTTTGTGGTAACAAATAGCTTCCAATTTGGACTTTGTGGTAACTTGACTTGAAGGACAAATTAGGCAATTCATTTCATTTTTTTTTTTCACTCTTTTCAGGGGGTAATTTGTCGAATAGTGGACAAATTGGGATGTTTCCTTTTTCGATTTATAGGGGCTAAAATGTCAAATACTGAAGAATTGAGGGACTATGGAAGCTAATTACCCAGAAAGAAAAGGGAAACCCTAGTCTGTAAATAAAGGTCACAAGTTCTCTTCTCCCATACGCGGCGTTAGATTGGTCTTTCTTTTTTGTTATTTTCCTTGTGTTTTGTTTGGAAATTTCTCTACTCGTCGTCTGTCTACTCCAGAGGGGTTTTTGGTTTCGTCTCCAATGGAAAAGTTTTCGTCTCCGATGGAAAATTTTAGGTAGGTTGAGTATATAGTATGATCGATGTGGTGTTATTTTATTATCATTATTTAAAAAAAAAAAAAAACATTTTAGGGTTGGTTTTGACGAATATGAATTTGGTTTGGTTTCGGTTTGTGGTGAATTAGGTTGATCAGGCATGGGGATAATAAGAGTTTGCTATCACTAATGGATATGGAGTCGCTGTCCACATTCAAGCGAGCTATAGACCTTGCTTTGTCTGATTGGTCTGCTTTCCAAAGGCTCATGGATATGTCACCGGAGAACTTAGCTATCGAGCTCAAGTTTGGAACTTTTACATACTTTGCTGAAACCCCTGGTACTACTACACTTCTTGAGCACTTTATTTATTTATTTATTTATTATATACTTTTATAGAATATAAATTTAGGGTTTGGTTTTAATTATCTTATGGAAGTTGTAGTTCTCGGATCTTTTCCCCCTTTTCTGGGTTTGATTTTGACGGAGACAAACTCTAAACATATGGGTTTTTATGACCAAATTTCGTTCTCAGATCCTGATGTGGATGGTTTGGAAAAGGTGCTGCGACAAGTTGTAAACAAGTACATTGATTCTAATACTACGGAAAAATTTACCACTTTTAAGGAGGTATAGTAGTTCTTTATACATAATCTTCTTTGCTTTCTTTTTTTTTCGGTATATATATATATATATATATATATCTAGAGCCAGACGTTTAGGTATCAGGTTCCGAATTAACTTGATTTATGTATCATAAATATATGTTCGCAGGTAACTGAAAAATTATTCACTGTGCATAAACGTTTTCTGGACCAAGACCTCAGTTCAAAGGACAAATCAGAGATGGCAGGACGTAGGATTTGGCTATCAATGGAGTCTCAGACCCCATTCCAACAAGCCATTCAACTTGTCTTTTCGGAGTGGTCAGAGTTGGAAACTGCCATGAGTATGCAGCCTCCCCTCATAACTCAGCAGCTTAGCTCTGCTATAATCACCTTCTTCGCCACAACTGCTGGTACTCAAATCTCTACTATACTTCCATAATAAAATACTAGAAATTAAGTTCTGGATTTTGGCTTTTCTATTATATATCGATCCTAATTTAACTGCTAATCACGTTTAAAATTGTTGTGATCAGAGCCTGATAAAGATGGTTTGGGTGAGGCGCTGCATCTTTTTTTCTCTAATGAACTGGAGGCCTTTCTCGCCCTTCCTTCGCGTATGAGGGTATATCTTTTTCTCCTTTTCCTCTCTTTCAGTTTTAGAGAGGTAGCTTTTCTGTGTGATTGATTTCTTCACTTGAATCCTTGCACTTTGAATGGTGTATTAGTATTTTTGAATCAGTGACATAAAGGTGCTATAAGAGATGCGTATGAAGTAACATTATTCCTTGAAAAGATTTTAGTACTAGTTAACAATTTTGTGATATAATTTCAACGGTTGAATCTAATTCCTTCTAAGTGTTATCATATTAATGTTTCCAGAGGTTCATATCACTTTGTTCGACAGTTTTATTTGCATAAGACTTTAATGATATAGTTTGATCTTAGCACCCACTAGTTATGCACTCACTACATTACTTGGTCTATAAGAACTTGGTGTCTATAGTTTGATCCTAGCGCATATTGTTGTTCAACTTTGCTTACTAATTGCTTGTGTTATCTTTGACTTGATTTATGGATCTGATCCGAGTAGGCAGCTGAACGATTCTTGACTATCTATCAAGCTTGTCTGCATGGAAACCAGAACCTCACACAGGTAATTTTATTTTTATTTTTCCTTTTGGTATCTATTAGAAAATAAATCATGGGTCGCTCTATGGTTGAAATGGAATAATTTTGCGTGCCAGGTTATGAAGGTCCTCAAAGAACACGACGAGGAAAAGCTCAAAGAACATCAGGAGAAAAAGCTCCAAGGACGTTATGAGAAAGTACTCGAGGAACTTGATGAGAAATCAAGTGATTGACTCGAAGAATTGTCTCATTCTTTTTTAATTTAATAAGTATTTATAAGTTTTCCCTTCTGTTAATACTTAGGTCGGAGAATTTGTGCTGTACTTAAGCATAAAACATCTTTCTCTTTTTTTTTTTCTTTTTTTTTTCCGGACTATTATGATTAACATGATATGCTAGTCAAGTAGCAGTTCTATCCTAATAAATGTCTATTTAAGAACAGTATTCATTAACTGATAATATCACAGTGCTTCTATAAAATTTGCCACTGGGTCACAGTCATGGGTTCGATAGGGTGAGAAAGCGTTATTTTTCCTCTCTTCTCCATCAACTAATAAAAAATAAGCGACATGACTTCCTAGAGAAACCTAGAAATAATGACTTAATTCAATCCAAAAATTAAGATCAATTGCTAATTTTAAATTGAGCTAAAAATAGGAGAAATTAGACTTTGCAACGAAAGAGATTTAACATTTAACTTTATCCTTTTGCGTGCGATCATCTTTTTAACATTATCAAATTGGAAGGTTCTAATTTGTAATATAATTAAAAACAATGGGAATGGAGGATTAGGGTTAGAAGAATGTTTTCTAAATCGATGCGAAAATGGAAGATAGTAGAAGATGATAAACAGAGGAGTTTTTTTTTGTGTATTGAAAGCTCTATACACGGGTAAAACGTAAAATGTTCTCCCTACATTAGAATCCCCCGTTTCATTATAGTGTTATAGTTCATTATCAAGTAATAATAATAATAATAAAATGATAATGATGTGGATATAATATATAAAATTTAGAAAAGAAAATAACTAAAATTAAAATTTACTAGCACTATTTTTTTTTAATAAATTTACTAGCACATTTATCTTTATATAATTAATATTTTTGGTTAGGATACTTGGAAGAGCATAGGAGGCAAATAAACATAAGAATTTTCCGACGTTCTCATCTTCTCTCACACTTCCAAGAATCAGGACCAATTGAACTAGTCTCAATTGTCTAAAATAGACTTAATCAATCAATTAATATCTCTCACACTTCCAAGAAATCAGGACCAATTGAACTAGCCTCAATTGTCTAAAATAGACTTAATCAATCAATTAATATCGATATTTATTATGGAAAATTCTAGTGTAAGGAGCCACAAAATAGCTCTTAGGACCATTTATTTAGCTGATCAAAACTTTAAAAACTTATCTACACGGTGAGGCTTCACCTGAGTATAATGATCTATCCTTAATCCATTTTAAATAAAAAAGAAAAAGGAAAAAGAAAGCAAACAAACAAACCACTCTCTCCGCTCTATCTCGCTTGATCGTTTGCTACCCTTTCTTCTTCGTGTGGTGCCTATCTATCCCGTTCGTTGCATATTTTTTGGTTCCCATTAATTTCTAAATAATCCAAATTGTGTTCTTATAAACGAAAGTGAAATAACATTTGGGAAAATCTACTTTTCTTTAAGGCGAGAATTTGGGAAAACACAGGTATAAAGAAAGCTTTCAAAAATGGTAATGAGGAATCTTCTAGAAATGAGCGGAGATAGTAGTAAGGAGCGATAGAGCTAGGTATGAAATGAAAGACTGATTTCTTTTTTTTTCGTTTTTAATTCTCTTAGAAGGGGACGAAGATGAATGTTTTTATATTTTTTTTTGAAAAAAAACAATTGGTAGAAGAATAAATATTTTCGTGATATTTAAAAAGTCTGAATTGCCACTATCCAGAAGAGTTTTCAAAAAAAAAAAAAAAATTAAGATGTCAACAAAAGTACTTTTCTTGGTGATCATATGGCACTTTTAAGATGTCAACAAAAGAGTTTTTTTTTTTTCCTTTTTTTTTTAAATAAAAAAAGAAGTCAAAAAGGTTGTATAGCGATATTTCAAAATAATTTAGTCACCATTTTAAAATGTCACATTAAATGTTTGTTGTAGTATGTCATTTGCTTTATGCTAGGCGTTCATAATGACTGAAAATTAAGGACTTCCCAAAATTTGTGTTCTAACTAAGTAGATAAATAAATAAAATAATGGCAAAAGGAAACACTTCTCTATGTTCCTTTATTATGGATTAGAAAATACGAGTGGATTAGTAAATACAAGTACGCCTTGAAGAAAGGATATGGCACTGGCCTCTAAAGCAAGAGATTGCAAGTTACCATCGTGAACGATTTATTACGTTCGTCTTGGAAAAAGAAAAGATGAAGTTTAAACACAAGATATGTTTCATTCAAGAGTAATGCTATGGGGCACCAGCGGTGCCCAGCACCACAGTGATGTGTCAGTCTGTCACTGGATGATTTAATTAATAAACTGAGTTCTACATAGGTCCCACTTAAATTATAATTATGATTAGCCAGTGACAGATTGACACATTACTGTGGTGCTGGGCACCACATGTGCCCTATAGCATTATTCTTCATTCAAACATCATTTGAAAAAGGGTAATCAATAATTAGCAGTGTAGTATATATGTTAAGGGCGTTATGCACTAGTTACCACATAACATTCATAAACTCATTCAAAAAAGATGGAAGTTCAATTACAAGATAAATTTTATTCAAACATCGTTTCAAAAAGAGTAATCAGTAATTAGCATGCAACAAAACAGGAATAGAGCGGCGACAAATATCGCCGCATTAAATCAAAGTGTCGCCGCTTTAGATCTAAAGCGGCGACAATGTCCCCGCTTTAGAGTCGTCGCTAAAGGTTCGCAGGTATAGACACCTAAAGCGGCGACAAGTATTGTCCCCGTATTAGAAATTTATAGCGGCGACATTTGTCCTCGCTAAAAAGTCGACAGAAATACTATCTGACAGACCAATAGCGGCGACAATTTTGAAATTATTGCCACTATAATTTTTTTTAAAGCGGAGACAAATGTCGCCGCCTTAGGTCGAATTTTATTTAATTAAATAATTAATTAATTTAGCAACCTAAAGTGGCGACAAATATTTATGTACTTAAATAATCAATTAATTTAGTAACCTACTTTAAAGCAAATTTTGTTTTTTTTTTTAATTAAATATTTTAAATATTTAATTATGTAATTAAAATAATAATTTTTATATATTTAATTTTTAATTAATAGCAACTAATTAAAATTTAAATAAATAAGAAATATATTAAGGTATACAAAATATATTAATAATTAGTAAAAAAATGTAGAAAGTAATATTTTAAATGACATTGAAATTAAAAAAAGTTGTCAAACACTAAAAATATATAATGTTGTCTGAAAGTGGAAAAAAGTCTATAAGCCTAAGTCCTCATTCTCGATTTTTTCACTGTCATTTTCTTGATGAGTCAGTGGAGGATGGTCGAAACGAGGTGGCAGTGGCGGAGGCGGGGGCATCGTGTCAAATGATGTCGAAGTGGACCCCAGATGGATAGGAGCAGAGGTAGACATGTTGACATCTGGTACAAGCGATGACAAAATCCTCTGCATATGAGCTATCTGCGCCGCCTGAGCCTCTATTGATCGCTGTTGTTGAGCGATCATCTCCTGAGTGGCTACCTCTCGTTGCTGAGCTGTCGTCATATATTGTTGGCTCTCGTGTATGTATCGTTGGACATCCTCAAGTACTGGCGGTGGAAACTATAGTGGGGCAGATCTAGTATTAGAAGCGGACTTACTCAACTTACGTCTGATACCTCTCCTAAATCCGCGACGTGTACCGAGAACCTCATCTGCTATATGAGCATCAGTGACCGAAGCAGATGAACTCGAACCAGATTGGGAAGATGCCTGAGACTGAGTGTTATGAATCTCAAGCATCTTATTCTACTAAAAAGATTAAAATTAGTATATAGAAAAAAAATTAAAGATTTAGTTTAAAAAAAATTAATTAATGACATACATAATTGGTCTCAAATTGTGGACTCGGCCATCCAGTCCGCTCAGTGAAGTAGTGAGCCCTGAAACTCTCAACAACTGGTTGAAGCTCGCCAGAACTAGGTATGCACTATAAAAAAAAATTAAAGGGACATAATTTATTAGTAAAATTTAATAGTTTAAAAATAAAATGTATTATAAGAAAAATCACAATTTTATTACCTTCTTATATCGTTTGTGAGCAATGGAAGCGGCTCCCTGTTTGCTCACTGCTAACTGACGTGCCATATTTGCAGTATTTCTTTCAGACATCGCCTTTAAGAAAAAAAAATTAATTATAATATAATATTGTATTACTTAATACTAAATGAATAATTCATAAGTACACACTAACCCTAAACTCTGGAGAGTCAAAAAGGTCGCAACAATGCCCCCAGGTCGCGACATCCATCTCGTTAGGCACTTTAGAATGTGCCGTTGCCAAGTCAAGAGCATTTTTGTCACCCCCAACGAGCCTAAAATGCTCATTAAGCTCTGTCTTCCAGTTGCTATATATATCTGCCGCAGTTCTAAGGATGCCATCTCTAACATTGGCCAAATCATCGCTGTCGTCGTCAAGATCTTTGTACTCAAAAAATTTCTACAATTGCAAAAATTATCATTATATTATAATTGTATACAGAATTCATAACATTTAATAAATGCCATATATTTTTTTACCTCGACAACAGGAATGATCTTCCCTTTCTGCTCAGCAGGACCCGACTTCCAATTTTTATACCAAGGATCCACATTATGTCGGACAAGCACGCCAATCAAATGGGGAAGTATTTTTAATAGTCGTCGACTGGGCGCCAAGTGTCTCCTGTCTTGTCGAATTTGATCGGAAGAGGGTTCCTCCCCTTTTCCTCAAATAGCTGACGTAAGTTCAACGACCTACTCTTGGACCTGACATTCCTCCTAATAGGATCTGCAAAATAAATAAACATATTATCAAGCAGGCCAGGGTCCACATATCCAAAGTAATGAAAAAGAAAAAATTAATATGTAACAAATAATACGAATAATACCTGACTCACATCGCTGAGGGACTCTGGTAGGACGTCGTGGAGGGTCAGGACCACCATCACCACCGTGATAACTAGGCTCAACAGCAGCCATGACTATGTGCAAGTCTTAATAGTGACAAGTATATTATAATTAAAAAATATACAGTAATATTGAAATTAAATTCTAAGATTTCAATCATTAATAGCATAAAAGTTCTTTTACATGAGTAAGAAAAAAAATAAACAACAATCCGAATCACTATCAAACTCGCTACTAGACGGGATTTCATCTGCATCATCATCACTGTCATTGTCATCTTCCTCAAACTCAGCTTCTTCATAATCTAATATTGTATCATCCTCAAGTTCAGTATCATTTACGAAATCACCATCCTCTTGTTCAATATCATAACTAGAATTGGGATTGTTTTCTTGAGCATGTGGCATGAGGTTTTCTCGAGGAATAGAAATGGGCTCCAGATGTCCAAGGTCAGTTGTTAAAATAAAATTAGAGGAGTTCAAATCCTGCAGCACATTCAACTCAGTATCGGTATCCTCATTATTCGTAATATCCCAGCCACTACGTTGAGTCAAGTCTCCAACTATTTTCCAGTTAGGGCCGTGCAGCAAATCATCTATATGAAAAATTTGCTTTGCTTTAAAAACAAGAATGTAAGGTTCATCTTTGTACTACTCAGAATTGATTGCAATACTAGTTATATTTTTCTCTATTCGTATCTTCTTCTTCCAAGGGTCAGTATTAAACCATTTACACCGGAACAAGATGAGAGACAATTGGTTCAAGAAAATGAACTCTTGTATTTCTTCTAGAAGCCCATAAAATGTATTGCCATCAAATCCCGGAACACAAACTCTACTATTCTGAGTTTTACGTCTAGAGTCTCGATTATGTACTACAAACTGGATACCGTTTACAACACATGTTGAATAAGACAAAATGTTAAAATTTGGTCCAGATGCCAAAGCGTATAACTCATTAGTTGCTTCAGGACTACCATTTTGTCGTAAATAATACATCTGATAATAAACATACGCCATAAAATTATTGGAAAATGATATTAATTTAAGTAATTCTATCCAAATTGACAAAACTACAGTGACTAAAATTTAAGTATAACTTTGTATAAAACTAAGATGAAAACTCCAATTTTTGGATTTCATCCAAATTATTACCACCTTTTTGTTGAAGCTCTCTCATATGTTCACTGATGAAGAGTATAACATCGATATTAATAAAGAGACACAATTACTGATCAAATTGCATTAGTAAATCGAAACATAATATGAGAACACTTACTTCAAATAAATCTGAATTTCAGGACAATTGTTCAGTATATACCAGTGAGCCTTCTTACGCAGGTAATCCTCAAGATGAACAATATTTTTTTTACCAATTGGACGACAACATGATTGGAAAACTGACAAACTCGGCATCGGACCATTTTGAATGGGATCTTCATTCCTTTCCAGCCAGTTGAACTTAGTCTCAACTCCTTGTAAGTACATTGAGCAAAAAGTCAAGGCTTCGTCAACAACATAACCTTCAGCAATTGAACCCTCTGGTCATGCTCGATTTTTGACATAGTTTTTCAACTTCTTTATATAGCGCTCATAAGGATACATCCATCTATAATGAACAGGTCCTCCAAGTAATGCCTCTTTTGGCAAATGAATCATCAAATGCACCATGATATCCAAAAAAGTAGGAGGAAAAATGCGCTCAAGCTTGCAAAGAATAAGAGCTATATCGACCTCTGATTTCTCCAAATCTTTCACATTTAGAGTCCTTGCACAGATGAGCTGGAAAAATTTGCATAACTCAGTTATTATCGATGAAATGTCTCTACTCACAAAAGGACGAATTCCTGGTGCCAACAGACGTTGCGTAATAACATGGCAATCATGCGATTTCAACCCGATAATTTTTGTATCATTATCAGTTACATTGGTGTGCAAATTACTTACAAACCCATCAGGAAACTTGACTGATTTAATAAACTGACAAAATTTACGTCGATCAGCAGCAGTGAGAGTGTACTCTATGTGAGGTATAATCAACTTACTCCCTTCTTCCACGATATGTAACTCTGATATGATATTTAAATATTCTAATCCACGCCTTGCATTCACTGTATCTTTAGATTTGCCTTCAATACCCAACATTGTACCAAGAACACTATCGCATATATTTTTCTCAATATGCATAACATCGAGATTGTGCCTTAGTTTTAGTGATGACCAACACTCAAGCTCAAAAAATATACTCTTCTTTCTCCAGTTGAGTTCTTCATTGTCTCTTTTTCGTTTCACCCCACCATATTTTGGATGTTTACCTAGCATATTAGGTTGTACATGGTTGAGTTGCTGAAGAATATCTTCATTAGAAAATACCCTTGGTGGATTTCTTCTCTCTATCTTCCCATCAAATAGTGAACTTTTTCGAAATGCATGAGATGTTGGAAGGAAACGTCTATGCCCCACATAGCAAGTCTTTGTTCTTAAACGCATTGACGGAGTATCTTCGTTACATGTGGGACATGCCTTGTATCCTTGTCTACTCCATCCAGATAAACTACTACGAGCTGAAAAATCATTTATAGTCCATATCAATGCAGCTCGCATTTTAAACATTTTGTTATCAACGACATCTCTCGTTTCAACTCCAACATGCCATAAATGATTCAACTCGTCCACCAACGGCTTTAGAAATACATCAATATCCTTTCCAGGAGATTGCGATCCAGGAATTAAAAGAGACATCATAAAATAAGACTCTTTCATGCATAGCCACGGAGGAAGGTTATAATTAGTGAAAACCACTGGCCACATGCTATAAGATAGACTCATGTTGCCAAATGGATTAAACCCATCAGCAGCCAACCCCAAACGGACATTTCGTGATTCTAAAGCAAAATCTGGATACTTCATATCAAAATATTTCTATGCTTCACCGTCAACAGGATGTCTCAACACCCCTTCCTCGTTTGAACGACCCTTAAAATGCCACTTCATTTCTTTTGTAGTATGTCTGGACCCATACAGACGCTTCAATCGTGGTGTTAATGGAAAATACCGTAATACTTTGTGAGGTACCTTCTTCCCCTTTGTATTTTTGTCTACTCATCGACTCGTACCACAAACAGGACAATTCTTTATGTCACCATTCTCCTTCTAGAATAATGCACAGTCATATTGGCATACATGAATAGACTCGTATCCCAAACCTAACTTAGACATCCATTTCTTTGCATCATAATGTGATCATGGTATCTTATTGTCACCTGGGAATGCATCCTTCAATAATTTTAATAAACTATCATACAACTTATTAGCCCACTTATGCATTACTTTCAAATGCATAAGTTTGACCAAAAAGTTCAAAGATAAGTAACTGGTGCATCCCGGATACAACTCAGCTTCCACTTCAGAGAATAACTCATCATATTAACTGGTGCATCTCGTTGCCACATCATCTCCCATATCGTATTCGTTTTCACCACCATCTGCATTTTCTGTCCCAATAAGATCTTGCAATATGTCCACCATCTCATCTGTCATATCAATATTTTCTACGTGAACATCATTACGAGGTAGACGAATCTCAACAACTTCTCCATGGAAGATCCAATTAGTGTACGATGAATCAAACCCATTGTCTATCAAATGTGCTTCTAGCGTTTCAACAGTCTGGTGCAACACATTCCGACATATCAGACAAGGGCATTTAACTTTACCTTGGTTATTGATATATTGTTTTGCCCTTTCAGCAAACGCAATTGCACCATTCCAATATGTATCACACCAATAATCTTTCAAATGTATCCAACTCTTGTCCACAGGCATCGTCACTATTATTATTCACAACAACTTAGTGTTCAAATAGAATAGTTTTAGATGATCATGCAAAACGTGTCCTAAACCCACCTTATCACTCCATTTCTAAAGGGTAAGGTCCTATCCCATTCAGGATTACTTTGTTATGTCGTACATCATTCACTCAAACATTGTTCCGCTCACGTCGAAATTCCGGCAGCATCTTCCCTCAGCTCCCCTAAGTGTGGTACATATATGTACACACCCGGAGAACACAGGGAGATACCATCAGAACTCGGCCAAAGAACAATATTTATAAGCGAACGACAACACATAACATGTAATCCCAAACTGTCCAAATGGGACAATTCAAGTAATCCCAAACTGTCCAAACGGGACAATTCATCAACTCCTGAACGGGTCTATGGAAATTTCTTTTGTGACTAAAATAATGCATGCATGTATTAAAGTCACTATGTGTACAAATAAATGTACACATTATGACTGTGACTACAACCTTTGTCATGATATGTCAACTCGTCTGGAATGGTCTTGACATTTTGGGTATTTTATTATTCTATGGGCATTTTGGGTATTTTGTGAATTATATGGGTAATTATGGGGATTTTATTATTTTGTGAATTAAATTGTTATTTTTGGATAATTTGTTAATTATATAGGTAAATCATTATATTTATTTAATTTTATGAGTTTTTTAGTTACTCTAAGGGCATTTTGGGCATTTTATTTTCTTTTTTAATTTTATGGGTTTTTTAGTTATTCTAAGGGCATTTTGGGTATTTTATTACTCTAAGGGCATTTTAGGTATTTTGTTAATTCTATGTTTATTTTATTATATTTTTCAATTTTATGAGTGTTTTAGTTACTATAAGGGCATTTTCGGTATTTTATTTTATTTTTTAA
>JXTC01000266.1:206778-223253 GCA_002914845.1 Trema orientale
CACCGAAAAAGCGGCTACATCTAGGGTCAACTTTTTTTTGACTGAGATTGAGTCATTTCTCGAAATTTTTCGACTGCCGATGTTTTTTCTTTGAGATTACTAACTTTTTTTGTCAGTTATTTTTCAATTGCAAAGTATAGATTGTGTAGATTAATTTGAAGTTGGTATACGCGATCACTTTTGTACTTGCTCTTTAAGACTTGCATCCCTGGTGCATATATAGTGAACCTAGCTTGTACAAGTTGGAAATTATTCAAAAACTCTCAGTATTATTGAAAATATGAATTATAATTTTCTAGATCCTTAAATAATATTGACCACTTCTGGTCTTCTACGATCCACCAAATCTTTTTTCTCAGCTGCAACTTACATCAGTCCTCACATGTCCCATCACTAGCTAATTTCATCAATCATATCCTACCATAGCATATCATTACTTACTTACATTATGTTATATGTATCATCTTACGCAAACACATAATCTTAACCCAAATACTCTTTTCACAAAAACAAAATCCATAATAATCACTAACACCCTTAGTCCCTCAGACTCCTGACTCAATTATATGTGTATATATATATATATGTAGTATTTTGTTTTTTAACCTATCTATTATTATTTTGTCTAATTAAAATTTATCTATTATTATTTTGTCTAATTAAAATTTCTCATGCACGTTTTTTATAATAAAAATAAAAAAAAAAAATATTAAGTAATGAGTATTTGTTTTTATTATTTTTCTTCCCAATTACACAAGTTACATCTGATAACTAAACAAAACATACTTATAAATAGTAAAAAAAATACATATTGAATTAGAAACTATATATATATATATAAAATTCTCACTTCTCACCCATCCCATCCCACCACTCAAATTAAAACTCATACCATCATCACACTTTTTATCACCTTGATTATTAATAAAACCATCAAGAATAAGAACAACAATTACCCATCAGCCATTGTTCTCAATTTACATGCCAGACAAATATCCTTTACCCGTTCTTGTATACACATTAATTAACAAACTAATCTATACACCCATCATTTACTTATACATAGATAGAGCATAGAATGTCTTAAAAATGAAAGCTGTAAAAACCCAGATTTTGTTGAGGTTAATTTGGGAATTTTACATATTTTCGGTATAAATAATTGAGGGGTATATTTGTAAAAATTTTAAGAAGCAAAGACTAAAATGCAAATAAGATGTCATTTTTGGAATGTACTCTCGAAATGGAGAAGGTTGATATATATATATTTACTATATTTGGTGACCGGCATGAAAAACAAAATTGGACGGTTAAGATTTGTCTCATTTTACGTGCCACCAGTCCGATTAAGATTTGTCTCACTTCTCACCCATCCCATCCCACCACTCAAATTTTTCTGTTTCCGATTTTACCGAAATAAGTGTAGTTACTCAATCTTATAATTCGTACGTTTGTGTATGGTTCTTTTGGTATCTAGGGTTTTAGGAAAATTTGGCAATGAGGCCATAGTAGGAGAGAAGTGGTTGATAAACTCGTTGTCATTTCTGCAACTCTCAAGAGGTCAGCAGAAACCACCTATCCCTAATCCATGCATGCATATTAATTACCCCAAGAGGGAGTAGCCGTGGGATGTGACAACCCGTAAAAACAAAAGAGCAATTATGTATATATATATAATTTATTTATATTATATAAATAATATAAGGATAAAAGAAAAGACTAAAAGGCCCTTAATTAATGAAATCTATTGAGGTCACTTTAGTAATTGAATAATAGACCTTCTAAAAAACCTAAGACTAATAATCTGCTCAGTTTATATGTACGCTCTATAGAAAGAAAAAAAAAATAGAGAGAGAGTGGAGGCTATGCGTTTAAGAAGAAGAAGATAGTAAATACTAATAATCTACTCAGTTTATACATACGCTCTATGTAAAGAAAAAAAAAATAGAAAGAGTGGAGGCTATGCGTTTAAGAAGAAGAAGATGGTGAAGACTATTGTCATGGGTTATGACTCACACCTAAGGTAATAAACTCTTAACCAATTAAGTTTTATGCTTTAGTTTGATTTAGAGATTGAGATTGAATATCTAGGGCTAGGGTTTTGAATTGCTCATAAATTATTCATAAAATATGAGGAAGTATCTTATTAAAGATGAAACATATTGATATTAGGATTTAAACAAGATAAATTTTGAGTGATTTGATTGGGTAAATAGAAAGTTTTCAAGTGTTGGGCTAAGATGTAAAAATATAGCAGAGATTCCGACTAGTCTTTCAGGGTTACTAGTCTGATTAGGTCATATTTAATATAGTTGGAAAGCTTATCGAATTATCTTTCTAACGGTATATAATTTGTCAGAAACGGACTTATAAGTAGAGAGTTCTAACTAATTAAAGTGAGTACTAGGAATATGAAAAAATCTGAAACTTTAGGTACTTTTAGCAAAATATGACAGTGGCTTTTAGGACTTTATAGGGCTTACCTATGGACTCTATAATCGCATTCTTAGTACGATTAGGATCTCCATGACTTGTAAAATAGGTCTCTTAAGTTTGGTAATTTTTAGAGAGATGTTAGAATTGTTATGAATCGTGAGAAATTGACATTATTGGGAATAGCTATGAAGTTGATGATAGAAGATGCATGGGCAGCAAGTAGTCAGTATTTTTGGTGCAATTAGAGTATGATTTTATTATTGTGATACTTATATATGATTTGTATAATAATAGGTATTTGAGAGGTTATGTTGATTATTTTGGTTAAATAGGCAAAGCGAACAAGGTAAGTAACCTTTAATCTTTTCTAGTAGTTTTCCTCATCCAAAAACTAAATATTTTATTATTTTATTATTTTTAATAGAATCATGTTTACAAGATATTTTCTTTAAAATATGATTTCAAGTAAAAATATATTTTGATAATAAGATTATTTATTGAAAGGAATCTGTTTTATTGAAATAACACAATTTTTGTGAAAATACTATGATTTTATGTTTTATACTAAATTATGGATCAAGTATATGAATTATTATTGAACTTGATTACAAGAAAATTGTTTTGGAATGACTATAATGTTATAATGAGATGAAAGCGAAATTATTTATGATTCGTTATTGTAAATAAATATTTTGAAACTCTCTTCAGTGACTATGCACGTGGACCCAATCTACAGGGGTTATATGTGGACAGTACTGACCTAGCTACAGGGTTAAATATAGTAGATTTATACCCGGCTACAGGGGTTATCTGTAGTAGATTCGGACCCTACTACAGGTGTTATTTGTGGTAGATTTGGACCTAGTCACAGAGGTTAAGTGTGGCCATAGTCACCAAAAACTAGGGAGAAGTATAATTGGAATTATTATTGACTAAAAAAAGATTTGAAAAGACAATTTGAAAACTTATTACTTCTTTTTGTTAAATTGTTTACTGAAAGACTTGATTTGAATATTTTAAAGTATTGAATTCTGAAACCAAATTTGTTCTGAAAAATATTTGTTAATGATTTTAGTTTACATATGCTTGATCTAGCTAGATAAGGTTACTGGTTACTTACTGGGCTTTTAGCTCACCTTTTTATTTTTCTCTCCCAAGTTTTCAAGATTATCAGTTAACAAACTCACAAAGGGAACTTATTTAGTAGTAATTGAAGTGCATGATTCAAAGAGAGGAATTTCTTCATCTTGATTGAGAAAATATAAAGACTCAAAAGGTTGATCAATTTGAAGTTATTGGATTATAGTTTCTACTGTATAGTGTTTATTTTGAATATTTAGAGACTTTATAAGAATTGTTGTATTTTATGTTATACATTGGTATTTATTGGAGACTAAATATTCTTAATTATATTGGTTTATAGAAAGATGCCTTGCATGCTTATAGGACTTTCTCTTATGATATGCGGTGCACATCCTCGGGTGTGGGGTGTGACAAGTGATATCAGAGATCAGAATAAGTTTGACAGTTTGGATTGTGATAAGTCAATCTTATGAGGTTTAGAATATCGGGTAACTAAGTTAAGATTATTTGAGTTTGACTTAACTTCTGTTATAGTTTGGAGATTTATTTGAGTTGGTGATTAGTTTAAATTTGATAAGTTTGTTACTTTGATCTTTTCGAGCGTTAAAATAGGTTAAGTTCACACTCTTAAATTTTGTTATTGATAAAACACTTAGTTTGACCTTCATAGTTGGTGATCATATACATTACATAGACTTTTGGGATCGTTTAAAGTTGAGTGTTCTCATTAGGTTTTGATTATTAAGATCTATTAATTGAATATTAAGGTTTCTAGTATTTAGTGCATTTGATATTAATAACCTTTTATATTTTATTAATGGATCTAGGGCATTAGAATCTTCTTCTCTTATTATTAATATTAGATAGTTATAGAGTTAGTGAATCTTACTTTGGAGTTGATATTAAAATTTTATGAGTCTACTTGCTATCTTCTTATTCTTACTCTTGAACTGTATATCAGTGTTTTTGACCCTATTGTTTTTTTTTTAAAAAAAAGTTTAAGTTAATTATTAGAGAAGAGAAATTATTTGGTTCCTAAGAAACTATGTGGTTATTCTAAGGAGTTGTTAATTTTATATCATCTATGTAAGGGCTTTATAGAATAAAAATTACCTGGTTATTGTATCAATGTGAGAAAGATATGTTTATTTGGGTTTATCAGTTAATGGGATAATGGAGAGAAAATGTTTCAAATTCTTTTAGAAAGTGAAACTATTCATGCTACGGGCTAGAACATACAATGAAACATTGAGTAAGTTTATTGAATAACTAGTTTCCTTGATGATAAAGGACAAAGAGATGATATAAAAAATATCAATTTATATGCTTGTGTTAACTGAAGAGAGTACATATTATTGTTACTAGAGGATTGAGAATAAATAAGTTAAATCTATTAAAGGCCTTACTATGGGTTTCTCTGTAAATATTGGTGATGATATGATTGACATATAGGCATTAATGACTTATAAGTGGAATAATAATTTAGAGAGTGATATTTTGAAAAACTGATGATGGACTGATTTGGAGAATGATATTACCTGAAAAAAAAAATTATGGAGCCTTAATGACTTATATAGTTGGATAATTTTGAGATGATGTTACCTTAATAATATTTGTTTTGAAAGCTAAGCAAAAATCGAGATATGATGAATGGACAATTTGGTCATGGTTATGGATACTAGGTAGTAGAATTGAAACTAGAATATATGGTTACTATAAATGAGATCACAATTTTATTCTATGGTGTTACCGTATAGAAGGAAGTGATCTTTGTATTTGATAGCGTTTGATGTTACTCTTCTCTAGAAATTTATATTAGATTACACAAATAAAATTGGAGATTACTCTTATTGATGAGCAACTAGAAGAATTATAAGATCAGAGTTTTTAGGAAGCTTAACATATTGATATTAGGAAGGATCTACTTTATTGGTGACAAAAAAAATTGAAAATTTTATTTATTAAACAAAAGGTCAAAACAGTTATGTAGTGGAATATGTAAGTCGATCAATATTTTCTAAGATTAATATATTATTTGATTTTTATATTCATGTGGCTATGGAGAAATATTCACATTTGTAGTTCTATTGACCTCTTTTATTTATAAAGGATATTTTTGAGAAAATCATAATACGAGACATTAGAAATCCTAGAGGTATTAAGATAAAGGCTTAAGAAAATTTTAGGGATTAATATATGAAAGAAATCACTTAGCATATTTCTTAGTGTTTAGTTTATGAAAAAGTAAATGAGGAATATATAGACGAAGGTTGAAAACTTTTGATATATTATATGGGAAAGATAATACTATAGTAGAATTTTATAACGAGATTATCAAGGATTACTCAAATTGTAAAGTATCAGTTATATAGTATATTGTTTGACTAAGTATACTCACATTTCTGCTATTAGACTTGGCTTATGCCCTTAACCGATTATTAGGTTTTGATCTTTATGGTTATTTTGAGTGCACATTTAGATTTAGAATTCTATGAAATTTGGTTATAAGCACAGCATTTGTATTTGACGTAAATTTTGGTGATTGGATTTAGTTTTGATATTTTGGCCTATTGAAGATTAAAGTTAGAAGGAATGAGACTAAAAGGATTCTTATGGTTATTAATGATAAAGATATCATATTGTATCTAAGCTTTATAAGATATCACCTTATACGTGATTTTAGAAATTGAATTAGATTTGTTGGATTTTTATAATATTGATCTGAAATAACTGAATTGTCAAAAAGAAAAGTATATATATATATATATGGACCCCTAAGAATATTTTGAAGAATGCTTCAAAAGTTTGTAGAAGAAAACATTACTCTTGGTAATGTTTGTATATAATTATAGTTTTCGATCTAGCAATAGAATGGCTCTATATGAAGTATTGAAAAAGAAATAAAAATGTATTCTTAGCATTATAGGCATGCAATTGAAAAAGGTTCTAGAGATTTACAGAATTTTAATTATTAAGAATTTCTTTTGGCTTTAGTAGTACAAAGAAAAATTTGAGTCATCGTGTTATTCTCTTTTTGGATAAAAGTATAAAGGAGCTATCACAATGAACAAGAAACAATATGGAATTATTGATGGATAAGTTTTAAAAGCGATGATCTTTCTTTAACGTTTCAACCATTCAAATTGGAATAAGTTCACATTCTCAAGTTCGTATCGTATTGATGGAAAGATCGTTTCAATTTAGTAAATGATGATCATAGTTTTTCCTAGGTATTGATACTTTCCTAGGAATGTGTGGATCTATTAATGTTTTGTTCTTCGGAGAACACGAGCCTTTAAGTTTAGAGGACTAAACTTCTTTTTAGAGGTAGAGAATATGACAACCTGTAAAAATAAAAGAGCAATTATATATATAATTTATTTATATTATATAAATAATATAAGGATTAAAAAAAGAATAAAATGCTCTTAATTAGTGATATTTATTGGGGTTACTTTAGTAATTGAACAATAGACCCTTTAAGAAATCCTAAGACTAATAATCTGCTTAGTTTATATGTACGCTCCGTAGAAAGGAAAGAAAAAAATAGAGAGAGAGTAGAAACTATGCGTTTAAGAAGAAGAAGATGGTGAAGTCTATTATCATGGGTTATCGAGACTCACACCTAAGGTAATAAACTCTTAACCAATTAAGTTTTATATTTTAGTTTGATATCAGGATTGAGATTGAATATCTAGGGTTAGGATTTTGAATTGCTCATAAATTGTTTATAAAATATGAGGAAGTATCTGATAGAAGATGAAACCTATTGATATTAGGATTTAAACAAGACAAATTTTGAGTAATTTGATTGGATAAATAGAAAGTTATAAATTTTGAGTTTTGAGCTAAGATGTAAAAACGTAGCAGATGTTCCGACTAGTATTTCAGGGACTTTTACTAGTCCGATTAAGTCATATTTAGTACGATTGGAAATCTATCGAATTATCTTTTCAACGATATATAATTTGTCAAAAACAGACTTATAAGCGTAGAGTTATAACCAATTAAAGTGAATACTACGAATCTGAAAAAATCTGAAACTGTAGATACTTTTAGCAAAACGTGGCAGCGGTTTTTAGGACTGTATAGGGCTTACCTATGGACTCTATAATTATATTCTTGGTACTATTAGGATCTCCATGACTTGTAGAACAGATCTCTTAAGTTTGGTAAATTTTAGAGAGATGTTAGAATTATTATGAATCGTAGGAAATTGATATTATTGGGAATAGCTATAAAGTTGATGATAGAAGATGCATGGGCAGCAAGTAGTCAAAATTTTTGGTATAATTAGAGTATGATTTTATTATTGTGGTACTTATATATGATATGGTAATAATAGGTATTTGAGAGGTTATGTTGATTATTTTAGTTAAATAGGCATAGCGAACAAAGTAAGTAATCTTTGATCTTTTCTAGTAGTTTTCCTCGTCCAAAAGCTAAATATTTTATTGTTTTATTATTTCTATAGAATCATATTTACAAGGTATTTTCTTTAAAATATGATTTAAAGTAAAAATATATTTTGATAATAAGACTATTTATTGAAAGAAATCTGTTTTATTAAAATAACATAATTTTTGTGAAAATAATATGATTCTATATTTTATACTAAATTATGGATCAAGTATATGAATTATTTTTGAACGTGATTACAAGAAAATTATTTTGGAATGACTATAATGTTGTAATGAGATGAAAGTAAAATTATTTATGATTCGTTATTGTAAATAAATATTTTGAAACCCTCTTCAGTGACTATGCACGTGGACCCAATCCACAGGGATTATACGTGGATAGTACTGACCTAGCTGTAGGATTAAATATAGTAGATTCGTACCCAGCTACAGGGATTTTCTGTAGTAGATTCAGAATTAGCTATAGGGGTTATTTGTGGCAGATTCGGACCTAATCACAGGGGCTAAGTATGGCCATAGTCACCAAAAACTGGGGAGAAGTATAATTGAAATTATTATTGACTAAGAAGAGATTCGAAAAGACAAATTTAGAAACTTATTACTTCTTTTTATTAAATTGTTTACTAAAAGATTTGATTTGAATATTGTCAAAGTATTGATTTTTGAAGCCAAATTTGTTTTTAAAAATATTTGTTAATGATTTTGGTTTTACATATGCTTGATCCAGCTAGATAAGATTACTGGTTACTTACTGGGCTTCTAGCTCATTTTTTTGTTTTTTCCTCCTAGGTTTTAAAGATTATCAGTTAACAGGCTCACAAAGGGAACTTATTTAGTAGTAATTGAGGTGCATGGTTCAAAGAGAGGAATTTCTTCATCTTGATTGAAAAAATATAAAGATTCGGAAGGTTGATCATCTTGAATTTATTAGATTATAGTTTCTACTGTATAGTGTTTATTTTGAATATTTGGAGAATTATCGTATTTTATTTTATACATTGGTATTTATTGGAGACTAAATATTCTTAATTATATTAGTTTATAGAAAAATGCTTTGTATGTCTATAAAGTTTTGCCTTATGAGCATGCAGCATACGTCCTGGGAGTGGGGCGTGACATAGGATATACGCACTTTGAGTAAAATGAACGTCGCCGAACGTCAATTTTCTAATGCATATCGCGGCTAACATAGACAAAGATACTTTCTTTTCTTTTCTTTTCCTTTCCTTTCTTTTCTTTTATTTATTTACTATTATTTTTTTAAGTTCTAGTACTTTCATGTGAATCCATATAATGCACGTATCATATAGATAATCGAGACCATCAATCATATGTACATGGATTGTTCCATGACAATAGAGAAAATACTTTTTTTGTTATTAAAATAATACATAAATATATAAGAACAAGTATAAATTAATAACTTGACGTTGTATAGTCAAGACCATTCTTATCTTCAGGGAGCCTCACCAAAGTCTAATAATTTCCTTTAACTACTTTTTTCTCCCTGAAAATTATTGTTTGTTCAACTCACTTTCAAAATTTGCATATGGTCTTAAGTTTTGGATTGAAATAGAAGAAGTCATAACTAGCCATGTTTATCAAGTAAGTCATGTCGTTTATTTATTTGTTTGTAGATTTGAACGACAGAATTACTCTTTCTCAAACTACCACTTTCACCCTAGCAAATTTAATTATAGTGTATAATGAATAGCGTACTTAAGCAAAAGATTAACTTTGATAAGAGTACTGCTACTTGACTAGCATATCATAATCACAAATTCAACTAATTAAAAAAAACTCATAAATATACTCAATAATTCAAACAAAGAAAGACAATTCTTCGAATCAACCACTTGATTGTTCTGTCTCATCGCGTTCCTTGTGTTCTTTCTCATGACTTTCTTTGAGCTTTTTCTCATCATGTTCTTTGAGGGCCTTCATAACCTGGCAGGCAACTCTGATTGTATGAGTAATTCCATTTCAAGCAATAAATAAAGAGCCCCCATATTTTATTATCTAATAGATACTGAAAGGAAAAAATAAAAAATAAAACTACCTGTATGAGGTTTTGGTTTCCATGAAGACAAGCTTGATAGATAGTCAAGAATCGTTCAGCTGCCTACTCAGATCCACAAATCAAGTCAAAGATACCACAAAGAGCAAAATCAGCAATTTGAAATGAATCGTAGCAAAGTTAGTTAACGACATATATGTGTTATAGACACCAAGTTCTTATAGACCAAGTAATGTAGTGAGAGCGCACAAAACTAATGGTTGCTAGGATCAAGCTATACAATCAAAGTTTTATGCAAATGAAACTACTGCCAAACAGAATGATAAGAAACTCTGGAAACATTATTATGATAAAATTTTAAAGGAATTAGGTTCCTTAACTATTAAATTTACATTAGTATACAAAATACTAAATTGTTAACTAGTACTAAAACCGTCAAGGACTAACGTTCCTTAATTCGCATCTTCTATAGCACCCTGTATGTGATTAATTCAAAAATACTAATACACCATTCAAAGTGAAAGGATTCAAGTGGAGAAATCCATCACTCAGAAAAGCTAACTCTCTAAATAGAAGAAGAGGTAAAGAAGAAAAAAACATACCCTCATACGCGAAGGAAGGGCGAGAAAGGCCTCCAGTTCTTTAGAGAAAAAAAGATGCAGCGCCTCACCCAAACCATCTTTATCAGGCTCTGGGCATAACAATTTTAAATGTTATTAGCAGTTAATTAGGATCAACATATAATAGAAAAACCAAAATTCAGAACTTAATTTCTAGGATTTTATTATGGCCGGAGTATAGTAGAGATTTGAGTACCAGCAGTGGTGGCGAAGAATGTGAATATAGCAGAGCTAAGCTGCTGAGTTTTGAGGTGACGCTGCAAACTCATGGTAGTTTCCAACTCCGACCACTCCGAAAAAACAAGTTGAATGGCTTCTTGGAATGGAGTCTGAGACGCCATTGATAGCCAAACTCTACGTCCTGCCATCTCTAATTTGTCCTTTGAACTGAGCTCTTGGTCCAGAACACGTTGATGCACGGTGAATAATTGTTCAGTTACCTGCTTATAATACTGATGGAGATCATACGTCTACTTTCCGTACTTATGTTAGGCGTAAATATAGAAAGTAGATATTTAGCTATTTAATTATTTTATTAGGGTGTTATTTAAATTTTGAGTAACTAGCTTATTATTTTCCTTTTATGTTTGTTTCTAGAATATGGTAGTTTCCTAGTTTTGTCTAAGAGCTTCTTTATAAATAAGCTCTTCTATGTTCATTATTTTTCAGACTTGATTAATGATATACAACTATTCAGAAATTCTCTCTCTAGTATTCTCCTTCTCTCTCTAAAGTTCTTCCTATTCTTCTCTAAATTCTTCCTAAATTCCTCTCTTTCTCTTCTTTCTCTCATCTATTCTAAATTTCACTCTTGTTCTACATCAAATACATAAATCAAGTTAATTTTAGGAATGTCCTAACATCTGACTTGATATACAAAGAAAAGAGCAAAGAAGATTACGTACAAACTACTACTATACCTCCTTGAAAGTGGTAAATTTTTCCATGGCATTAGAATCAATGTACTTATTTATGACTTGTTGCAGCACCTTTTCCAAACATCCAAATCAGGCTCTGAGAACAAAATTTGATCATAAAAACCCAAACCCACATGTTCAGTGTATGTTTCAATTGAAATTGCACCCAGAAAAAGACAAAGAAAAATCAGAACAACTACCATAAATCATAATCCCAAAAAAAATAAATAAATAAGTGCATAATTAAAACCAAACCCTAAATTTTTATTTTGTGAAAGTATATAATGAATAAATAAAGGGATGAATAAATAAAGTGCTCAAGAAGTGTGGTAGTACCAGGTGTTTCAGCAAAGTATGCAAAAGTTCCAAACTTGAGCTCGATAGATAAGTTCCCCGGTGACATATCCATGAGCCTTTGGAAAGCAGACCAATCGGACAAAGCAAGGTCTATAGCTTGCTTGAATGTGGACTGCGACTCCATATCCATTAGTGATAGCAAACTCTTATTATCTCCATGCCTGATCAACCTAATCCACCACAAAACCAAACCAAACCAAATTCATATTCGTCAAAACCAACCCTCAAAAGATTCTTGTTTAAAAAAGAAATTAATAAAAAATAATAATAACAATAAAATAACACCACACCGATCATATTATATACTCAACCTACCTAAAATTTTCCATTGGAGACAAAACGAAAAAACCTCTGTAGTTGACAAATTAAGACGAGAAAAAAAAAAAGACAAATTAAGACGAGGGAAAAAAAGAAAGAAAGAGCAATATACGTATGAAAGAGGTGTGGATGAAAGAGGTGTAGCAGAGAGAAATTACATAAGTTTTCAATTAACATATTTTATAGTATATATGAATAATTATTTAAAATATTTTATCTACTAATATTTTTTCAATAATGTTGTTAATAGAATCGGATGAGGGAGTTGAGGGATGCACAAACTCAACAATCATTTGGTGGATGTACTTCGTCCACGACTCCGACCCCTATAGATGAACGAGAGATGCTGATTATGTTTTGGGGTTTGATGAGGTCATAGAAAAAGGAGGTGGATAAATACTCAATGGTAAATCGATTAGATCAATCACTTCCGAAGCAACTTTGATTTAGCCATTAGCACGAGCTAGTATGCCATTGCAGCAATATGATAATGAAGAGTTGAGAAGACAAGTGGCAAGTCTTTCACAGTAACTAAAAAATATAGTTGCAGCAATTGTAGCATTAGGCCGCAACATAATCATTTTATCACCAACCACTGGAGCCGGATCATCATAACCCAATCAAGATAAAGATGATCATTAGTTCTTACTTTTAACTTTAAATTTCTATTTGTAAATTATACTTTCTTCTTTATGTTTAATGACAATATAAATTTTAATTATAATAAAAATTAGTTATTTCAATCTCATTTCTTTTTAGCAAATTATTAAATTCATTAAAATATAAATAAATTGTTTTTTTCATTTATTAAATTGGAATTTTTTAAAATTAACTTAATTAGTAATTAAAAATTAAAATAAAAGCTAGCACAAATTTGTAAAATTTCAAATCACAAGGAGGAAATAGGGAAGATGTTATCCTAGCTAGTGACTATTAGCAAGGATAATGCCCTCGCTGTTGCTGCAGAATACTTAAAACTATCCAAAAGGGTAGCGGGAATAGAAAGGACATTGTCCTATCTACTGATTAATTGCTAGGATATTGTCCTCGCTAATACCAAAAGTAACAGCAAGGACTGTCCTCACTATTAAGTGGCAGTAATGACTGGCCACTTGTTATATTCATTACTTAATTGAATGAAAAACCCAATGACTCTAAAAACTGAAAAATGATTGGAAATCAAATTTCTGATTGCAGCCAATTTTTAGCCCATCAATTTCGGTTTTATATATGTTTTGAAAAAAATTATCTACTTCAAAACCAATTGAAAATACCTGTCTAAGATGATTGAGTTTAACCTCTGGCTTTCATACCAATTAATTGCAAATTTAATAGAAGACGATGATATTATTAGGAACTGAATACCATTCTTAAACAAAATATAGACTTGGATAGAAATACTAACTGACTATTATATCATAATAATCTTAATTTAAAAAAGGAAAAGGAAATGCTTCCAAGTATAGCGCAAATTCTCTAAACTGAATACTACTTGAAATAGAGAAAACAACCGAGAAAACAAATGTTATCTGATACTACTTGTTGTGAATCTGATCTACGCAGATTCGCCGCTCTAAGGACCTAATTTCTATGAATTTCAGAATAATAGAAAAATAAAAACGGGAAATAGAAACAATCACCACAACATTAGAATCTAAGTGGAAAACTCTCGATTCAAGAGAAAAAACACTGCCCTCAGAAAAGAATTCCATGATATGAAAAATTTCTACAATCACATAGATTTTCCTCTTTTCCACCCAATGACCCTAGTATAGCCAAGCACTCTCTCATAAGAGACTCTCACAAATATTCCATCTTCACATCTTTATCCTCTCTTTGAACAACCATCCCTCTTATACAAGAAAATAAGAGAACTCAACAAACATCCCTCTTACATAAGAAAATAAGAGAACTCACACTTTCCTTGTTATTGAAAAGAAACACATAAAGAGACTAAAAAGGAATTTCCCTATAAGAAAAAAATACTTGAAATGCTACATATTGGGGTGTTTAGTAACCAAGGAGATAACCTCATTATATGGGGCTCAAGCCTCCATTCCTCTCCATCTTCTACCAATGTGAGACTTTGGCTTCTTTCATATTTTTAATATTTAGCCAAATTCCAATAATCTCTACCTTGGCTAAATAATAAAAATATCCACAGCTTCCGCTACGAACACTGTCTTTACCGACAGTTATACTCCACCATATGAGTACATACTTAGAATTAACGAATTCTACGAATTTTACCTCAGCTCATGTCGAAAAATTCCTGTTGAAAATTATGGTGCAGCTCTCAACGTTTGGCTTTTCTTGGAAGCTCGTCAGCCATCGACATCATCTACTACACACCCTGCATCAATGCCAAACCAATGCCCGTATGCAGACTTGTGAACTTTTAACCCCCCACTTTCACATCCTCTTCTATAGCAACTGTGGAGATCATCGACATACCATAAGGATTAGCAGCATCATTAGATTTAGAGGTTTTAGCCGAGCTCGCTCCACCTTTTTGACAATTTCTTTTAGGTGCCAAGATTGTCCACACCTCTAGTACATTATATCCTTCTCTAATTCAGAAACGATATTATTCAAGATATTTGGACGATCACTTATAGCTCTAGCTTCCAGATCTTCTCCTCTTCATCGCTCATATTGGATTTCTCAAAATCTCTGCCTTCAAACCTTTGTGCAAACCAGATTGAATCATCCCATTCAATTTCTCCACATCAATCCTAACCGAAGTTTAAAACTTGATTTCGGACATCTTGCTCTGCACTCCTAGCTTGAAAAAATACTAAGAAAATTTTTTTTAGACTGCACCAAGCTCCAGTGCACTGAAAAACCTGCCTACTCAGATACCACTTGTTGGGAATCTGACCGACGTGGATTCGCCGCTCTCACGATCTCACTTCTATGAATATCAGAATAATAGAGAAATAAATACAGGGAATAGAAACAATCACCACAACACAAGAATTTAAGTGCAAAACTCCTAAATCAGGAGAAAAATCACTATCCTCAGAAAAGAATTTCACTGTATGAAAAATTTCTACAATTACATAGATTTCCCTCTTCTCCACCCAATGACCCCAGTACACCAAAATACTCTCTCACAAGAGACTCTCACAAATATTCCCTCTTCACATTTTTCTCCTCTCTTTGAACAACCATCTCTCATACACAAAAAAACAAGAGAACTCAACAACCATCCCTCTTACACAAGAAAAGAAGAGAACTCACAATTCCCTTCTTCTTGAAAAGAAACATACAAAGAGACTAAAAATGAATTTTCCCATAAGAGGAAAATACTTGAAATGCTACATGATTAGTAATCAAGGAGATAACCTCCTTAGATAGAGGTCAAGCCTCCATTCCTCTCCATCTTCTACCAATGTGGGACTTTGGCTTCTTTTATATTTTTAATATTTAGCCAAATTCTAACAACAAAGACAATAAAGAATCTTTCTCTTTACATTTTTTGAGTTCTTTCTCATCACGTTCTTTGTGGTTTTTCTCTTGTGAACCTGTGCAGTCAACTTGATTGTATAAATTAATTCCATTTCAACTTTGAACTATAGAGCATCTATCTTGTTTTCTAATTTTAATATAATATATTGACTGGTGGTTTGAATAATATCTAAGGAAAGGGAATAAATTTTACCTGGGTGAGGTTTTTGCTCCATCCAAAGAAGCTCGATAGACAATCAAGAATCATTCAACTGCCTCTCCATATCCATAAATCAAGTCAAGATACCATAAAGAGCAAAATCAACAATTTTTGTAGCGTCATTCATATCCAAAAGTGCCTAAAAGTTTAATACTGTAGATTGGACACCAAGCAAATACTCTAAAAAGAGAAGTTTTTTTTTCGAATGCCTAAATAAGTGCATGCTTTATGAAGTAATAGCTAAATGATATGAAGTTTTTCTAAAAATATGGACTAAAGTGCAATTTCTGGAGGGATCAAATTGAAAGAATTTTGAAAAATTGGGGGCCAAAGTGAAATTTTGAAAAACTGCGTAGTGAACATTTGACTAGGGCCACGTGGCCCTCCCCCTCATTTTTCTTTCTTCTTTCTCTCTATTCCTCTCCCAGGCTCTCTCTTTTCTCCTCGGCCAAAGACCTAGCCGCCACCCTCCTTTAATGACGCCACTCCTTCGGCCACCGACGATGCCAACCAACTGCCCATAACTAACCACCACTTTGAGACGAAGCCACCATCAGAATTGCATGATCGCTGGAGCCGTTGTTCACCGGTGAGAGCCAATTTTGGCCAGCAGACATTTTCCGTCACCGGCGCTGTTTA
>JXTC01000266.1:229020-266647 GCA_002914845.1 Trema orientale
CAAACTTGGGATTTGTGATCCCAGTAAGATCGGCTCTAAGATCGGCTCAGGATCATGGATCCTTTTCTATCAAATAGGAAGGGTTGTTGCACAAAATGTACTTCTAAGCGATTGCTTCCTAGATCCTATATTTATCTATATGAAGAAGAAATCATGTAACCAATGTTTAAAAAGGCTAGTTTGGGTACCAAGGTGTTTTGCCCTAGTTAAGGCGAGGCATATGCCTTGAGTTGCTTTGAGACACAAGCCTCAAATTTTGGACTAAAACAACACATTTAGAGATCTAAAATAAGAAGCCTTGATAAACAAAGCCAATATATCATCATAAAATGTCATAAGAGTCATAGAATTGGAAAATAAAATCTCAAGTCTCAAACAAACCACAATTTAAAAGTCAAACACACAATGAAAGGTCTCATAATGCAAAAAACTAAATTAAATATAGAAGTCTAATCTAGATTTAGAAGGATAAAATTTGAAACCATCCTAGCCTAGAACAAACAGGACTTAGTAATCATTTTCCAAATTATCATGGCTTGAAGAATCTTCCGAGAAATCGTCATATCTTATAGCCCTATCATTCTCCCCATCATCACTATCAAGAAGAAGAGCACGTGAAATAAAATGGGCTAGAAGCTGAAGAGAACTGCTAGGGTTTTGTTTTTTTAGTTTAGTTATTCTATTGTTTTTTTGGCTGAGATCAGGCTTGGCCAGGTTATTATAAAGCCAAAATCTTATAAAAAGGGCATAATAGCTAAAAAGACAGGGAGGCTTAAAAAGGGCATAATAGTTGAAAAAACAGAGAGGCTTAAGCCTCCCTATTATTACCGAGGCTTAAGCCTCAGTACTAGCCTCACGCCTCCCACAGAAACCTTAAGGCTAAAAAAAACCTCCCAGGGAGGCGAGCCTCAGAAATGCCTTATTTAAACCATGCATGTAACAAAGGGGATTCTTATTCTTATAAATAAGGATAAGGCATTGGCCTCTTAAAGCAGTAGATTGCAAGGGGAGTAATGGTTTTATTACATTTATTTTGGAAAGAAAAAAGATGAAGTTCAAGCATAAGATAATATGAATTTGGTCTATTCATTTTGGAAAGAAAAAAGATGAAGTTCAAGCATAAGATAATATGAATTTGGTCTATTCACCAATTACAGTTCTGGGATTGAAGAAAGAACCTTTCAAAATGACCTAATTATTCTCTTTGTTAAATGGCAACAAGTGATCAACTCCCTCGCACAATGTGCTTTTATCTTTCTCGAAAACATGTTTTTGTTTTATCTTTTGCTACAAGTTAATTATGGACCTTCTTGCGAAATAAATAAAGTTCTTGTGTCCAATTTGACCAAAAAATCTTATTCATTCTCTAGAGTTGAGACAACATTTGAATCGTTACTAGAATTGTCAAACAAGAAACAAATAAATATAGGAAAGAAAGACTTTAGACCTAAGTGACTTTTCAATTAGGCGCACTTTTTTTTTTTTTCTCTTTTCTCTAGTCTTACTCAATTTCTAGAGAAACATTTGATAAAATCTCTTTATAATTTTGATATTCTCCTAAATTAAAACATAAATCTTAACCAATCTTCCAATATTATCACACTGAGTCCTAAGGTTACCTATGTTTAGTAATATCATTTAGTAATTTTATGAAAACAAAAAGACATGATACCCCATGAAGGACTTTTGAGCCAAAAAATTACGTGAACTAATCCCTCTTAAGTTTATACTAAGTCCCACTTGAAATTAATGAGAATGACATGAATTTAAATTCATTTCTTTTATTGTTATTTACTCATCAAGATTGAATACAATTCAAAGTACTCAAAACTAATGTAACTACAATGGAATTCGCATGTCATAGATGATGAAACTGATTAAACAAACTTTAATCGAGCTCTTTTATATTAATTATCATATGTGAATGTATACTCTATAACAATAAGTTTAACAATTGAGTTGTTAATGTCTATTCCAATGGGAGATAGGGCACCTTAACTAATTAATATTAGTTGCATGAACTGTCAAACTCTATACCATTATTGTTCAATATTTCTTGAGACGTGTTTTACTGTTAAAAACAAAATTCAAAAAACAAAAAATATACACACATTTCCTAGTGATCACAGCTACGAGGAATTTAAAAAGAAATTAATTAATAAAAAAACGGAATAAATTCATAGTATATATATTATGTTAATATGTCTACAAAAATTTCACTCAACATCACACATTATTTAAGAAAGTAATAATCCAACAATAAGTAGTAAGCAATCAGTACTGAATACATCTAGTATAATAAAATTCTAAAATATACTAAAGGCATAATAAAATTTCAAATTATTTCACTATCCCTAGTATCTAAGGGTCTTTACTAGTTACCACATGTAAGTAAGAACATTGATCTTTATATTGAAACTCAGTCATTCCAACTGTATGATAGAATAACTCTACTTCATTTATGTAAGTAAGAACATTGATCTTTATATTGAAACTCAGTCATTCTAACTGTATGACATAATTTCTCTACTTCATTTATGTTGAGTCTGACTATGCCTTTCAACGAAATTATCATTAGGAAGTCAACCTTCAAAAAAAGAGAAAGAAAAACAAAGAAAAAATTGATCAAAATCTAAAATAAATAAATTAACTAAGAAAAGATGAATTTCATGACACTTTCTGATAACTTAACAACTCGTAATGACTTTGAGTCATAAGTGATGACATCAGTAAAGTCTATGTTGTGGGTTAAAGTGAAGAATCCATACAACGCGGGGACGACAATGTCCTGATCATCTATGTTATTGGTTGATATATTTTCGCATAAAAAATATTAAGTTCTTTTAAGAAATTATAAAATAGTTTAGTTTTATTATCAAATACTCAGTGTCACTCAATTAATTAAGAAAATAATTTGATTAATACAATCAAATCAGATAAACACAAAAACTACACAAGTACACACAAATATTATTATAGGCATATTTATCAAGAAAATAAAGAAACATGAATACACAGATAGATTATAGAAATATTAATCGGAAAAATAAAGTTTGATTAACACAAAACTAAACCACATAAACACAGACGCTAAACAAGAACACACAGACAGGGTTATAAATGTGGTTTCTCAGATCCACTTTTAAGAAGCACCTAAAAGTAATTTCACCAAACAAGAAGGAAGACAAGAATTTTCTCTTAATACAAAAATATTTTGCTCTAATTACCTTAATTACAACCGTAACACTACATAAAAAAATCCTATACCCCAATTACAACTATGACACTAGATAGAAAATTGCCAGTCCATAACAAAGTCCTCATGAATTAAATGACAAATTAACTAATTTATAAAAATGTTCTCATGAATTCAATGACCATTAACTAACTTTAGATAGAGATTAAACAATTCATAACAAATAGAGAAAATAGGGTCATTTCACACTGATTTGATTGCTCTTCTGAGTTGCTACTTTCTTAGTATATCATGTGCATTTCATAAAGGTTTTTTTGGTAATCTACAAATACAAAAAATACCCAAGCGAAAAACCTCCTAGAAAAATACCCAAAATAAAATAAAAAAAATAATAAAGTGAAATAAAATAAACAATCACCCTTTTCATTCGTGGGCCTTGGACGCTGTTGGATCTGGTTTAGAACTTCTGTTGCTAGTGAAATTATTATTATAGAGCATAAATAAATTAAGGCTTAGAGAGCTGATTCAAAGAGGAAAGAAGAAGAACAATAATAAGAATAAGAATGAGCAAAAGAAGAACAAGAAAAAGAGTGAAGAAATGAAAATTTCTAATTGCGTGGTTTGATGCTAGGCGTGGTTTGACAAGAATTCTCTCTCTCAAATTCTAATATAATCGATTTTCCAGACTTCACTCCTTCATTAGGCAAGAAAGTGAAGACCACCTTCATCATCATAAATAGATTTTATGGGTGAAACAATGTTTCATACAATTTGAGAGAGAGAATTCTTGTCAAACCATGCCCATCATCAAACCACATCAGTTATTCTCATTTCTTCGCTCTTCTTCTTTTTTGTTGTTCTTTTGTTTCTTTTTCTTCTTTTTTCCTTCTTTTGTCTTTCCTCTATGCCCTAATTTATTTCTGCTATATAGTAATGATTACACTATCATCGGAAGTTCTGGATCGGATCCGACGGCGTCTAAGACCCACTAATGAAGAGGGTGATTGCTTATTATATTTTATTTATTATTTTTGTTCTTTATTTTGGATTTTTTTTAAGGTTTTTTTATTTGGTATTTTTTGTATTTGTAGTTTTTATACATACGATACTAAGAAAGTAGCATCTCAAAAAAAAAACAATTAAATCGGTGTGGTATGATCGTATTTTTCTCTATATCATGAATTGTTTAATCTCTATATAGGACTAGCTAATGATCATGGAATTCATGTGAATATTTTATAAATTGGTTAATCTCTTATTTAATTCATGAGAATTTTGTTAAGAATTTGTAATTTTTTGTCTAGTGTCACGGTTGTAATTGGGGCATCGGGTTTTTTGTGCAGTGTCATAGTTGTAATTGGGGCAAATAGTTTCTATATTGAGAGAAAATGTTTGTGAAACTCCTCTTTCGTATTTGGTGAAATTACTTACTTCCAAATGCTGCTTGAAAGTGGATATAGGAACCATATCAATAACTCTGTCTATGTGTTCTTGTTTTATTTCTATGTTTATGTGCTCTATTTTTGTGTTAATCATATTTTATTTTGTTGATTAATACATCTGTAATATGTCTGTGCTTTATTTTCTTGATAAATGCGCCTATAATTCAATTTGTGTTCCTGTTTAGTTTCTGTGTTTATCTAGTTTGGTTTAGTGTTGATCAAACTTACTTTGATTAATTGAATGACACTGAGTATTTGATAATGAAATAAAACCTTTCTATATGAAGGTTCTTTTAACAATTTTTACGTAGAAATATGTAACCCAAGATAACATAGGTGATTAAGAAATTATTGTCCACACGTTATATTGATTCTTCACTCAAGATAACATAGATGATCAGGAAATTATTGTCCAACACATTGTATTGATTCTTCACTTAACCCACAATGTGGACTTCACCAATGTCATTACTAATGACTCAAGGTCATTCCGAGTTGCTGAGTGTCATACTTGTGGAAAGTATGGGTTTCAAGTGGTAAGAGATTCACCCTTTCTTAGTTTATTTATTTTATATGTTGATTAATTTTTTTCCTTCTTTTCTTTTAAAGATTGGCTTCCCTAGTGAGAATTTCGTTGAGGACGTAGTCGGACTCAACATGAATAAGGTCGAGCAATTTTATTAGCAGTTGGATTGACTAAGTTTCGGCGTGAAGATCAGTTCTTACTTACATATGTTAAGTAGTGAAGAATTTCTTTAGATACTTGAGATACTGAAATGATTTGAGACTTTATTATGTCCTTAGTATATTTTGAAACTTCTATTACACTACATTGCTATTTGATTACTGATTAATTACTATTTACTATTGGATTGTTACTTTTCTAAATGATGGTTGATGTTGAGTAAAACTTTCGTAGGCATATTACCAAAATAGTATATACTATGGATCTATTTCTCTTTTAGTTAATTTATTTATTTTTAGATTCCTCATACCTGTGATCATTATTGGTAAAGTACATATTGAATATATATATATATATATATATATCGTTTTTAAGAATAAAACCCGGCTCAAGGAATATTGAACAATAATGGAAAATTTTATGCAATGATGCAAGCCTCCAAGGTATATAGCTTGACATATGATGAAAAGTAAGGTAAAATTAATACTCTTCAGTTTCAAAATATTAATTAGATGAGGAGCTCTATCTTCCATTGGAATAGACATTAATTTTTTCAATTGTTAAATTTGTTGTTTTGGAATAAGAATTCACATAAATAATATATCTATTAAAGTTTGTTTAGTCAATTTTCTCATCTCTGACATGGAAATTTTATTGTAGTTATATTAATTTGGAGTACTTTGAATTGTAATTAGTCTCGATGAGTAAATAACAATAGAAGAAATGAATTTAAATTCGTGTTATTCTCATTATTTTTATATGTGACTGAAGTATAAGCTTAAGGAACGATTAGTTTTTATTTGTTTGGCTCAAAAGTTCTTCAAATGTAATCATATCTTATTGTTTTTATAAAGTAATGAGTAATAGTACTAAACTAGGTGACCATATGACATAGTGTAATATGAGTAACACATTAAAAGTTATTTAAGATGTGTTCAATGTTATTAGGAATTGGATTATATTATTGTAAGAAAATTTACAGATCAATAAGTGATGTTTGAAATGGGATAATATCAAAACTATTATGGAGATTTAATCAAATAATGCTTTATAAGTTAAGTGATACTAGAGAAAAGAAAGGAGTATCACTTTTAGAACCTGCCAACTAATTTAAAAAAAAAAAAAAAAAAACTCAAATTAAAAGTAGTTTAGACGTACCATTTTGTCACATGCCCTGCAAAAATGCTGCATGCTATATAAGGTACCAAAATGTAGTAAAAAAGACAGAGAGGACCATTTACATCGAGTATTAATATGATGCCCACTCCATAAATGACATTTTCTTATTAAACCAATCGGATCTAAACCGATGATATTCTCCCACGGATCACTGTTTTGTCAACTTGAGCTTTAAGTACTGTCCAGAAGTAAAGGAGTACCTAATTGAATAGTTAATTAGTTCTAGTTAAAGACACTAGAGAAAAGAAATGAGCACCAAATTGAAAGTTTCAATTAATTAGTTCTGGTTAAAGACACTAGAGAAAAGAAATGAGCACTAAATTGAAAAGTTAATTAGTTCTAGTTAAAAGTTATAGAGAAAAGAAAGGAGCACCAAATTGAAAAGTCAATTAGTTATAATAAAAAGTTCTTTCTTCCTTAATTTATATATTTGTTTATTGTTTAACAATTTTAGTATCGATTCAAATATTGACTCAACTCCCACAGTTTGGTATTGGGGTTAGAGTGGGATGGGAATAAGAATCTTAAAGATCCCCTTGTACGTTACTAGAGTTGCGTTTTTTTATACACTGTAATCGACGGGGTTCATTTTTTCGAGTTTCATTTTTCCATAAAATAAGTGCAAGTGGTTTTTATATTATGGGGCATCTTGTTAGCGTGGGAAGCCTGAAAAATTGCGAGCTCTCTCCGGTGGCATTTTCGTTGCTGTTTTTCATCATATGGCATTTTCGTTGCTGTTTTTAATCATACCAAGTCAACCAGGTGAGCCTCTTCTATTCGGCGTTTGTTCTTCTTTCTTTTGAAATTTCTCTCTTCCCCTCTCTCTAATTTCTTCTCTTCCTTTTGTAACCGTACCCTAGCTTGTGGCTTCTAAATTTCTTGAGTGATTCAGAGTTCTATTTCAATACCTCTAGTGTATGATTTTTACATAATCTTTTAAATTCGGGTGTTTTCATGTTTATTTCTGCATTTGTTCCCTCTTTGATGTTCAGGATTTTAAGCAGAACTTTTTTTACATAGTTCCTTGTCAGATGGATAGAGATTTTCCCAATGTTGAGAGCTAGGCCAAGAAGATGGATGGGTTGTGGCTTCGAACTCTTGTCGAGGTATGTTATCTTTCTGTGTGGTGTATGCAAGATCTAGTGCCATCCATGCTCTAATGGGTTATCATTCCTCAATTGTTTTCAGTGGTATGAGATATTCTTAAGCTAATTTAGTGCGATTTGTCATTAACATAAAACTGACTTGTATTGAGAATTCTAATTAAACCATCACTCTTTGCCTCTCACTCTCGTATGTATGCATCTGGGTTTGGTTAATTTGCTTCTTTTTTTTTTTTTTTCCAAATCATTTATCATGTTCTATTTTGCTTATTAATTCAATGATTTGCATTAGCTTCTTCTTTTTTATTTATTATTTTATTTTTTGGGAACAAAATCTCTTGTATGATTCTTTTGACATCAATTCGAAACACAAGCTTAAGAAAACCATTGTTGGAGGTTGAGAAAGCTCATCCAATAATCTAGTCAAGTAGTTCAAAGTATTGCCAATGAGATGTTTGTTGTAATGCTTTTTTGGGTGTCAACTTTAGTTTTTCTTTTCTTCTGCCATGATTGTTTAATACAGTTCTTTCTTTGCTGAAATTGAGTCCTGTCTGGATCTTATTTGTCATTTTGACATTGTGAAAGGGTATCTTGTTAGCATCGTTACAACTTTTTGATACAGAACTAGGTTGAAGTTGTAAATTTTTCCCACGTTAAGCAGTTTTATAAGCTGATGCAATAAGACTTATGAACTCAATTCAAAGTACTTGAGGAAATGCGTTCTGCTGCGGAGAAACTTCCAGCTTCAAATGAGCAGTCTATTATATGTCATTGATAGTTGGAATAACGGTGGCAGCTATGCAGACATGGTGAGATTGGTTGATTGATTAAATAGTCAATTAGGCAAATTCAAAAGCTTGAGGTGGAAAAAGTCCCAATTTCTTCAATTTGGATTATAAAGTACTTTTATGATTCTGTGTTTGATTGATTAGTTGGAATGTTTTGAAGGGTGACCATTTCCCACTCTGGTTATATATATACACAAGCATGTCAGCTTTCCTTTGCTAGAGCCTGGAATGGTTTATTTAATTTTCTTTTGTTAGGCTGATGTATAGTAATGAATAACGAAAGGAATAAACTTTCAATGCCTTACTTGAGTTTTAATGTTGTTGTTGTTATTATTATTAGTACAAAGATAGTTTTTTCATTTACTCAATGGCATAAATAATACAAGCACTTGGAAAAATATTATAAGACAAGCGAACCCATATTAGAAATAGTATCTGGAAAGATTAACCAAATTGTTCAGTAGACAATTCAACTTCATAAGTATTATATTATTTAAAAAAAATAGATTATATTATTTTTTGAAAAAAAATCAAATTGATTATTTTGAAAATGCTGTCTATTTTACGTATAAAATTGCCAAAAAAAAAAATAATTATTTAAGATATTTCTAACAAAATATAAAAAATCAATACATGCCCAAGTGCAACCAAACACCGTTTTTAATAGTTTCAGGAATTATGGATACAACTAAACACAGATTTTCAGGTTCGTAGACTATCATATCACTTTCAACTTTCTCATTAATCTTAAACTTGGAACTTCCTATACGAAACGGTCGTAAGAATGAATACGTTTTTTTTTTCTTTGACAAATTGGATGCAAGACTCAAAAAAGACAAGAAGTTCCTTAACTTGCAGAGAAAGATAAAGCAAAATGTGCTTTCGACATTGTGCGAGGGAGTTGGTCACTTGTTGCCATTTAACACAATAATTAGGTCATTTTGAAGAGTCTTTCCTTTACGTTTTTTTTTTTTTTTTTTCTAACCTCAGAATTGTAATATAAATCCCCATTTGTTGTTTGAAAAAAAAAAACTCCTCTAATGGGTGAATAGACCAAATTCATATGAACGTAATAAATCGTTCACGGTAGTGCTTGAACTTGCAATTTCTTGTTTTAGAGTCTGTAAGGCCGTATTTACTCATCTGTATTAAGAGAGAGAATTCTTGTGAAACACCTCCTTGTTTGGTGAAATTACTTCGAGGTGCTCCTTGAAAATGGATCTAGGAACTATGTCTATAACTCTGTCTATGTGTTCATGTTTAGTTTCTATGTTTATGTGATCTGGCATAGTATTGATCAAACTTTATTTTCTTCATTAATATGTTTATAATCTATGTGTTTTTGTTTCTTTTTTTTTTTCTTGGTAAATATGCCTATAATTCTATCTGTCTATGTGTTTTTGTTTAGTTTATGTGTTTATTTGGTGGTTTTGTGTTGTGTTGATCAAACTTTATTTTCTTAATTAATTTAGCGATACTGAGTATTTGATAATGAAAGATTGTTCTATATTTATTTAAAGGTTTTTTTAACATCCTTTATGCAAAAATATATCACCAAAGATGACTTAGATGATCAAGACATTATTATCCATGCATTGACTACAGGCCAAAACGTTTTAATACTTCTAAAAAATGTCATTCTTATAAAAAATCACAAAAAAGGTCATTTTGGCCCAAATCATGTCCTTTTCTCAAAACACTACAATTGGTACCATGTTTCCACTTAGGAACTCCTGAAAGTGGAGTTATAGAACTCCCGAAAATGGAGTTCCAAGGTTTGAATCTTGGGGATGCGAGAAAATCTTTGAGGGTGTTATGGGTTCCACAGACTATAGTACAGATGAATAACGAATTCTTATGTATAAGAGCCACAAGTCTGTAGGCTAGAGAGCCCAATAGAGGCTTGAAGTAGGAACGTTATAATAACCTCTTTCTATTTTCCAATAATCCACTTACCTTATTTCAGTGGGCTAAAATTCATGGATATTAGACCTTATATAAAACTCAAAGTAAGAAGCTCTTGACTATAAGCCAAAATGTTTTTAACACTTCTACAAATTTCATTCTAAAAAAAATGCTTTTTATATAAATTCAAGTCCTTGGTCTAAAAAAAGGAAAAATTCCAGATGGGTTGAAATTTTTTAGAAATCCTGGATTTTTATAGAAAAATACAACTCTTTAGTAATATTTAAAAAATACCATTTTTCAAAAATTGGTACTTTTTAAAGGTACTTGAGGTAACTAGACTAATTTCCTCAAGTCACTTGACCAATTTCCTTAAGTAATTCATCAATTAATGAAAAACAATATTTTTAAAAATATTTTTGAAAAATGATTTTTTTTAAAATAATTCTGGGATTGTTCAAAAACTTTGCTAACTCAGAACTTCCCAATTTTTTTATAGAGAAATTTAGGTGGATAACCAATATTTTAAATTTGATTAAATAGATGTCTACTTTTTAAGTTTTATAGCTAAATGTCCAGTAGATATGTTTATCTTCCAATTTCAGTTACTATAATGAAATATACTGAGTTTTATCTTCCAATTTCAGTTACTATACTGAAATATACTGAGTATATAATTTTTTATACTTGGTATATAAAATTTTATACTTAGTATATAAACATATATACCGGACGTTTTGCCATAACATTTGATAAAAGGATATTTACTTAAAATAGGCTAAAAATTTGGTCATATTTCTATAAGGCCCTTTTTTTAATAAATTTTATTATAAAAAATCAAATTTTCTCAAAAAGTCATGTTGGCTCAAATTAGTTCTACCTATGTCCTTTTCTCAAAACACTACTATCGAGGTCCATTTTCGAATAATCCACTTACTTTATTGAGAAAAAGACACATGTATGACTAATTTGGACTTAAATGACCATTTTTTCTTTACAATTTTTCAAAAATAACATTTTTAGGAGTGTCAATGACGTATTGACCTATGGTCAAGAGCAATTTGACTGTAAAAAAGTCATATATAATGATTTTCTCATAGTTAAGAAGCTCTTGACCATATGTCAATACATCTTTGATACTCCTAAAAATGTCATTATACAAAAAATGCACAAAAAGGTCATTTTGACCCAAGGTAGTCCTATCCATCTCATTTTGAGAAAAGGACATGGATAAGACCAATTTGGGTCATTTTGATTTTTTTGTGACCAGGTTCATTAATAAGTTCTTTTGGGATCTAAAATTGTGGCCCACACAAAATAAGTGACCAAATACCCTCCCAAACCCCTTAGCCAACTCTAGTGACATGACTCCACCCACTATTGATTGACATGACCTTACACTTCCCTATAAAATCCTATCTCTCTCTCTCTCTCTCCCTCTCCCTCTCTCTCTCTATTTTTTCTCAAAACTGAAACTACTCTCTATTTTTTCTCAAAACTGAAACAAAAACCCCACAAAAAGGAAACTGAAAAACGGTTTACCCAAGTTAGTTTTTTAGATTTTCAACCTATTGTTCTCGTCTCAACGAACCAAAAAAGTCCTAAAATGGCTAAAACCTGTCGTGCCGAAACTTTGCATCGAGATCGAGAACTCCGGCGAAGAAGAAGAGGGCAGTAGAAGAGAAAAAGATCCTAGTGAATCAGCCGATTAGAAAGGAAAGAGGCAGATAGAAGATGATAGAAAGATTCAATTTTTTTTTTTAGTGTTTATGCAAAAATTCGTGTTTTTTTTTAATTTTGTCAATGTTCATTTTTCTGTGTCATAGAATGAGATTTTTTGGTGAAAATTTTGGCAAGTTTATCTATGTCCGTGTCATTTTCTCATTTATTGTAGAAAATTTTTTGGGTAAAATCCTTTATGAGATTTCTTGATGTGAGATCAATTTCTTCTTGATATGAGGTCAAGTTCCTCTTGACCCCAAGTCAAGTTTTTCTTGATTTTCCTTGGGTCAAGTCACACTTGACCTAAGGTCAAATCTCACTTGATCCTTATTTGTATGATTTAACTTAATGTTTTGTTATTTTCCAGCGGAGACTGTGGGATGCTTGTGATGAAATACGTCGAGATCCTGATGTCCGACAAGATTGTTGCCAAGGTCATTACAGAAATTATGGAATACTTTCGTCATAAGTTTGCATGCGAGTTGTATTATCATACATTACAGAAAAGAGAAACTGGAACTGACCAAAAGGAGTGACCCAATTTCTGAGAGAAAGACAACGAAATATTTTATATATATGTTGTAGACAGTTTTTTCTATTATTCATATTTAGTTTTTACTTTTGTTTTGTTGTATTGCCATAACTATCATCTTGTCTATAATTATCTATTTAGCATACTTTTCAGTAAAGTTCAATTCATTTAATAAATAATTTGTTAATTACCCCAGGTCAAAAACAACTTGTCCCTACGTCAAGTATTACTTGACCCTAGAGTCAAGAACAACTGTATAGGCTTTAAGGTAATAGTCTATTAGAGTAACCTTAGGTCAGATTATTTTTGACTGCAGATCAAATTGTTTTGCACTTCTCCTCAAGTTATTCTTAACTTCATACCAAATTGTTTTTGAGAAAACATATAAATTGAAGAATATATTACATATAACATAGTAATCAAGTTTCATATCAAACTACCCTTAAGTATTAATGCCATGACCCATACTGAAAATATTGCTGACTCTAAGTCAATCACTTGTTTACCTTAATTAAGTCAATTACTTTTGACCTTGGGTTAAGAACATCTTAACACCAAGTCAATCACTTCTTGACCCGAAGTCAAGAAAAACTTGACTCGAAGCCAATAACTTCTTGAACCTAAATCAAGAACTGAGTCAAAAAAATTCATCACTTGTGGTCAGGAAGTTCTTGACCCTAAGTCAATAACTTCTTGACACTATATCAGGAACTTCTTGACCCTAAGTCAAGAACTTCTTAACCCTAAGTCAAGAACATTCTGACCACAGGTGAAAAATAGCTAAAATTATAGTATTGGCACTAATATAGTTGTTGAGATTTCTTTCAAAATGTAATTTCAGAATTTATCCCAGCTGAGTCTGAATTAAATAAATTTTGCACAAAAGGTCTTATTAATGAGAAGAGTATTTTTCATGTCCACAAAATAACTCAAAAATCATATTCTAAGATAGAATAATATCTTCCATGATATATAAATTGATACATTTAATGAATGAAAGAGAAATGACTTCAAAATGATGAGGTACTGGTCAAAATATTTTGAACACAAATCAAGATTAAATTGACCTCAAATATCAGTATCATATTGACCAAAAGTCAAGAGGATTTTGGCCTAAGATCAAGTTAGTCTTGACCATACATGACTTACAATGTGATAACGAGATCTATAAGACATTAAGAAGAAGATGAATGCACCTAAATATAGAATTTTAGCTCATTATTACCCAGATCAGTATTACGGTCCTCCTTCAAACATCACTCGCCTATTATCAACTATAAAAAAAAATTATTCTTGAAAAAAACTTATTTATTTATCTTCAAAATCCTAAAAATCCCCCACCTATCAATGCCAAACTTCTTTCCAGCTAAGGTTTTTAATAAATAGTAAAAGGATTGTTAAAAAAAAGAGAAAAAGAGAGGTAGAGAGAGAGAGAAGGAGAGGGAGAGAAACCATCAAGAAGAAGGAGAGAGAGAGAGAGAGAGAGAGAGAGAGGACAAGAATACACAAGCTTTCATGTTCCTTATGTGGCGGACTGATTAATCAAGCAAGAGCAAAAAAAGTGGTTTTATGTTCTTCATGAGATAGAAACCAAGCTCTGATTTTAGAGAGAGAATCAAGAAGAAGAAGTGAGAGAAAGAAAGAAAAAATGAAAATAGAAGGGAAAGAAAGGAAAAATGTGGTAAAATAAAATGACATTAATTTAATGCTTCCACCTACCAAATTCTCACTTTTAGCCAAGAGCAGATTAGAAAACTTGTTTTTTTCTCTCTCTACCTAGTCCTAGGTTTTAGTCTAAAAAAAAAAAAAGTCAGTATACGAACATAATCCTAAAAAAGGATACATGACCCAAATAGTCTTATCCATGTCCTTTTTCTCTATCATTTTCTCTACCTTATTTCAGTGGGCTAAGTCATGGATATTAGGCTCTATATAAACAATGATTAGACCCTCATACCCACTATCCTATTTGATGAGTGTGTATTTTACTCACAAATCAAGTATTATCTAAGTTCAAATAATTATAAGTTCTCAAGCATTTGTGTTGTTTTAATATTGTTTTATATTTTTATTGTAGAAAATAAGAAATTGAGGCTTAGTGTATATTTGGCACTAAAAAAGAGAAGTTTATGAAGCCATTAATCGCCAAAATGAGGCCCGGAGCATCGAAGAAAGCTAAAAAGCTCAACTGGACCGACAGTTAGGTGACGCGGTGCCTAAAATTGGGCACTACGGTGCCTCAGCACCATGGTACTGGCGCCGCGGTGCCCAGAAAGTGGCACCATGGTGCCTCATCACCAGAAACACTGGCATCGCGGTACTAGAAATGGACACTACGGTGCAAGTGTGATTTCAGCACGCGCACAAGCTGAATTTTCTCCATTTCGCAGCCATGTGTCCACTCGTTTTTGGCAGATTTTAAGGGCTATTTTTGGCTCTTGATCTAACACCAATGAATGGTCAGATTTTTCTCTTTCTTAGGTCATCTTAGTAGCTTTTAAGTATATACTTTAGCCTCCATTTCAAGGTGTAGAAAGTTGGAAGAGGAGGCACACCTTTGAGAGCTAAAAATCTTAGAGAGAGAGAGCTTTGCAGCTAAAATTTGAAGAGGATGCTAGAGAGAGATACTTAAAGAATTGAAGGCTTGAAGTTCTATCTCCACAAAAGAGTTTTTTCTTCCTCTTTCTCACCCTAATCTCATTTGAATTCTATATTGGGTATATTATATAATTTGTTTGGAATATTGAAATTCTTTATGAGATTAGCCTTGGATTCTACTATGCTTGGATTGATTCTCTATCTTAAGATTTGATGTACCCTTTTTATACTTTGTTTTACATATTTTGTTAATTGTTGACTTATTTTCTATTGTCAATTCATTTATGTTTCTTCTTGCTTATCGCCTCTAATTTATGTGGCCAATGAATTAGTTGAACTTAGGTTGTGATTTTGATACTTGAGAGAGTTTGATTTCATAAACCGAAATTAAGAAACATAATTTAGGTTATTGTAAAACCGAGAGGAAATAAACACCTAGATAATCAAATTAGGAAGTTCTAAAGCACAAAAACTTAATGAGTGCTTAGACAACCAGGTTAGATAGAGATATCAACTTAGGTATTTAGGCATATTATCTCATTCGGCACTCGAGAGAGGGAATGAGATTAGATTAGGTCACTTGATTAGTGAATTTAGTGGAATTAGTTTAATAATTACTTAATTTAACGAATTTAGAAATAATTAGAGGAAATCATATCCTCAATACATTAGCGCATAGTAATTTCCATATTTTATTTACGTAATTCTTTTTATCTTTACTTTTATTCATTTTATTTTAAATTTAATTAGTTTTGATGCCTAGATAAAATTTGGTTATGATAATTTTGATACTTAACAACTAATCTAAAATCTAATTTATCGACCCTTCTTGCCGCTATACTAGTTAATTCTAGGTTTTACTAGACTTGCTAGATTAGTTAATTTACTTTTATTCATTTTATTTTAAATTCAATTAGTTTTGATGCCTAGATAAAATTTGGTTATGATAATTTTGATACTTAACAACTAATCTAAAATCTAATTTATCGACCCTTCTTGCCACTATACTAGTTAATTCTAGGTTTTACTAGACTTGCTAGATTAGTTAATAGGAGATAATTATAAATATTAATTTGGTATTAGGCGTTTATTTCTAATGACTAAACATTTTTCCATTACCACTATTTCATCTCGCACCATAGTTTTCACGTGTCATAACGACAGACGACAAGGAAAATATATCTTAACATTTTCAAAACACTAATTAGTTTACTTAAAGGATTCGAGTCGAAGCTAAGCTTTCCTTTTAATTTAATTTGAGGTCAGTTAAACAGACTCATACAATAATGGAGAAATACTATATATACATTATATTTACAAATCCGACAGATTTCAAACATTTATTAAGATAAGGAGGGATAAAATATAGTCCTATCCATGTCCATTTCTCTATCATTTTCTCTATTTTTTTTCAGTGGGCTAAGTCATGGATATTAGGCCCTACATAAACAATGATTAGGCCCTCATAGAACAATAGCCCATTATCCTATTTCATCTAGCACCATAGTTTTCACGTGTCATAACGACGGATGACGAGGAAAACATATCTCAATATTTTCAAAGCACCAATTAGTTTATTTAAAGGATTTGAGTCGAAGCTAAGCATTCCTTTTAAATTTAATCTGAGGTCAGTTAAACAGACTCATACAATAACAGAAAAAGTTAAACAAACTCATACAATAATGGAAAAATACTATATATGCATTATATATATAAATCCGACAGATTTCAAATATTTATTAGGATAAGGAGGGATAAAATCGAACAAACAACCACACCAATCCTCTAAAATAATAGAAGCTATTTTGTGACCACTATATATATGGTAGGTTAAACTCCTACGCTCTTGATTAAAACGCACAAACTTTGTCAACCATCTATTACTATAGTGAGTTGAGGAGCCGGTAGCTCATGTGGAAAAGTCTTCTCCTTTGAGAAGCACCATATGTGGGATTCCAACACTACCTCTTTTCTTAGGTCATGTTTGGTTGGTGGAATAGAATAGGAATGGTAATAAAAATTATAATAAAGTAGAATTGGAATGGGAATAGAAATGATATTTCATTGTTTAGTTGATTTAGTAGAATTGAATGGAATAAGTACTATATTGACCAAAATGTTCTTACTTTTAGATATTCTAGTAGGGTAAAAAAAGAAAGTAATGTTTTCAAAATATGGATAAAATAGTGGAATGGTGATTCCATAGTTTTTTGGATGGAATTACAATTCCATCAAATAATGGAACTTTGATTCCATAGGAATCATTATTCCTTTGTTCAATGTCAAAGTAAACAATGGAATAGAAATGATGATTCCATTCCCAAGTTCATTCCCCTATACCAAACATGCCATTAAGTCTTAAGTACTAACCTATAAGTTGTATTTATTACTATGATTGTATTAAATATATATATCTAGAAGAATATAGAAAGGAGAATCAACTTAGGAATTGAGCCTTAATTCAGCAGCTTAGTTTTTTTAAATATTTCTAATAGAGGGACACATATAAATAATGATTATGTTTTCTTTTCTTTCTTTTGAGCTTTTTGCTCCAGCCTATTCAATATATTTTGGACTTTTAGATACAAAAGTAAATCTTTCTCTATTGACTCAGTATAACTACAACTTTCTATTTTTATCATCTTGTAGGTATATAGTTCATAAATTAAAATAGTAATTAGATAAGTTTATATATAAGTTTAAATTATAACTACGAGAAATACTAAATGCACTCTCTTTCTCACTCTCTTTTACACTCTCTAGTCTCACTATCTGACACGTGGATTCCACTATTCAGTTTAATATTTTAATAATGCAACAAATCATAGTATAATCCACGTGTCAAGCAGTGAGATTAGGAGAGTGCAAAAGAGAGTATTGCTAATATTCCTCTTATAACCACAGATCATGTACCTCATGCACGTGTGTTTAAACTAGTATATATATATATATATATGGTTGTCAATCTAGTAGGTTTTTTTTTTTTTGTTATCTATGTATATGTATTTTTTTTAGCCATTGGATCATCATCTAATGGTGATTCAACGACTATAATAATGTGCATAAAAAGACGTGCATCATTAATGTTATTTCTCTCTCTTATTTTTTACTATTAAAAAATATACATGATAAATTTTAATTAGTCAAAACAATACCTATATATAAGTAAAAAAAAAAAAAAATACATACTGAATTAGTGTCCTCTATATATAGATATTACTATAATCAATCGTCAAAACTATAGTTGTGGGCAAGTGCTAACACGCTCTACAGAAGTCGTAAAAGTGGGAATTTTGAAATGTCTTTTGATGTTAATAGCCAAGGAAGTGTGTCCCTACGATGTGTCAAAGATGAGGTGGGACATGTCCCTCTTGCTAAGTCACATAGTTAGTGCAGCTCAAGTGGGAAAAAAAAAAAAAGGAAATGTACCCCAAATGGCATACCTTCATGAATATATATAATTACAAATTTTGCATGACACGAAGAAGAGCCATATAACATTGTTACTTGTAGAAGGAATGTGGTGTGACATTTCAAGGGCAAAGAAGACAAACATGTGAAGTGTGTCAGAAAGGGGGCTCATCAATTGCTATATTAGCTGTCCATTGTTGACTGCAAAAAACCTAGTCATATCATTTGGCACCCTTTTCAATGGGGTTTCAACTTCCACCAAACACCACCTTCTTTCTTCATAAATATTTGTGTTTCTCTAAACACTGAAAATAGACGTAAAATCTTGGAGCATTCATTAATTTCTTTGCATAATTCGTGCACTATACATATACATATATATATTATGTATTTGTATATATCATGGGTCACAGCTTCTGGGAGAGACAACCAACTGGAAAGCCAAAGGGAGCAAAGTGCGTTTGTTGTAAGCTTACATGTTCTATAACTATGCATCAAACATTTACAGGTTAATCATATATGTGTGTGTGTGCAGTGAAATCTGGGGTTCGCTTGCTGATAACGACCCGAAAAGGAGGACAAGATATTAAAGCAAAAAAGTGGAGCCTGTTAGTACTGTTTGTTATGGCCCAAAAAAAGTTGATGATGCTGATTTCCTACATAATTAACAATAAGAGATATTAGTGGATAATGCTACAAATGCCAGAACTTTGCATCATATTCTGAGTTTCACAAGATAGTCATGAAGTCCTAATAGTCTATAGATACTTTTTTTTTTTTTTTTCCTTTGAATATAGTCTATAGATACTCTCTAGAAAGTCAACTGTTTTACTCTATTATTGTCTGCAACAAGTGTGGGAAAAACAGTACCCTCCTATGCCAATTCCATCATGAGTTGCTAGCTAGCTAAGACAGCCTAACTATATATGCTGAGCAAAGAGCTGAAAAGTAACGGTTGATACCCTTAAACAGTCCAATTTACAGACACTGCATGTCAAACACGTCCATATGGGAGTTATTTCTCCTTCTCCTCTCCCTAGCTTGAGAAGTCACCTATGTGCAATAATTGGACATGCCCAAGCACTTTTTTATTTTATTTTATTAGATATACCTATTTGTCATATTTGGACTCGAACTCGCGCACCCCTAAGTCCTAGACCAATTAAGATAGCACCAATCGGTAACATGCTTAACCATTTACGTGTTCATAATTCAATAACATTTCGCTAATCAACTATAGTACAGTGTCAGGTGTATCATAGTTCTCTCTCAAATTTACTTCATTTGTAATGACCGTTTAAACTAAATGTGCTAAAGGGGATGCTCAATTAGCTTGTAATTAGGTTAATAGTCTTTTTAGTGCCTTGGGGATGGGATTGAGTTTTGTTGGTAGTACTACTTAAAACCGGATAATCTAGGACAACTTTGGCATACTATACCTCAACGAGAGTTGCTTTGGTTGTAATGCGTATACCCAATCACAGTGGTGGCTCGCATGAGCTCCACATGAATAGAGAGCTGTGATAGCCACACACGTGATGGTGCTAATAAACCTCATACCACAATACATCCAGCAACCCCTGAAGTGTCATCACTTCTACAAGCAGAATAAGCGCGTGTAGCTAGCTAGCAAGCTGTCCTTGCACAGTGACAAAGCCCCAGCACCTAGATACAAGGGCAACAAAAGCAAATGGGAAAAAGAAGCTAAAGGAAAAGACAGGATTGCAATACGAGTACATAAATCAATTGAGACACCCCAACCACCCATCATGTTTGGGGAGCCGGGAGCACCACCAACCTTTCGTTCTAGATTTGACTCCACCAAAATATTTATTCACCTCCCAATACAAGTTTTTATCATTATGGACTAGTCTTTTATAAAGGCAGACACCAAACCCACAAGGGAGGCTTAACTGTTATTGTTGTTGTATTTTGAGACCATGGTTCAGTGATGCTGTGACCCCACTGTGAGGCAGATGGCTTAGCTCACCGCCTTACCCCTTCGATTGTCTATTGGATAATGTGTTGGTGCAGGATAAGTATGGTGGGGTCACTTTTGACTTTGGAGGGACCTAATTGGGACAGTTGGAAATGGACTGGACATCACCAGTGCAGGGGCATGTGAACTCTTGGGTCCCCAAACAATCTTATTTCAAGATGTAATGAATGAAACATTTATGTCAATATCTGCAAAACTCACTATAAATCTTATTGGACAAAACAAAGCATTTACAATTTATCTTCCTAAGAGTTATTGAAGTTACTTTAATGCTAACGGATGCCGCCTGATAAAGTAGACATGAGACTCAGGCAAACAATACCAGTCAACTTATATCATTAAAGATAGTCCCACAGAACTTCACTTATTAGCCAATTCCTAAAACATTGTAATGCAATTAGAAGTGCATAAAAAAGATGCAAAAGTTCTAGCTTCAGATGATAATGTTAGCTTTGTTTGGACTTTGGAGCTGCATATCCGCAATCTGAATGAGCATTTTTCTCAATCAATAATAGTCACTTTATTCCGCCATTCCTCCTTTTGCAGAGTAGAAGGATTCCTTACTCCTTAGTGGGGAGAGGGCTAGCTAAACTTAGCCTTTTGAAACAAAGGTGACATATAAAAAATAAGTATAGTTAGAGGAATATAAGATAGCTATTTATCCATGCAGTAATTGAGATGACAACATATATTTTTAATAAATATATATAGCTATTTTAGTTTAAAAAAAATAAAAAAGTTTTGGTGCTGACAAAGATTCTTATAGCATGCAACTCCATTTACTCTGGTTCGAGTTTCACAAGGTTTTTTCTTCACAAGCATTTTGACTTGCTGCAGGGATAGCTCTGGTGGCTATACTTTATCAGTACAATGTCACACCGTTAAGGAAAACTGATATTCAGGCATGCTTCACTCTTTTACAAATAGCTCTTATAGTTTTTCTTCTTTTTTTTTTGAAAAGAAATAGCTCTTATAGTTATAGCTCTTAGTTAGTACTTTTTTCTTTTTTGCTTGGTGCTCTTACACTTTTCAATTGTACTTTTAAATTATTAGTTTTTGTTTGGCCTGAAAAGAACTCGTAGTTTCTACTTGGAAAGAACCAAAGGGAAAAAAAGAAAAAAAAAAAGATTTTAAGAAAAAAACAGGATCATTCAGGTGTGGTTAGTGGATAATAGAATAGTAGATAGTGCTAGTTCAACTACTCTTAGGCTTTGGAAAGTGGGATTTTGATTAGGGGAGAAGAAGTTATGGCCTAAAAAGTTGGGTTGGGTCAGAAACATTCATTTGGGTTTATGATAATCTAATGATAATCCACCAACCCAAAACCCAACTTAACTAGTGACCAAGTTGAGAGTCCGCAAGTGGGTTCCACGCGCTTGGCAAAGGGAGAAGGAGCGGTTGTTGGAGAACCAAAGCAGACCCATTTGGGGAATCTCTTGACAGAAGCAAGAGCGTCATCACATCAATAAGTGAGACCAAAAGAGTTTGGACCAAAGCGGTCTAAAAGACCCCAACAGCTATTGTCATGTTAAATGTGATATGCTGTTCAACCTCTCTCTCTCTCTCTCTCTCCCTCTCCCTCTCCCTCTCTTACTACTCTACTGAAACATCTACATGTAGATTCATTATTGTATATCTATAGGTCTCTCAGGTCCTCTCTCTCTCTCTTCCATCACGTGACCCTTCATTTTTAAGTTAGAGAAATAGACGATTTTAGTGTGAGAGAGAAAAGAAAGAGACACAACCCAGATAGCCAAAACCAACAAAACTCAAAATCTTTTCTTTTTTGATTTATTTTTTTATAGAAATTTTCTGGGGTCTCATAATATCTTAGTCTACTTGCTCTCTCTCCTCCTTTCTCTGTCTCACTCAGTGTCCCCTAATACCCTCTGTGTGGTGGTAGTGTCATTGTATAAGGGGAAAGAGAGAGCGAAAACAGAGCAAAAAAAGTGAAGGCATCTCTCCTGCCTCTGACCCCTCTCTTTGCACTCTTGCAGTGAGTATTCTCAGCTCTGTTCTGAAGACACTGTTTTTAGACCTTTTTAGAGTGAGAAACTTTAAGAGAGAGAAAGAGAGATAGAGATAGAGAGTGGAGTCTGTCTGTCTTTGTGTGTCTTGTATTAGAGTCGGTATATAAAAGAAGAGTGTGTGCGAAAATGCAGCAGCACCTGATGCAGATGCAGCCCATGATGGCAGCCTATTATCCCAACAACGTCACTACTGATCACATTCAACAGGTTCTCTTCTTCCCTTTTCTTCTTTTTTTCTTTTCTCTCTCTTTATTCCCTTGTTGCTTCCGCCATTCTCTCCATTTGGTTGGTTCATCTTTTTTTCCTCTTTATTACGTTCTCAGACCCTTTTTCTCTTTCAAGATAAGATTTTGATTGGTGAGGTTTACTGGGTTTCTGGCTTTTGATTTTATTGCTTTCTATTAATGTTATTCATTATGATATGCGCCCATGTTTTGCTTTCGGTTCTAGTTTTTTTCTTCTTTCTTTCCTAGACTTCAACTGAATTATTCTATTGCTTAATGAGTTTTCTTACATGGGTTTTTCTTGTTTATCTGTCTCCTTCATTGCTTTGAAAAACTTCTATTTTCTCTATGATTATTATGTCGGTGTAAATAATGGGTAATGGGTATTTTGTTTTGATTTTGCTCATCTCCTTAAATGGGTTATTCGAATCTGGGTTTTTGCTGGCTTCTTTGATGTGCCTTATTGTTCCCTTATTGTTGAATGATTTAGTACCCTATTTACGGAGGTAGCTTCTTTAGCTTGTAGTACTCTCGGGTGTTCAATATACATACATATATTTGTTCAATGTATGGGGTTTCATATTAGAAAGATTTTTACTTCTTCTATAGCGAATGGCAACGAATGTGAAATGTGATATGGATAATGGATATTTAGTCTCACATGGCTGTTTGTCTTAGATTAGCTTCTGTTGGTTACCTGCCTAAAAGCTATTTGGTGTCTTTGGTGGCTGCCATTTAATACTTAAAAGGTTGGAACTTTGCTTGCTATTCAATATAATCTTAAAGTTGTGACTGGTGGTTGATTGGTGACATGTTGTACGCTTTAAACCGTCTTTGTACTCATTTTTTTTGGAAGTCTTCCTGAAAATGGGGTTTTTTGTGAATCAGTCTTACTTTGACTTGGCACCAAGTGTCTTTACAATGAGATTGCTTAGAAAAGTTCAAACATTTATGTAAATAGCTTCTGTCTATGTGTTGTTATGTACTACCTTTATTTATGAACTAAGTTTCATACCACATCCGGCAAACTCATGGGAAGTGATGTTCCCATGATTGTGCCATGAAACTTATGTGTCAATTTGTAAACAAAATCAAGTAGCTCACCAAGCCTTTCCTTGAACTATTATTATACTAATTGGAAAAGAGGTTTTGGGATAATGCTGAGGATCTTGTTAGTAATAATAGAAGAAACAGTTTACAAAAGTTCTCACTCCTAATGGATAGGGTTTTTGCGAAGGCTTGCCTTTCCCCGGGGTATTTCGGGCTTTCTTAGGTTCTTTGCAGTGTAAATTCTTGAATTGACCGGAGAGGTTTCTCCTTTCTGGATAATAAGGAAACTTTTAATTTCATTCAAGATCACTATCAACTTTTTGGTAGTGAATAATCTGTTCATATTGACTTCTTGTTCTTTTGAAGAAGATTGCCAATTTATTTGCCCCGAAACTTACATTTCCCGGTTCTGTTGGCTGTCTTCTCTTTTTCTTATTTTGCATTTATTTGGACATGTTACAGATATAGTGCGATTTTATTTTTAATTGCTTGTGACTTAATTATTCATTATGGCAGTATTTGGATGAGAACAAGTCATTGATTCTGAAGATTGTTGAGAGCCAGAATTCAGGAAAATTGGGTGAATGTGCAGAGTATGTGCTTTTTTAGCTTCCTTTCTTAACTAATACTGCTTTGGTTATAATTTATTTCTCTTAGGCCTTTAGCTGTGTGCTATTACTCGCTTACCGCATCTTATGATGTAGAATTTCTGCATTATGAAAATTGACTTTTTCCCTAGTAAGGGGGGCGCGACACCTTTGCCCATATCTAATGTCTGATTTTATGCATTGATTATTGAGATTTTGTTGTAATGTCTTTTTTTCAATATATGTATATATATTTACATAAAGAACTACTGGCCTACCCATACATTCTTGTTTTATACATTGTAATTTCTGTTTCAAAAAAAATACTAGCGGAGATTTTGATATGGCAGAAATTATAATGTCAGATTAGTTTACAAGTAAGTTCTTGTTTTTTCGCATGCTAGTTTTGGACTCTGGTACCTTCTTCTAATTGGTTGGTGTTATGTGCATGTTAACTTTTTATGAGAAAAGCCCGCAAGCCATTTTTCTTTTTGGCTGGAAGACTATAGCCTGGCATGGTCTTTCTTTTGTAGGATATAGGTATTATAAGTTCGTCATGGTCTTCATGTTTATATTAGTTCATATAATCATAAGACATTTACCTGCAGTGAGTAAAATTTAGAGAAGTTAATATGATTTTAACAGATACTTTGAGATTTCATCTCAAATTTATGGTAGTGAAGTTGCGCAATTAGCTTACTGCAAATAAATACAAATGAATGTGCAGTGAAAGTGATGCCTTGTTGCAATAAAATTTAATCATTGTTATGTTGAAGTGCCAGGTGTGGCTCTAATACTTTTCCACTCTATCAGGAACCAAGCAAGGCTACAGCGAAACCTCATGTACCTCGCTGCTATTGCTGATTCTCAGCCGCAACCTCCTACAATGCATGCTCAGGTATAACCTTCATTTCTGAAAATCTTGACGTTACTGAAGGCTGGTGAAAGAGTAGATAAACTTATTCAGCTAGTCTTTATACACTTCTTCTTTTATACGTTCTGTAAGCTACTTGCCTAGGCCTTGCTAATTTTGCTGTTTGTAGCAAATTAAAGACTAAGTCATCCAAGTACGCTTATTTAGACTCGTTCTTTTACGAGTTTTCATTTGTTATTGTTTCTCTTCAAAAATCACTGAAGGTAATTATATGTTTCCTTATGTAGCGTCCGCTATTTCTTTACATCTAAAATACATGCTAGGATGATCTTTTATAAAAGAATGATGTTAGAGATACCACCTTTTATCATCTTACATGGCATATGAGTTGTCATCATTCAATTCGGAACCGTTATTACACAGTTGTGGTAAGTTTTAAATTTACCAATTGAATGAAGGTTACTCATTAACACATTAAGTGATATTAAAAAAGTGGGATAAGAGGTAGGATATTTCATTTTTTCTTTTACAAAATTAGCATGCCTTGAAAAATCCTTTAAATATATGCAATAAACAAATGCTGAACTCTTTAAGAGCCATTTTATGAATTGATGCACTTTTAAACTTCTTGTAGTACCCTTCGAGTAGTATAATGCAACCAGGAGCACATTACATGCAGCACCAACAAGCTCAGCAGATGGCTCCACAATCGCTCATGGCCCCAGGCTCGTCCATGTTGTACAGCCAGCAGCCATACGCAGCTCTGCAACAGCAAGCGCTGCACAGCCAGCTTGGCATGAGTTCTGGTGGGAGCACAGGACTCCACATGCTGCAAAGCGACATCGGTAGTGCAGGGGGCAGTGGGCCACTAGGGGCTGGAGGATTTCCCGATTTTGGTCGTGGCTCTGCTGGAGAAGGCCTGCATAGGGGAATGGCTGGTGGTGGTAAGCAAGATATAGGGAGTTCTGGATCGGCTGAAGGCCGAGGAGGGAGCTCTGGGGGCGATGGGGGTGAGATCCTTTACTTAAAATCTGCTGATGATGGGAATTAAGAGGTAAGGATGATGCACTCACTGGTGAATTAGCATTAGGAAGCTTAATGAGGAAGATGAATTTAGGAGCAGGAGAAAATAGGTGGGCAGGAGTTTGTTTTAAAAAAAAAAGAAGCTGCTGCTGTTTTTGAAGGACTTGCATTATCTTATGTGTAAAAACAGTGGTGAGGGCTAACCCTCAAACTTGGAGCATTTGTCTTTTTAGTAGTGTGATAATGCAGCATTTGTGGTAGTCTATTATGTAAATTCGTAGCTTACATTTTCCTAGCTCTGATCTGTTCCTGCTCACTTCCTTCCTTTAACCCCACACATTCATATTTGTGCTTGTTTTTCCCTCAACAATCAGTCGGTACTTGTAGTTGTGAGATTAGAGAAAGCTACTGGACCTTTATAGATTAACTTAATTGTGCTAAAAATGAAAAATGGTGGCAGGAGAAATGTGGTGTAATATAAGGTAAAACTAAGTCTAATGCAACTATCTCAATCTGATTTAATGTTAGGCTTGTTATACTAAGCTTTGAGCCCTTAACCGTTTCTCAAATGCCCATTTATGTATTACTCTTTGTAAATGAGTGCCTTTGGAGGGGAAGAGAAATGGCATGCGAAGTACACTAGACAAGGACTTCGCTAGAAAGAAATCTACTCTAGTGATAAGGCAAGGACACTGAATTTTGAAGTTTTTTAAGAAGTTCCTTTTTTTTTTTTCCTTTTTTTCCTTTTTGGTTGAACTGAAAAGATTTTTGATGGTAGATGCGGAGGAGAATAGTAAAGGAGTAGTTACTCGTATTCTCCAAATATACGTTGAACTATAGTTTTTGAGACTACTCAAATGATTTTTCTTTCTTTTTTTTTTTTTTTTTGGCTCAGAAGACTATACTCAAATGTTGTTATACATATTATAACTTTGTTTGGTTACACTTTTCTATTTCTACTTTTATGTTGTTCTCCCACATGCAGCCATTTGCGACTAAAAACCGAACAGCGTACACAATCGGCCATCGGGAATATAAAAAGAAACGCCGTATATCTTAACCATATAATATATATTAAAGCACAGGTGGATGTGACAGTGAGTACTATATGCTTTTCATATGTATTTTCAAAAGAGTAAAAATGATGTATATACTTTCAACATAGCTAGCTAACTTAGTTCAACAGTTTGAGTCAATTATGACGTGTAGAATGTTATAAATAGTCCAATAGAGTCAAAATATCGTTTTAACCGGCACTAATATTTTATTGAGAATTTATCTACCAGATCAATTATGTTAAGGAAAAATACTCAAGTATTCGCGCACATTTGTTATATACTCTTTTTTTTCTCACAATAAATATATTATTAATTTCGTTTAACAAAACAACAAGTACTTTAAACTACGCCATACTATAATAAAAATGAAAATAAAAATAAAGAAAGAAAGCTAAAATTTTGTGACTAAAAATGACATTTAGTTGTAATAAAAAAAATTTATGATTAAAAGATAACATTTAGTTATAAATTGTCACTATTGTATTTTTAGTCACAATAAATTATATTTTTTGTGGCCCCGGACTTTTTAATAGTCACAAATTTTTCTCTTTTAATCACAATAAAAGTGAAATCTTTTGTAGTGTCATTATATATTATTTGGCATTGTTACTTTTCTTATCTCATGATATCCATCGTTAATGATATTGAAATATTTTGATGTTTATATTAAAATTTCCATTGAAGATCTAAAAAAAATGTTTTCTAATATTATAGAGCTAATGGCACAAATAGTCCCTAAGCTATCCAACTTATGGCTATTTAGTCCTCAAAATTCCAATTGTAGCAATTAAACTCCTGAACTTTCCGATTTAGAGCAATTTAATCTCTGGACAATCTAAATTACAATTTGATGTTAAATTTTTGACCAAAAACACACGTGAGGAGTATGTGGTAGCGTTTAAAAATATAATTGAAAAGTGATTTGAGAATTTTAAGTAAAAAAATGAATAATCACATAAAAAAATTTCTCTAAATATGTAATCCTAATAATCTTAAAAAATACATATAATATAACTTTCATTCTCTCAAAATCCTTTTGTTCAATTTATGTTTCCTTAAATACACTTTTAGATGCTACAACATGCTCTTCACATATATTTTTATCAGAAATTTAACAATACGTTACAATTTAGATAGTTTAGGAAATAAATTGCTTCAAATTGGAAAGTTCAGAGGGCTAAATATGACAAATGGAATTTTGAGAAACAAATTGCCACAAGTTGGATAGTTCAGGAACATTTTTCTACAAAACTTTTTTTTTTGTTTTTACCTTCTTGCATTTTATTAAAATGTTCCATTTTCTTCCCCTATATGAAGAAAAAATAATCTTGACTGGTGAAATATGACTGCACGTTTCTTCCGATTAATATGACACAGCAGGTCACGCTGATCTTGTTAATTAGATGTGACATAGCTTTGTTTTGTATTGACAAGTTCATGTCACTTTTCCACTTTCAGCTTTCATGATATATCTTATAATTTTTGTGGCTGAGATATTGAATGGATGACTCTAACTAGTTGGCAAAATAGACACGTATGTATACGTGTATAGTACTTGAAAATGAACCTTGAGATAAAAATCGACTTTTCTCATAATTAATTTTACTAAAATTCTTGAACCCATCGCGTTGAGGTTTATCAAACAGTCGGTTTGACATATGTATGCTTCCAATGTAAAAGTACAACATACATCGGTTACTATAGTAGGGCCAATAATACAATATACATTAGGTAATAATAATAATAAACATATTATATAGAATTCCTAATGGAAAAACTAAGTAGAAGCATGACATATATATCTCTCTTGAAGAAATTATATTAAAAAAAAAAAAATTCTCTTCTATCCTACAAATACACAAGGAGACTGAAATCCACCTAAGGCGCTGTTTTCTGAAAGTACTACTTCTGATCTCCAGAAGTGAGCTTGATCATCAAACTGGGCCAAAAAAGGGAGCACATGATCCGGATCAGAAGTAGTACTAGTAGTACTGGTTGAAAAATTTTCATCCACGTGATTAATTTCTGTAACCATATGATGATCACCTTGTAATACTAGATGATAATCATGATCATGATCCTGATCATCATCAGCTTCGAGTTGATCTTCTTGAGTAGGAAACCAACAGCTTACAGCAGCAGCAGCAGCAGGAGAAGCGTCGAATTCGCCAAGTGTTGTAACATTCATATCATATGATTGAGAAGTATGAAATTCATCTTCATAAAGATCGGAATTTTTACCAGTGAGTTGTTGAACTATTGCTCTGAACTCTGAAGCATTTTTGGCATGAACCATCATAGGACTTGATATGTACTTTATTTTGATGGGCTTTTTCTTGGCTTTGTTGAGTTTCTGCCTCTTTAGTGAATTTTCCATTCGAGAGATATCAATATAACCAAAGCTGGTGGCTATAGCTATAGCTATAAATATGTGATACACTGAATACTAAGACTTCTCTGCTCAATTGATCATGATTTAGTTCTAGTAGCCAGTACTATATATATATATATATACAATGCCTCGATTGTATCATTAATATTTAGTCGTGGCTCGTGGCTATATTGTGCTTTTTTTATTTAGTAGTTTAGGTCCTTGATTGATTGATCAGATGAAGTAACGAAGGACACTGGAAGCTGAGACCCGCAAAGAGACAAATTTGGAAAATTCAAGGCATTTGACTATAGGATCAATATTGATCATGATGAGGGCCCAGTGGCTCGTGGAAACTCATATTCTAAAATGTCTGCCCAACTTTTCGTTTTTATTTTCTCCGGCTACTTTTTTTTTTTTCCCACCCTCTTATATAAAAAATGAACCTCTCATTTCGTTATAATAACAAGGTGATCACAACTAGAATATTATCCATATGGAAATTTCTGTGTTTTCTCTATGAAATTATAAAGCAATTTATTTATTTATTTTTAAAATAAAAAAAGGAGAGAGAAACAGTGGATATCTTGGTACTATATATTTTCTTAGATAAATTTAGATCAAGCTAGCACTACGAAGTTGCTTCCTTTCTTGCTTAATTTCTATTGGGTTCATGTTTGTCACAGTGTTTCTCACTTCTTGGTACTCAAATATACGTGAGCATATAGAAAAAATCTTTGAATATGGTAGTGCTTTGGAAATTATATCTCATCTAATATAGTTTATAAGTAAATATGCTCTTGGAACCCTTTTTTTTGGGATATATATATATGGGCACCAATCCAGTAGGTATTTTTTTTTTTACCTATACATAGGTATTATTTTAGCCAATGAAAATTTTTTTTGTACATTTTTTTATATTAAAAAGTAGGAGAGAGAAAAAATATTAATGATGCACGTCTTTTCATGCACCTTATTTTAACCGTTAAATCATCATCTAATGGTGATCTAACGGCTAAAAAAAATACTTACACATAGGTAAAAGAAAAAATACCTACTGGATTGGCAATATATATATCTATATTGAGTTTACACATATTCTACGTACTTTATTGACTGCCCACTGCCCTTACGTACATTCTGAATATGGCTACTAAAATTTGTTTTTGAAAAACACACACAAAAACACAATTTTCTTTTGGAGGAAAATAACACAGACGTTATATATATGTCTACGTGTGTGTACAATAGAGTAATTTCAGAATGGATACTACCAGTCATTCTATCTAGTTTACTAATTTTTTAATGTCACTTGACATAACAAATGAGTTGTCACAATTCAACTAATGAATTAAACCTTACCATAAATAGGTTGAATGATATTCACTATTTGTATAATGAAAAATCGTATGTCATATTAAGTGGTATTAAAAATGTATATAAAGTGAGATTTTTAGCATTAATCTTTCGTATTTATTCTAAACCTCAACTAAACTCTCCCAAAAAAAAAAAAAAACTCAATCAAATTGTACGGTTGAAAAAAATGGAAAACAAAAAGTAAGAAAAATACACACTAATCTCAATCAATTTCTTTTCCAATTTATTTTAGACGTTGCAGAATTTCTCATCATAAAGAAAAAATAACAACAGAGAATAAAGATTTTGTGTTATAAATTGTATGAAATATTTATACGTAACAAAAGACAGGTCAAATAGAGCTCTCGTTTACACTTTACACAGTAGTATCAATTTACATGAATCTGATCATAAGCAATAATATTAATGAGTACGTGGTTATAAACAACAATAAACTGAAAACGACATATATGCTTCTATTCTTACTTTGGAAATATATATAGGGGTATATATATATATATGTATTCATCTCTGTCTCATCTTTTGATTATTTTTTTAAAATATTTGCTAGAAAATTCATCGGATCTGCACATATATATACCTAAGGATTCATACAAGCTAATAAGTCAAACGTCAATGTCGTGGCAAAAGAAAAGTTGTTGAGGTCAAAAAAATTTCCACAACATTGGATCACGTGCTAGTATACTGCATAGCTAGTGTATTCAAAAGTCTGTGTGTCCAAATCGCAGTAGATTAACCCTTCTAGATATAAAAAATCCAAAGTACCGATTTTTCTCCTTATTTTTTCGCTTGATTGGGAGTCAATAACTTAATATACAAGACTAATTAAGCTATATTGACTTTGTATGTATACCTATCACGTAAATAAAAAAAATAAAAAAGAAAAAAGAAAAACTTCGTACGCCAATTAAAATTATTTAATTGTGGATATGCTGATTACGTAAGGTACTGAACCTTCCTGAGTCAAAATTAGCATCGATTATTATTACAAGGTGGAACAAAAAAGTATACATATATATATATATAAGGTCAAAAGTGGCTAATTAAGATATATGGTTGTGAATTAGAGTAATTAATTGGCGAGCTAGCTTAATTAACTTACTTTCCATAGCGGTCTACGCTTGTTGGGTTTAGGGCACGTAGAGAGCTCATATTGGTGGATATATGTACATTTAAATAGATACTATTGTATTATTTACTTCTTCTTTTTTTGAGGAATTACTGTATTATTTTCTGAAGCCCTTTTCATTAGAATTATAGTTTGACTCGCTTCCCCTGGAAAGCTTAAGCGGAAAGGGGAAAAAAATAAAACTAAAAAGAGAGAGAACAGGAAATATCGTGAGTGGCGGGTTAAATATTTAAGGGGAATCCACAATACCGGTCAAAAGCAAGATAAATATCTACACATATATGTTTAAGAATTTTTTTTTTTTTTTTTTGTATAAAATATAAGGTTCAGATTATATCAAAATTCCTTTGAAAAAACGAAAGAGATGATATCAAAATCAAGTTAACGATATCCAAGTATAAATGTATGGTACAGAAACGTTCACTACTATCCGCAGTAAAAACTGGCTGACCCCCTACGTAACTATATTATAGAAAGAGATTTATTTTACTTTTGCTAAAGTGTAGATTAGTACTATATATATTTATATATGTATAGTGTATGCGTACTTCTCAATTCTCACATCCCAACCATCATGTTACATCCCTAGATTTGTGTGGTTAATTAGAATGTACATTTTCCTGGTCACGCATTCTTAATTCTTCTCGGAGATCAAATATTGCACTAATTTTTTATAATACATTTTTGTAGAAATATATATGTGCATGAAATATTTTCTTATATGAGATATGTCATGACCCAAATCTCGGGACGGTAACAGAAAAGAAATTTCACAAGTGAAAATTTAAAAGCTATTTTTGAAAAATTTATAAAAATAATTTTTAAATTCCTACAGTTTTGTGATCACTATTAGACGTAGATTGTTAATGAAATTTATTAAAACAAACCAAGCATCATTTTTAGTAGTCTCACAATCCAGTATAATAATTATACAGACCGAGCTCATGAAATGGGCTCTTAAGTTATTATTACAAAGTAAGGAAACTAGCTCCTTAATACTCTGCTTCCGAGTTTTCAAAATTACACCGAGCACTACCTGAGAGGAGAAAAGTAAGGGATGAGCATTCACATGCTCACACTACAATAAAATAGGAATAGAGCAGCGACAAATACCGCCGCTTTAGATCTAAAGCGGCGATAAAGTCCCCGCTTTAGAGTCGCCGCTAAAAGTTCGCTGGTATAGATACCTAAAGCGGCGACATATATATGTGGTCCCCGTATTAGATAATCTATAGCGGCCACAGTTGTCCCTGCTAAAAAGTGGACAAAAATGTCATCTGGCAGACTAATAGCGGTGACAATTTCGAAATTGTCACTGCGATATATTTATTTATAGTCGCCGCATTAGAGTGAATTTTATTTTTATTAAATAATTAATTAAATTAATGACCTAAAGCGGCGATAAATTATCACCGCTTTATTTGGAATTTTTTTTTTTTAGTAATTAATTATTTTAACAATAAAAAATAATTCAAATTTAAATAAATAAAAATTATATTAAGATCAACCAAATAAATTAAGAATTATTAAGAAAATAAATAAAGTAATACTTCAAATGACATTAATATTAAATAGAGTTGTCCGAAACTAAAAAAAAAGTCTAGAATCCTAAGTCCTCGTCGTCGGTTTCTTCACTCTCATCTTCTTGACAAGTTGGTTGAGGTGGTGGAGGAGGGGTGAAACGAGGTGGCAATGGCGGGGGCGGAGGCATTGTGCAAAACGATGTCGAAGTGGACCCTGGATGGATATAAGCAGAGCTAGACAAATTGACATCTGATACTAAAGATGACAAAATCCTTTATATATGCGCAATCTGCGTCGTCTGAGCATCTAGTGATTGCTGTTGTTGAGCTAACATGTCTTGAGTGGCCATCTCTCACTGCTGTGCTCTTGTCATATATTATTGGCTCTCTTGTATATATCGCTGGACATCCTCAGGTACTGGCCGTAGAAAATCTGGTGGGACAGATCTAGTACTAGAAGTAGATTTACTTAACTTACATCCGACATTTCTCCTAAATCCGCGATGTGTATCGAGAACCTCATCTGCAGTATGAGTACCAGTGACAGAAGCGGATGAGCTTGAACTAGATTGAGAAGATGCTTGAGACTAACTGTTCTGAATCTCAAGCATCTTATTCTGCAAAAAATATTAAAATTAGTGTATATAAAAAAAAAAGAGATTTTGTTTTAAAAAAATTAATTAGTGACATACGTAATTGGCCTCAAACTAAGCACTCGGTCATCCGGTCCGCTCAGTGAAGTAACGGTCCTTGAAACTCTCAGCAACTGGTTGAAGCTTGCCAGCAGTAGGATTACGCTGCAAAAATATTTAAGGTGATATAATTTATTATTAAAATTTAATGTTTTAAAAATAAATAGAATTATTAAAAAAAAATCACAACTTTATTACCTTCTCATATCATTTGTGAGCAATCGTAGCATCTCCTTGTTTGCTTACTGCTAACTAATGCACCTTATTCGTAGCATTTCTTTCAGACATTACCTGTATGAAAAAAATTAATTAAAATAAAATATTATATTACTTAATAATAATTAAATAATTTATAGCCACACACTAACCCTAAACTCTGTAGAGTCAAAAAGGTCACAACAGCGCCCCCATGTCGCAACATCCATCTCGTTAGGCACTTTGAAACGTGCCATGGCCAAGCAAGAGCATTTTTGTTACCCCCAGCGAGCTTGAAATGTTTATTAAGCTCGGTCTTCCAGTTGCTGTATATATCTACCGCAGTTCTAAGGATGCCATCCCTCACATTAGCCAAATCGTCACTGTCTTCATCAAGATCTTTGTATTCAAAAAATTTTTACAATTATAAACAAGGAGACCTTAAGATATGTGGTAAGTTTCGGGCAATAAACTCCTTGTTTTGAGTCGTCTTCCAAAAGAATGACCAAAATTGGCCGAAAATAAACAATTAGAAAATTTAGCTACTAGATTAACGAATTGAGTTCTAGAACAACAAACAGTCTTTATTTGGTACCTCGAAATATTAGGTACGTTTTGGATAACAAATTCCTTGTATTGAATTGTCTTCCAAAAGAATGATCAATATTGATCGAAAATAGCCAATTGGGAAATTTAGGTACTAGATACTACAAATTGAGTTCTAGACCAACAAATACTCTTTATTTGAGACATTGAGATATGTGATAAGTTTTGGTCAACAAACTCCTTGTTTTATATTCTCTTCTAAAAGAATGACCAAAATTGGCCGAAAATAACCAATTGTCAAAAGTGTATCCCGATGCGGGACCAGCCCATGGCATGAAAAACGGTACAATTTTTTAGCGACAAAATTTTAATTTTCGTTCCACTTCGAAACATAGTGATATTTTATATCAGAATTCATCTCTTAACTCCATTGAGTCCAAATTCGAAGTCAGAATTCAGTTTCGAAGTCCTGAGCATTAATTAAGTTTAAAAATCCAAAAATTACATAAATACCACTTTTTGAAAATATTTAGAAAAATATCCTTTTTTAATTAAAAATTACCGCGTTTCCGGATACCCTTTTCACTTATGCCAATAGTAATTATTCATAGTTTTTTACCATCTTTTACCTCAAGTAAAATTATTACTAAACCAAAATAATTTCGAAAATATCATTTTTTACAAACTTAGGAAAAATGGCTAAAATCGGAAACGAGTTAAGTCGTTAAACCACTTGGAGGAGGTCGGTGATGGCGAGAGAAGACTCTATGTGCCGGTGGACCTCGATTGGATGTCGGATGGCGAGCAACCGGCCGAGGCGGTAATTTCAGAGGAGTCGATCTCGATCACTAGAGCACTGATTCCAATGTGGCTGGTCGGATTCTGATAGTCGGCGAGTTCCCTTCCGTGCTGGGTGGCGCGTGGGTTCGGCAGCGAGTTTCGGCAGATCTGGGTATTTTCTCTCTCTCTCTGGAGCCCCTCCTTTGAAGAAGATGGGATTTTCAGGGGATTAAATAGCAAATAACAGAAATTGTGGCCCCAAATTTTTAATTTTAGATATTTTGAATGTTTTAATCCAAAAATGTTTATTTACAAGTTTTTTATTGTGTAAATTTTCCATTTTGATCCTTTTAAAACTCAGATTTCACAAGATAAACTCGTTTGTCTAATTCCATTGACACGCGTCCACTATATGCATAATGTATTGAGAAATTTAATGATTTGGCGACAGATAAAGATTGGAGACCCTATAAGTTAACCTTTCGATGTTTGATTGGAAAAGGATTTAAAGAGGGCATTAACAAAAGTACTACCATGATATCATTGTGATCGTACATAGTAATTATTAATTATGGAGACTCCTAATTTTGTTTATGATGTTTTCCGAATAACTAACAAGTAAGGTTATGATCATCATGGCATATGAAGGAGCACATAATTACTTATAAATAGCTATTCAGATTATTTCAAAAACTAAATATGCGTTTCGGGGTTTTCGAGGCCGTTTGGTTCGCTCATTCCATTCCATTAGAATGGAAAATCCATTTGAATGGGTGTTTGTTTCAACAACTCTAAATTTTCCATTCAAATGATCTTTTGGAATGAGTGTTTGTTTCCACAATTTAGTTTTTCCATTCAAATGGTTCATCAGTCACATCAACTATTTGAATGGATTTTTGTGTCTTTGATAAGAATGGAGGGGAAGAGGTATTTTTGAATGGTCCATTCCAATACTCCCATTCTAATTATAACACATTCCACTATTTTTTCCATTCAAATGTCTTCTATTCCAATTATAACCCATTCCACAATTTCTATTCAAATACACACATTCAAAGAGGCGAAACAAACGGGGCCATATTCCTTTTTTTTTTTTTTTTTTTTTTTAATGGGGCTCATTGTTAATTGAGACATGCATGATAAGAGGGATACCCGCTAGCTTGATCAAGCAATAATAAAACGAACAGCAGAATATATGTACATAGCAGTAAAACTAAATTGTGTATATATTACATAAATTACCAACTACATACAATACATATATCCCAAAATTTAAAAAAGTTCTACTTCATCATTTATCATTGAAGAGAGGCCGATAGTTCATTAACCTGGAAAAGCTTTCCGAAAGTAGTAGTTCTAGCCCAGGGCCGGCTCAACTTAATTTGGGGCCTAAGCAAAATTTTTAAAGGGACTTTCTAAAAGAGATTTAAAAAAAAAAAAAAGAAAAAAATTCTTATATCATCCGGAAAATAATAAAACAAACCATTACACCTAATAAAGAAATCAAATACATACAATAAAACCAATAACTAATGTAAAATTCAAAATGTAATAATTAATAAATAGAGAAAAATGAGTAGGAATGATATAACGTGAAGATTTTATAGC
>JXTC01000266.1:266750-281050 GCA_002914845.1 Trema orientale
ATATATATATATATTATGTGTGTGGGATATTTCATTACATTATTTCACTACCAGCTATACTAGCTAACATGTGGTCAAGGTCCATGCCTGTGCACTCTCTATCAATTAGTACCTGGACTGGAATCATAACCCTATCTAGAAGGAATATAATTATAACAAAATCCAACGACCATTCTATTATATATAATAAGCTTAATTTCCAGGCTGACTAATTATAGGGTGACTGAAAATTTCTGATTTATTTCTCGTATTTTAATTCGATCCAGCGTTTGGTCATACAACATGGCTCTATATCAAAGAGAGGACTAGAAACGTCATAATTTTCGTCAACAAAATATGTGGTAGCTAGCTAGCTAGAATACAGAGTATAACACTCGTTAATTATTCTATATATACACCACAAAAACTTATTATACAACTCTATATAATTAGTTTCTTGAACAATATGTATTATAGTTTTCTTCAGGTATTTATAATTATTCGACTTATAACTTAACCTTCACATGTATGTGGTGTATTGTAAACTTAAGTAATCACATCAGAGGATAAATGCAATTATATATTTCAAAGATCAAATTAAATGATTATAGTACCGAACAATGAGAAAAAGCCACATATCAGCCTGCGGTCTGACTAAGACCACGTAAGTATATACCATGACTTGCGCGAGAAAAAAAATCAAAAAGCATGGGATAAGTTTAGTTCTATTAGAATAATGATGAATATAAGGCCCTGGCTATAACATTTCTTTTCCAATTAACTAACATTATTAGTAATACACCTAAAAAAAAAAAAAGGCTGACAGTATTATAGTCGTCTCTTTAGGGTGGGGGGAACATATTAGTCTACGCATTGGGTGGGGAAGCTTCAACTTTGATTTCATTTGTATTTTATTTTTATTTGTTTATTGAAAAACTTGATTTTATTTATGACTAAATGATTTGACCGGTAGAAGATATTGGAACAAAACATAAAGATGTGCTATATCTAAAACTGGTAATTTTATTTAGGGCACCAATCTGGTAGGTCTTTTTTTTTTTTTGCTTATATATAAATATCATTTTGACTAATAAAAATTTTTCTTGCATATTTTTTTATATTAAAAAATAAGAGAGATAAATAACATTAATAATGCATATCTTAATAGTAATCTAATAGCTAAAAAAAAAAAAAATACCTACACAAAGATAAAAAAAAAAATACCTATTGAATTGACAACCTTTTATTTATAGCTAATGTCAATGAGTACATATGGTTGTATATCTTTTCTTATCCCACGTTAGGAAATATTCTAGAAGTTCACACTTTTAAGAGATAGATCCACTACCTAATACGTGTAGCATCACAACATAATCTCGGTAGATTAAAAGGAAAAATACCAATGGATACATAGTTCATATACACATATATGTATAGTTCTTGAAGGGGAAAAAAAATGATATATGCTTCTTAAATTAATAAGCTTTGATTCTCTTCACTAGAAAGGGCTACTACTTATACAACAGATCAGGGAAAAAAAAAAAAAAGAAAGAAAGCTATAACATAAGTTGAAATTAGCACTTGTGAAAGCAAAAAGTTAACAATATACAACCCCATGCCAGATTAATCTAGCTATATATTTTTTATTTAGTCTTAGTCTGATATGAATAGTGGAGAACTACTAGAAAAAAGCAATATTAATCAATCTGAACGAGGCAACAAGAAACTAAATCCTGAGTTTTCGCGAATAAGCGGCGGCGGTTCGATGTCGGCTATGTCTATCTGCTCCATGGATTTGGATATGTCGTCCACAGAGAATGGTATACTGCATGAGTATAACAAAAGTTCAATGTTACAAATTTTCGTTTGTTTCCAGAGAAAGTTTGATTACTAAGCAGTGATTAATTATTAAAATATACCTGGAATCGTCATCCAATAGGAATGAATTACTGACGGCGTTGTTGGAGTCTTCAGTCATCAAAACTCTCATATTGGATATAACCTATGGAAGAATTAATGGCCATACATATATATATATATGTATCTGTAGGTGAGTACTGTACTGTAATCGAAGTTATATATAGGAATTTTTATGGTACTAAAAATGGGAAAATCCTATGTGGAAAAAGACATATGACTCGAACCTAAGCTAGGATTTTTGAGTAATGAATGGCTGCCATAGAAGAAACTTACATCCGTGGACACACTGTGCGTGCCATATTTGTCATCCCAGTACATTGTACTGATCCTGTACAGCTGCTGTATGCTAAGAACCTGTCCCATATATACAAGTTTTATTTTTTTTCCCCCAATAAACGTTCAATTTGTAAAAAGACAAAAATACCCTCAGAAAATGTCACATGGTAACACGGAAACAATGTAGAATGATACATACCGGACACAGATCATGGCTTATTTCATCTAATGTTTTCTTGGGTTTTTGATGTATGACCTGAATAAGAAGAAAACAAGAGTTTATAAGTACGTGAACATGACCATTCCTAGCCATTCACTTAACAAAACGACAATAAAAAGACAAGTACCAGAAACCCAATTGCCTGCCTTATATGCTTAAGCTCATCCCATGCTGAACCTGCATACTGTAATTTTCCTTTTGTTATTTTATCTAGTTATTGAATATAATATATATTTATGTATATGTGTGTGTGTGTGTGTGTGTGTGTGTTATCAAATAATCATCCAGCTTTAACCTGCATACCTCATCAGTTGCCTTGTAACACCAATGTTCTAGTTCAGCCAATCCAGCTTTAACATACTCACCATTACTAAATGAACAGCACTCTCGTCTTAGTAAAAGGCTGCAAACAAAGGCAGAGTATGTAAATAAAATTAGCAGACTTATTCTTTTTAGTGGTTTGGAATCTACTAGGAGAACTTAATGTACCTGTTGAATAGTTGAACGTTGATGAAAGAAAATATTTGTGTAAACACTTTACGAACCAAGAATGGAGGTACCTGTTACAACATGAAACAAAAGAATATTAGTAAAAAGATGAAGATAGGCATAAAAAAGAATAAAGATTTCAAGTAGAGGTGTGTACTAACGTGATTTGCTTTCAAAGTGTTTAAGAAGTTTCCAAGGCTATTGACAATTCCTTGCCAGTGAGCAATAAGAGCTCGCTGAGCTTCAGTGTTGGCAACTGATCTTGATGATCCCTTCACCAAGCTTGCTCTTGATGTTCTTGGTGCCTTAATCATATTAAAAGGAAAAAAAGTTCAAATTAAGTTTATAAGAAGAAAGAGAAGTAATTTAATTAATTACCAACTTAATATAATTTAATGACAAACCTGTATGCATAAGCCAAGTAGAGGAGAAATTTCTTTTTTCAAATTATCTCGAATCATTCCATAAATCTTTTCTACATATGCTGTGAGCTGCTGCTTGAAAAGTAGAGCTGGGTACTTGGCTTCAACTTGCCTTAAAGTGTCTACTCCACCACTCATGCCACCATTGATCATTGAAAGATTGACTCCTTGTGGTGTCCCTCGAAAACTCTAAGAACAACAGCACCAACAAAAGTTTAAGAAATGAAAAGTTGTTTCTGAAAAGAATGTTTAATGATTATTTTGACAATTAACTTGTGTTTACTTGTGTCATTCTTCCAAACAGAGTAGCTGATGATGAACGACGTCGTTGAGGGGTCATTCCGGCAGCACCACTCGCTTTTAGTGTCCGCTGGAGAAGCAAGAGGAGTGTTGAGGCATTGGATAACCAATAGGCTAAAACATCATTGTTGTCCTGAGTCTGAAAAGAAAAGATGTGGGATTCGAGTTAAAAAGGATTTTTAGTGTTGAGAAGAGTAAAAGAAGAAAGAGAAAACTAGTTGGGATGATTTTGGAACCTCAATGGCATGGCCTATGGTTTGGATGATCCTGTCAAAGACACTGGTTCGCTCAACTTCGAATGATCTCCATTGCAAAAGGCATTTGTATATGATACAAGCGGCGATTGGTCTGTTCCCTGAGAAGCCTAGGTGCTGTGCAATACATCTAATGAGTAACTCCTGATTCTCTTGCTGTTTTTCATTTAGTGATTTTTGAGGCTTGTCCTCTACATCAGAGGATTCCCTTTGGTTTAATGAAGGGCTATGCAGGTCCTGACCAATGTAATCAGTTCATAAACCAAAAGATAAAAGTCAAGAAAGAAAGCTTGATTGAATCATGATCAAAATTTTCTGTAAATGTTACTCCAAATTCAAGAGAGATTTGTTTCTTACCACAGTTGGTTTCACATCCACACCAAAATGACCACTTTCACTACTTCTCTGCCAATTAATGGATAACAATAAAAGCATAAGCTTATATGCAAGGCTAATAATAATAGCCAATCTACTACATGAGATTCGTTTGTGCAGTACCTGAAGAATTGATCTAGAACGCCCGGAAAGGAATTTATTTGGTGCCATTGACACGGCTTGTTGTCGTAGAACTTGATTTTCTGATTCCAAATTGGTAAGCTTCTCTTCTAGCCTAATCAAGGAAGGTTTAAGTGTACTTCATCATGGATCAAGCATAAGAAAACTAGGATACAAAATTTTGCTTGTTATCAGGACCAGGATACACAAATTCCTATCTCAGTTGTTAAAAATGTATTACCTGGTTAATGATTCTTGAAGCTGTTGAGCCTTTTTCTCAGTTTCTTCCAGCTTTTTACGTCCTTTCTCGTTAGATTCCTGAGATTCATTGTATTTTTTTTCATAGTCATCAGCTCTATCCTTCTCTGACTTCAATGAATCCTGGAAATAGAAAGCCAAGTTGAAAATTATCAACCATGCAAAAATTATGAATGCTTCGACTATAAGCAATTGTACTAATGTGTGCAAGCAACAAAACCTTGGGCCACATTTAACAAGCACTTCCGCTTCAAAGTTCATTCCTTTTATAACTTTCTCATCTAGAGAAGATTTGCTATAACAAATGACCGTACGTTGTGTTGATTGATGTAAAGCTTTTACCTTTAGGCCCTCCACTTCTGATTTTAAAGAATCAATCTTTTTGGTATCTTCAACCAGAACTTGAGTTTCTTTTATAACAGGAGGTGCTTCTTCTATGGCTTTCTTCGCAGCTTCTCGTTCCTTTACAAGTAATGCATTTGTTTCATCAACTTTGTTCTGCATTTCTTGTAAAGAATTCTGCAACTTTGTAACCTCTTGTGCTTTTGCTTCTTCTAGGTCAGTCTGCAAACATGATGTTCTTTTCAATAAGTGTCGTTAACAGTGCATAAACTATGGTTGCTGAATGCTGAGTAATTGGATCTCAGAACAATATCCATCCAAAAGGCATGAAAATTACCCTCAAACGTTTCTCCAATTGAAGACGCCAAGTAAGTTCCTCCACGTGTTTTTCAAGCTTATCCTTTGCTTCCTTGAGCGCACCTGTTTCCCTAGCAGCCTGCAGAAAATTTGAGATGGATGTAAGTTGAAAATACTGAAAATGTGAGGAAAAAAATAAGGTATTTCAGAGTGTATCAAGAAAGACTTAGCCGCATTATATTCTGCTCATTAAATTGCTGAAGTAAAGGAACTTGGTCTACATTTAGTTCTTTTATTATTATGACTCAAGTCCATATCAATTTTGGTATAATTCATGATACATAAGATCTAGGAGTTGTTGACTGTTCCCTCAAATTCATTATTACTAACCATTTTGAGCTTTCTAAGTTCCCTTTTCGCAATTCTTCCCCTCCATCTGCATTGTGCTAGAATTGAACCCTTCTTGAGCTTCTTATAGTATGCTGCGGCTTTATGACAACGCCACCGAGCCTGCATGTATCTTAACTTTAGCTTTTGTTTCTTAAAGAAATTTGATGGTATAAGATCTCCTTGACACTGCAGGATAATTTGTATATCACCTGAATTTTTATGGCCGCTTTAGTTTGCTTCCTGAATCTAAATTGTTTATGAGCAGCCATTGCTCTTAAACCTGTCTGCAAGACAAGCACTGAGACATGAAGGTTCTTGTATGCTTTTCTGGCATGGTATCTGCGAGTGTGTTTCTGAATTTTCACGGCAGCTGCCTCCCTCTTCATGTTCTCAAAAACCTTGCAAGCCAGTCTTCCTACACAATATACAAACAACAAAATACTCATAGTATATCCACATGATGTCTATGAATGCGAAATTTTTAATGCATGTTCAGATGTTTCACCTCTCCATATAGACTGCACTACTATGGTGGCCTTTCGCAATGCTATGAACTGCTTTCGAGCCTGATGCGTCCTTATGCGCCTCTGAATAGCCTTTGCTGCATTGCTGAGTACCTCTGCTCTCCTTGCATCTAATTCTGCCATCTGACCAGCTCTTAAGAATATCTTTGTTTTACCTATCTGCATGACCATTTAATAGCTAAGTAAACATGTAAGTCTCCACATGAAGACACATGAATGTACTCCTCGTATTACCTGAAACCCTTTAAGCCCCTTCTTTTCCAGAATCTTTTTGGAAGCAACTTTTTCATCATAACTGTAGTAAAGTGAAACAAAGGGTCAGAAAGCAGAACAACTGCACAAAAATACATATTCGGAAAATGAACCAATAGCCAAGATGTCCCCAGTTAAACTGATGCTAAGAGAGGATACTCACTTTCCTTCCAAGGCTTCAGGGGCGAGGAGCCCAAATCGGTTAATGAATTCGAAGAAAGGTTTGCGAGTAGGATATCCAGCACAGCTGATTCTGATTGCCTCTAAAACACCCTACATGGAGTTTGTACAATGTTATCTAAAAGAAAGAGGAAAAGGAAGAAAAACCAAACGCCTTTGAAATGTTTTTTTTTTTTTAAAATGATTTTACTTACACCACAACGCAGTTGTTGCATAATGTTGACATTCTCAAATATGGCTGGTTTTAGAAGGTTGTTTGGCTTTACACATCTGATATAGCGAGGTTCTGTAGAATTTAATGTCTCCATTAGTTGCTGGAGTTGCAGCTGCACAGTTTAGGACATAAAAATTGACATCAGTCAATTTGTTGCAGCAAACATAAGGCATTGCCTATATCATACTCATCAAAATAATTTGAAGAAAAGTACCTTAAATCGAGAACCAATTGAAGAAAACTTAGAAGATTTAGATGTCTCTTCTTTTAATGGAGGGAAAAGGCCTGCTACAAAAGAACATTTGGAAACACTCAACAAATCTTGATGCTCAGGAACCACATAGTCCTTGTTTTTGTCCAAAAATTGGTCAGATTGATATAGGACCTGAAATAAAGTGTTTTGTCGATAAGATAAAGAAACTTAATGCAAGAGCAGTTAATGCTAGCAGCTATTTGATGCTTGTATGGATCATACCTCTCCAGCATAATGGGCTATAGTGAAATCTGTCCGAGAAAGTTTCGGTTTTATGAAACGTTTGTGATTTTTAAATGTTTGATAAAGCTTGTTTGCAAAGGTCTCATGTGTTGACTTTGGAAACATGCTGAAAGAGAGAAAAAGAACAATTATCAATATTGAAGAGGAAAACAAAAAGAAAAGAAAAGGTTCACTCTATACACAGCAAAGAACCTAAGCAAGAATATTGAATAACAAAGAAAGAAAGAACCAACAATTTAAAGTGCACCATGACCATGTTCCATAAGCAAAGAATGCCAAAATTTAAAAGAGAAAAACTGAAAGAAACTGTTTTACCAAGCTTCATCAAGAAGAGCAACGATTCCACCAGGTTTCTGTAAGAACAAAAAATAACTCCTTAGTAAAAGATCTTGTCCCAAAAAAAGAAAGTAAAGTGGTCTAGATTACAGGTTTGAACAAAATAGTATCACATCAGTTGACCAAAATTGCAACAGCACAAGAAGTGATATTGTTGTTCCTTGTAAAAATGAATTGAGACCAAAAGAATGAACGAACCAAAGGTGTAATATAAATTATGACGTGAAGGAAAAAGAATAAACCTTTTCAATAAGATCTAAGACATCTTGATTGTCCACAAATTCAATGTAGCTCCAATCAATTTCCTCTTTCGTGTACTCTTCTTGTTCCATTTTGAAGACGTGCTGGAATCATCACCAAACACTATTTAAGTCTAAACAGTCTAAGAAAAGTAAATGGCAGAAGTAACAAAGAAGTGACAAATTACTTGATTGAAATGTTGCTGCAACTTCTCATTTGTGAAATTAATACAGAACTGCTCGAAACTGCACAGAATAAAATACGCCGAAATTGAGTTTATCTGCATATCTTTTATATGTATAAATAACTGTATGTAGTTTTGCTACCTGTTAGTCTTAAAGCTTTCAAAACCATAAATGTCAAGGACCCCAATCAGGGATTTTGAATTAGGATCTTGTCCAATTGAATTATTAATTTTGTCCACCAACCTGTATTCATATAGACAGACTTAGCATCACAAGACTATCTCAGTTCTTTTAAGCATGGTGATGAATCTGATAAGAATGCCTTACCAGTCAAACAATCGAGAATATATTGTCTTAGCTAAACCATCTCTGCTAACTGCTGCACTTTGAGGATCAAGACTTCGTTTTATAACTTCTTCAGGGGTGATCATCACACGCTTACACAATGCATCCTCCAAGGCATCAGCGTCACACCTAAAAAAGAAGTAACACTCAGAAACTGTTGTCCTGGAGAAAAAAAAATTGGAACACAAACAATGATGGGAATATCTGAAAGAAGCCATACATGAGAAGCTCTGCAGTCATTTTTAGATGGAACTTGGCTTTATCGTCTTTTGGAACTGATGAATCAATCTCCTTGCCCTTTGTGAATTCGATGTTTCCAAGATGAAGAATTGCCGCTATAACTCTAAAAATTGCTTCCTGAGAGAGAAAGGAGAGACGGAGGGTGAGAAGTTTGTTTCTCTTTGTTCCATTTTATGAAGCAGTTACTGGTTTTCAAGAGGCCATACCTGCTCTTTAGCACTCACTCCGACAATGTCCATTGCTCTTCTTGTAGCAAGATAGTCATGAGCATCACTTACTCCAACCAGTTCATAGCAATTAGATTGGTTAAGATAATGAAACGACTTAGGATTTCCCAACTTGTATTTTTCAATTTCCTGACAGTGTTTGGAACACAATGAAAAGATTCAGCAATACTTAAAAAATTATACATCATGTTATCATTTGGACTGGATTATTACCTCTTGGGGTGCTGCACAAAGAAGGTAAAAGCAGTGGTAGTTGCGCTCAGGATCAGAAATTTGGCAAACACGAGACCTTTCTAAAAGGTAAGTTCTGATTGCTGCTCCTGAGATTCTTCCTTGCTTATCAAACTGGATCTCAACAAATTTTCCAAAACGACTGTACCATATCATACAGAGAATGTTAAAGTACAAATTGTCCAACTGCATAAGGCAGTGGTCTGTTACACTGAGTCTGCATATCCAAAGACAAAACTTAAAAATTAATTGACCATGTTCAAGGTAGTCTCACCTAGAATTGTTATTTCTAACAGTTTTAGCATTGCCAAATGCTTCAAGGACTGGATTCGACTGCATTTTGAAATTGAGTTCGTAAGTTTCACAAATATTTATGATAAGAGATTATAAGGAAATTAACCAAGATACTGTATTGAAGGTCAACATATAAATCGTACTTCAAGAACTTGTTGTTCAACTGTTCGCCCTTCAGTAGCAGCACGGCCACCTAGAAAGGCAAGGTACCGCATAAGCATTTTCGTGGTTTCGGTTTTACCTGCTCCACTTTCACCACTGACAAGGATTGAATTGCTTTTTCCCTCATTAATCATTGCCCTGATTTTAGTGAGTGGTTAATTACTCATATTCAGCTCATTCAAAGAGAAAGCAATATACAGAAAGTGAAGTAACAGTATAGATAATTAACCTGTATGCAACATCAGCAACCGCAAAGACATGAGGACTTAACTCTCCAAAAGGTGCACCTTTGTATTGTTGCATCATATGGGCATCATATATATGGGGCAATCTTTGGAATGGATTAATGGCAATAAGGATATTTCCAGTGTAAGTCTGCCAGGAAAATCGACATTAAAAGATTCAAGCGATTAAGGATTCCCTCTTAGAATGAAAAACTCACGTTGAAACAAAGGGAAGAAACACTTACATAAATTTCATTAAGTTCATATCTAGCTTTCAAATTCTGCAATACTCCAGGCTCATGCAAATAAGATAGCTTTGTCATGTCATCAACTCCACCAGCAGGAGCTTCCATATCTTTTGGATATATTCTTGATAAGTTTGCAACAATCTTGAGAAGACCAAAAAGGGAAGGACAATATCAATATCAATGCAGTAGTGAAGCAGTCACCCAAATTGATATTGAAATTAAAAGTGAAAATAAATTAAAAAATAAAAAGGGAAAAGGAAATGATTTTGAACCATAGTCTTGTTCTGTTCCACATACCTTTTTCCCATTGCTAGCCTGGATCTCAACATCCTTTCCATTAATCTTTGATACTTGTCCATCTATCCATGCAATTTCCGGGTCTTCAACCCAGACGTGAGAACCTGCAATGATATTCACTGGAGTTCCCTGCAGATAAATATAGAAAAAGCATGAATTTGTTGTTTTTTATAAAATCTTTTTCAGAGCTTTAATATATATAGACAAATTTGATATATATACAATGTTTAGTTGCATTTTAATTTACAACCCACAAATACAAGAAGTAAGAAATTTTCACTTAAGTTTCAGATACAACCAAGTGCCTTAAGACATCTCTTTCCAAAACACAATCTCCAACACATCAATATACTGCGAATATGACAAGGTGGCCTACCATTTTTGATGCTTTGAATCAGAAGCTCATCTAAGCATTGAGTACTATCATCATAAGCTTGTAGCTAACTTTTTTATACATAAGATGTAAAGATTCAACTCGCTTCTCCGGCTGCTTTTTCGATCAAAGAAAAATGACCCCTTTGAGAAAAAGCATCAAACTTTGAGAATCAATGTAAAACAAAGACTTTTAAATTTTAAGGAACTGGAGAAACGATGTCAAACATAAGAGGAAAACTGTCAGAAAGCGCCATTTTTTTTCCTGGGAAAAATCAGTAAGAAAAGTGAAGGAAAAGAAAATGGGACAGAGAGTGGTAAGAGAAAAAATGGATCCAATGGATTGTAGAAGTGACATTCTTCACAAGCGCCTCTAAGTTCGGTTGCTTTCCTTTGGTCTCGCGCCATTTCGTGGCTACTAACCAAGTCTTCTCTCTCTCTCTCTTAACGGTATGTCATAATGCTTCTATGTGATGTCCCAACGATGTGTAGCCGAGTGTACTGTTACATGGTGGAAGTCATTATAATGGCCGTTGGATTAAATCACGGGATGATTGAATGGCCTGGATTCATTCGTCACTTTTTTTTCCCCCTCACGGACCTTGCCTAATTATCAATTGTATTCATTTTGAACTTAATTTTATTTGGTTATTGTATGATGAGTCTTTTTATGTTAGAAGAAATTTATCCACTATTCATTTGCCAGAGCACTGGAAAAAAATGTAGCGGCATATTGTTTAGATAGGTTTATTCTAAGAGCATGTTTATTAATATGAAATGAAAAAATCTAGAAGAAATAGAATTTAAATGGAAAAGAGAATGAATCAAAAGTTAAGTTCTAATACCTTCAAAAGTTTAACTAAGTACGGGAGAGATTCATCACATTCATTTCCTAATGTGTAAGTAATAAATGAATGGATAAGAAAGATAAATAATTCCCTTATCCCCAATTCCATTGTGGTTCATTATGAATTAGTAACAAGGCCAAAAGGAACGTAATCCCAAACAGAAAAGGAAAATAATCGACAACTTATTAAAATAAGTTATTTTACAATTTCACTAAAAAGAAAATATTTCATAACACAGCAAAAGCCATTATTTTATAGTTTCTTGCTTCATTGTAAAAATTAAACGCTACTTATTATGCATAATTCCTTAACTGCTCGAATAATCTGCTCACGATGATACATCAGTTTTTATGAATAATTCAACGTCAGTTTTTATGAACAATGTGAGAATAACTACTCGAATGAATAACGAGAGGGATAATAATTAGGAGCGAGTAGGCCCAACTCAATAGTTCCCTCAATTATTGATAAAATTATTGTGGCGCACTGAACAAGATAGTAAGAGACAAAACTCACTCACTCTCGATAGCCCCACATTATTTCCAATTGCTACGACCTGCTACGCCATAGTGAGTGAGATTCTACTACTATGGTCACACTGAGTGAGAATTTCACCTTAGACTCACTCACTCTCCCTTTTGCTCTTCATATTTTTTTTTCCCTTCAAATGAACTTGTAATTGAGTAATATAATTTAGGGACGGCTATATAAAAATGACCATTTTGAAACACACATAGTCAATATGGACATGATTTAAAAGATACCTTAAACTGAGGTCTAAAGAAAATTATTCATTAAAGTGTGAAAAAATTAATTATTTAATAACGATAAATGTAAACTTTAAAAATCATAAAATTCAATGAGACAAATAATGGGCATTATTGAATCTTTTAATGAAATATGTGAGTAAATTTTACATTATTAAAATTTAGGGGACAAATAAAGGATATAATTGAATATTATTATAAATATTAGGGTAAAAATAAAAATTTCAAAAAATTGAGGGGGCATAAGGCCTAAGCTAGCTCCGTCTGTGACTTCATGCATATGTATTTAGTGATGAGTTATTATCCCACATTAGGAGCATATCAAAAGAGTAAAAATGATTTGAGAAATAAAACCAAAGGCCCATCCTTTGTTAGTTTCATAGGTATTTTGGCCAAATTAATGTATAACATATATTGAAAAGCCAAAAACAACTACAACTTGTATTGATTAGTTAGCTCATTGATGTTTGTCCATTGTACTTCAAAACATATTTGTACTTCAAAATATATTTAGTTATTTGGTATATGAAGAAGTTTGGATTATAGAGTTAGAAACTGACTTAATAGTTAGCTGCTAAGTCCATTATGCATTGTCCAATCATTGGAATACGGACTGGACAAAGAAAAAATCAAACCAATATGGGTGTAATCTTTCATTTACTAAATGAATCGGTCCCTCTATTCTCATCCACTAAATCAGTTCTTTCTCTAGTCCAGCCCTATCTTCCCAGTTGTTCTCTCTGGTCCTCTCTGAGTTCTCTTTCTCCTATTTTGTTGTTCTTAAATGGTGAATGCTCAATACCTCGAATTTGCACCCGCGACAGCCAACAATAACCTCAATTCTTATAATCTTTGTAAATTATCTCACAAAGAAACACTTTAGCCTAGTTCTACCTCCACTTGCATGCCCTAAAACTCTCTTTTCCTTCTAGTTGGAAATAAATTGAGAAAGCACGAGAAAACATATCAAAATCTTAAAAAGAAAATTGAATTTCAATCATGCTTGGTCTAATTTAATTTTGATGGTAGAACTGTTTTTCTCCCTGTTAAAAGTGATATGATTTAGTGATGTTATCTTTAATTAATCAGTTTTTAAAAATGGCAACTGCATACTTAAACTAAAGGACAAAGGATCCTGATAAGAGTATTTGGAAATGACTTTTTTTCATCTCTTTTTCAAAATAACTTTTTTAGGATTAATGATCATAAAAATTTCGATGGTAAAAAAAATTTTGTGGCACTTTTTGCATACAATTAGAAAAGGTCATAAATTTTTTAACTAATCCTAAAAAAAGTCATTATACAAAATAGTCAATACATAAATTAGGGCATTTTAAAATTTAGCCAAATGGCCGAATTTTAGATCATAGTTTACAAAATAATTGTTTTTGAAAAGTAATTTATTTTTTAAAAAATTGATTTAATTTTTCAAAAAAGGATTTACTTTATAAAATATAGATCAACTAAAAAAGGTCAATTATCAAACTAAAATTATAAAATGGTTATTTATTAAATAGATATAAAAAAATGGCTATTTTTTAAATTAATCTTTAAAAAAAAAAGCCATTTCTTATAAATACTCTATAACTTATTAGGTTTTACAGTAAAATGACTGAACTTTTGGCCCATTTTAAGTAAATGTCAATTTTCTGAATGCTGTAATAAAATGACCAATATATCAGTGTGGATGATAGATGTAAAATATGATGTACCAGTACTCAAACTAAAACTGTTATGTAAGTAAAATAGACTAAGTGTAAAACTATATGTATTCAGCTATTTGGCCATAAAAAAATAAAAATAGACATTTATTAAAAAAAGTGTAGAAAAAGAACATACTCTTAATATTCTTAACTTTTATCTTTACTTTTTTTAAAAAAAAAATTAAATTGGCTAGAATCACTCATAGTCAAGTCCGTTTCCCCTTCTAAAACTATAAGCTAATGCACTTTTTATGATGTCGTTTCTCAAAAGTG
>JXTC01000266.1:286258-383995 GCA_002914845.1 Trema orientale
ACTATGAACTACAAATTTGATGTGGTAAAAGCATGAATTCACGTTCTTTTTATTCTAAAGTATAGTTTTAGGGCATATTAAAATACTATGCCTCAGAATTGATTTTAGATTAAGTTCTGGCTTCAAAAATGAATTTTTGAATACCTTTTAAAGGCTGCACCTTTCAACTAGGCATCTCCTCTTTCATTTTTTTATTTTTTTATTTTTTATAGAAGACACTTTCTGTCAAACTTTTATTGGTTTAGTTAGTTTGGAATTAAACTAATATGATCCATTGTTACTACTGAAAAAAAATGTTTTATTTTGTGAGATGATTGTATGAGTATTTAAAGTGATGGTTTTTCATTGCGGCAGGTTCATTCAACAAAAATTAGGGGGTCCATCTTCGTCCGATTATGAAAAGCTTCAAGCTGAATTGTCAGATTTGCAAACAAAGTATAACCAACTTTTGGCTGCGCATCAAGAAACCTGCAAAGAGGTGTGCCTGCTGGAATTTTTTGTTGTATTTTAGCACCTTCCTGCTTTATATTAGCTGTGGCCAATGATTTTGCCTTGTTGAATTGATTCGCAAATAGCGAGTTCTGATTACCCAATTCGCTCATGTTTAGATTATGTCGAACTAAACCGACTAATGCAGTTGAATTGTTTATAAATACAAACATTTGGTTGAAATAGTAGCATGACATTTGAAAAGGGAAGATCCAAGTACAACTTTGTTATGGATGATGCTGTGACTTTGCAATTGATTATAAGAAAAAGGGTTACGGTACATGACATGTATGATTCACATTGAATATATATAAGTCTATGAATTGCTGTTACAACCATCTGTAGGGTCAATCTTAGCAAATAATGGGAGACAATAGACTTAATGGAGCTGTGAGGTACATTAAATATGTCAAAAACTATGAGCTGTTGATGTCTGAGAATTTATAGGACGTGTGTCTTGTGTTTGTATGTGATCCTAACCTTTCCTCATTTTGTTAGTAAGATGCTAAGTAATAAAACCTAGATTAACCTAATAGTCAACGTTTTAAAACACATTTACTTTGCTAGATCTCCGTGTGGTCTGTTTCTGTTAGTTTTTATCTGTGCTGTATATTTACCCTGTTTTCCGTGTTAATCACTTTGGTTATCGTTTGCAGTTAGAGGAAGTTAAGAATTCACAGGATATAGAGCCATCGTCTACCAAGGAGACTACTGATGAGGAGGCTCAGAAAGAGAAACTTTAAGGTGACAAAGTATTCGATACATTGTTTAGCAAACAATAATTTCGTTTATGATAAAACTAGAGTAAAATCGGGAAGCATTGTTCCCAAATTGTTGTATGACTGCATTCGTAGCAGGCACTGAGACTTTTCATAGTGTGTCCATGTTTGCTTCATATTTTTTCCTCTCTCAGTTTCGGTGAGAGAGAGGCAGTGTTCTGATGTAGTACATTTTCAGTGCAATACATTGGGCCATTGATTTTTACTAGTCTTCCTACTTGAATCTTCTTTTACAATTTGCAAAAGGTATTGAATACGGTTCTCTTCTACTTCAGCATTAGCTCCAAGTTTTGCCCCATATAGTTTCTTTTGCTATTAAACATGTAAAACAAAAATACACTTCTAATGAAAAGTACCTGAGATTAATTTCTATGGTTAACCAAGACATTGTCCAGCTTAAGAAATAAAATAATCATACAGACAGTGTTACAATTACTAAGGTCCTATTATTCAATTTCATCATTAGGAACAACATACATGGCACTACACTACTTTGCCCAAATTCATTAATACATAGAACTCAACAAATGTGGCCTGAACATTCTCAGTTTCCAGGGAAAATCTAAAACCGAGCTAACAGAAAACAGCAAGCAGGGAAACCAAGACAATGACTGAGCAGATCAAGGCCTGCAAAAATATTATTTTCAACCACTATTAAAGAACAAAAAAATCATGAAAAATAACCAAATGTCATAGATGCAACAGTTATATGTATGTTAATTCACAACATACATAACATTTCAATTCTTCACTTACTGCAATGGCTGATGCTGCAAGTCCAGGTCTCTCCCTTGGATCTTTAAGATAATAATTCCCAAAATAAAGCACTGTGGCGTAGTACCACAGTGGCGGAAATGCAAACCCCAATAGAAAACTGTCACAAAAAAACATATTAAACTGGTAAAAAAAATTATGGACTCTTGTCCTTAAGTGTTAAAACTTTACATTGTTTCTCCAAGATAACTGCCTTAAGTTTAAATGGATTAAAGAAAAGAAACTGTAACATGTACAGATTAATTAGTACTCACGAGAACCATCCAATGCCACAACCAAAACAAGACAGAGGCTTCTCATAAATCCCACCAGACTCTAGCAAAGAGAAGTCTCCTCCTTCCACATGGATTTGCATTTCCATCTCTTTATTCTCAGTGTTTCCACCTATAAACCACAACCACAACCACATTATTTTCTTCTCTTCATATATCTTACTTGCCCTTTTTATTTTTCTTGATTATACCATTATAGTTCCACCATGAGTTGTATATACTGACCTTGCTCCATCAATGTGACACCAGTAGTGTTCTGCTTGTTGTCTGGCTGGTATTGGTCCATCGTCGGGGACGACGACGATGCTCCGGTGATCCCTGATGCTATATCCTCGTGCATGATCAAGTGATGACCTTTTGTTTGGAAAGTCTAAACCAGGAAACCATTATTGTTATGTTAAGGAACTTACAAAGGGAAGAACATGGTATGTTATGTCAGGGGCTAAGGAGAACAAAAGAGGGCGCTAATGCCAATTTCTGTTCCTCGTTTGAAAAAAAAAAAAGAAGAAGAGGAAGGAATAATTAAAAAAAAAAAAAAAAAACTGTTCCCTCCTTTTTTTCTTTTACCAAAAAAAACTGCCACGCCTTTTCTGGATTCTTTCTACTTTCTACTGAGAAGTACTAACCATTATTTTTATTTCTTTAAGGTGATAATGCCTCGTGTGTTTTCTTGAGGGGGGGAAAAAAAAAAAAAAATCCAAAGTTGTGATTCTTCCGGGGACGAAAAAAAAAGAAAGAAAAAAAACGGTGCATTGTTATGCAAGGAATTTTGGATTAATTATCTAATGCAGTACGGAGATTTCATTTAATATAATTAGTATGATATGGTAAATTCAGTGAATAAGATTATTATATGATATTATTTTAATTTATAGATGATCCTTTAAGATTAAAAAAAAAAATGTTTTTTTTAAGATAAAAAAAAATGTATTTTTTAGTATTCGATGACACATGAGATATACGTAGATGGCATTCGGGGTGTTTCCTGCGGCGTATACCTATGATAAAAATCCACCTTTACAATTACCCAATAATAGTAAAAAAAAAAGCTTACAAAATAAAATTTTCAATTTCTCATGGAAAAGAATACTAAGATTTTTACCTAAAAAAAGATGTTAAGATTTTTATTGCTTAATAACAATTATTATTATATTTATTACCTATAAAACAATATTTATATATTTTTAAGATTTAGCACAAAGTTTTCCTGAGAAAAATATATATCAAAAAGCTTTTTTTTGTTTTTTTGTTTTTGGACACAGGTTCCCACTGCAAAACCCATAAAAATAAACACTATTTTCCAGATTTTTTCAAAAAAGAAGAAGAAGAAGAAGAAGAAGAAACTATCGTTTGGTAACACGGAACATAAATCAAAGATTTTGACTGAAAGTCAAATGAAAAAATCAGTCAAAATGAAAATAAAACCTAAAATCCGATCCAACGGCTGAGATAACTGAATCCCGAAAAATATATACTCGTAATTAAGAAAAAGAAAAGAAAAGGGTATTTCCAAAATTAAAAAGTAAATAAAAAAATAAAAAATTAGGCATTCCACACACACTCTACAATCTATTTTCTTCTTCTCTCTCTCTAACTTGGAATGGAACCCAATGAAAACCAACTCAGCTCCTACTACCACCACCACCACCACAACCCCAACCCCAACCCCCACCACCACCACCACCACCAGAGCCCCACCGCCACCGCCGCCGCCGCATCTCCGACCAACGGCCTCCTCCCCAACACCCACTCCGGCGATGGGACCCACATGGTCTACCCTTCTCACCACTCCGTCCCCTCCGCCGTGACGTCCCCGCTCGAGCCCGCCAAGCGGAAGCGAGGCAGGCCCCGGAAGTACGGCACTCCCGAGCAGGCCTTGGCCGCCAAGAAGGCCGCCACGACGTCGTCTCACTCCTCCTCCAAGGAGAAGAAGGACCACGCGTCCGCCTCCGCCTCCGCCGCCGCGGCCGCTGGTGCTTCCTCCTCGCCGCCTTCCTATTCCGCCTCCTCATCCAAGAAATCGCAGCTCGTTGCGCTTGGTGGGTCTCTCTCTCTCTCTTCCCTTACATTTTCACCAAATATTTCGTGATTTTGGCCCAAAATTTCGTCTTTTTTGTGTCCCAAATTGCATGGAGTGGTGTTGTTTTTCGGTGCATTGTTGCATAATTTTCCTCCGCCCCTTTGGTTTTTAGGGCTTGTTTGGCTACTTTTTGTGTAGTTCTTGGTTTATTTTCAGGTGGGTCTTTGATCATTCTTCGTTTTTTTTCGGTCTTTACTTGTTGAATTTCTTTCGTTCTAGAGGGTTGGTCTTGTTCCAAATTGCTTGAATTTGTTCTTGGGTTTGTGGTGTAAGTCGCCTCTGTTACAGTTGCGCTAGCCGATTTTCTCTTAAAGCTTAACGGTGTTACATTCCAATGCTACAATTTTCTCACTTGTTAATTTATTTCCGACATGAGAAATTTGTTGTTTTGAGCTTGGTAGTGTGAAATTTTAATGGCCCTGTGTTTGGAATGTGCTCATTGGTATTACTGTGTAGTCTGTGTTTTTAAATTTCATAGCTGTTTAGAATGAAGACTTATTATTATTAGAATAGCAGCTTATTATTATTAAGATAGCGGTCCATTTTGGTAATAAGAACGTTTAATATGAGAAAAATTAGTGACCTTTGGCATGGGTTATCAAAGGTGTCCCTTTTTTTCTATTGCATGAAGAACTTATTTTCTGATTAAAACTTGTCCTGTTGGATTCTTTAGACTGCAGCATAGTCTAATGCAATTATGTCAGTGCAAGGAATTTTAAAGATTTGCCCAATTGTTTTATTTTCCTCTAGATAGCACTCTTACAAGTTTCTCTAGTTTTTCAAGTTGCTATTTTGTTTGATGTTAGAGTCCAAAAATGAGATAAATGTTAGCTAGTTAATATCACAAGACAGTGGTAGATTCTTCTGTACCCGATGCTCCTTAACCAATTTAAATAAAGGGTAATATCTTATTGTAGGATAAAATTTACTGAATTATTGTATTGCTTTTATGCTTGACATTTAGATTAATAACCTCTTCTACTTCTGGTTGTTAAAGAATGCTGTATGTTATGTTATAGTGTTGTCTTTCCACTCTCTCTCCTCCCTACAATCTTCCTTGACATTTGAGAATTTGCAATGTCATATTACATGTGTAAATTTTGATTGATAACAACTTAGGTGAAATTAAAAGAACGTCTTTTTGTTTGTATCTGATTCAGATGGTTTTTGAATTCTTCTTGTATTGGCTAATGAGTTTCAATTATAATCCAGAGTACTTATGTTACTCTCCTTTCATGCAGGCAACGCTGGACAAGGTTTTACTCCGCATGTTATCAGTGTTGCTGCTGGTGAGGTATGCTTGTATCCAGTTATTCTGGATGCTTTATTGTTCATTTTAGATTCTTGACGACTACATGCAACAAATACCTCTGATACATGAAACAAATAGGAGCATAAAAGAAGAGATATTTTCTCATTATTGCTAATTCTTCTAAGCAAAATCAAATACTTCTGATACGTGAAACAAATAGGAGCATGAAAGAAGAGATATTTTCTCATTATTGCTAATTCTTCTAAGCAAAATTGTGAAACATAGTCTGTAGTCAGCCTTTTAGAATTACAAATTTCCAAAAATATGATATTTATAAGAATACGTAACACGTGTTAGCATCACAATGGTTCGATAAGAAGCGAAATACCAAGACAAAGTGCATTAAGAAAGAATAGAGAAAATGTAAATATTCATGATCTTGTCTAAAATTTTTATTTCTTTATATTTTGTGGATAAAGTTCCGTTATTGTAATCTTTGTAAGACAATGATGAGTACTATATCCAATGCCCTTGTGTTTGGTTCTTTTATCAAAGTATTTGTTGTGAAGAAATAAAAAAAAAAATCTGAATCATTTTTCATGAAGTATAATCAAACATGTTCTTTTTTTCTCCGACGGCTAAAGCCTTAATCTATGGTTATAATGATTGGTTTTGGGTCAGACTACAATGTTAATTCATAATGTTTTTATCCTACAAGGTTAATTGAAAATATTTTTCCATTAACATTCGCACCAAAGCAGGGGTACAAACTCGCCGAAATACGTCAAATAAGCGTTTTAATGGTTGTGACCAGGCGGCTTTTGTAATTTGCATGTTTCTGCTTACTGGGTAGTTAGACATTCGTATCTGGTTTATGTATATAAACTTGTACCTTATCTTTAAGTTTATTACTTTTGAAGAGGAAGTTTTGATGTAGGTTAATATCTTATTCATGAATTCTTTAAGTTACAGATTAGGCTTGATTGTGATTTGTAAACATTGAAGACTTATTTGAAATTCTCATGTGAGTTTGTTCTAGGAGTAACTAAGACTGCTTATATCTTCTTCAGTAACTTGTAGTAGATCCATTTGGCTATTTGTTAATTAGGGCAGAATAAATTTGTGATTTAGGCAACTTAACTACACTTAAATTTCTGGTCTTAGTCTGTTTTTTAACCCCAAAATTGTTCTAGCTGTAAATGGCGTTGCTGGTAACTAGTTTAGGAGGTCTGAACTATGCAGAATATGTAGAATTTCTTGGTGAGATCTCTAGTTGTGTGGAATTGCTTCCCCCATCCCACCCCCAAACACCACCTCCCCCCCCCCGCCGGGCGGTCATCAAAGATAAGCACAAGTGGCTTAATTTAACTGCAGTTATTATTATTATTATTAGTAGTAGTATTATTTTCCTTTTTTCTCCAAAAACTCCTTGGTGTGATTACAGTAATTTTGTGAACAACCTATACTTTTTTGGGACCATGGCATCGGCCTGCTATTATCATATTCATCTGTCCTTGTTACCTAGCTGAATATGGCTTGTTGAGACTTCAGATGCCACTGCCATTTTTCTTCTATTATTTACTTAGGTTCTCTTTCTCTTTATTTGTTAACCTGCTCACATGATAGATGGATGCATTTAGTAGGATGTGGGACAGAAAATTATGATGTTCATGCAACAGAGCAAGCGTGAAATATGTATTTTGTCTGCCTCTGGTACAATCTCAAATGCATCTCTCCGCCAGCCGGCTACTTCGGGGGGCAACATTACATACGAGGTAAACATTCCTGATTCAATGCTAGAAATGGCCAATACAAGTGAATTTTAATCACTCAAGATACAATGTACCCTCTCTCCATTGTAGAATAACAGGAAAAATAAAATTGGCAATGATTTTCTCTATTTTTTTTTAGAAAAAAAAATCAGAACTTATTTCTTACTAATTCCGGTTTGTTAGTCATCTAAAAGATTGCCGCTTTCTTTGATGAATATAATTTTTCGTAATTTGCTCCAAACAGCTTGAAAAATTGTATGTATATTTTTTCTGCCATTTTTATTTGAGTCATGACTTGTGCCAGTGGTAGAAGGGCCTGATAAATCAGGAAGAGATCAAATTCAGGCTGTTACTTTTCTCGTCTATTTCGTGTTAAAGTTTACCATTATGTCATAACAATTTGTTCTTGCTGTGAATTTAGGGTCGCTTTGACATTATCTCATTCTCCGGATCTTATGTACGTACCGAGCTTGGTGGCAGGACCGGTGGGCTCAGTGTGTGCCTATCCAGCACGGATGGCCAAATCATTGGAGGCGGAGTTGGTGGACCACTAAAAGCTGCAGGGCCAGTGCAGGTACTAGTTTTTTTGGTTGGAGTAGATAATGGTTATTTTACTTTTGAATTTATTAATTTGCTATAAAGTTAGATATTGGTCACATTGTTGTAGGGCACAAAGTGGGACATGAGATATTAGCTTATTACATGTTTCTGCATGTGTGTGTGATAGAGATAAAGATATAGATATGCTTTAAGTGTAGTTTAATGCCCCAAAAGCGTTGTTTTCCAAGTCATTGGACATTGGAAAGTCACGGTAACCAGAATAAGTGCTAGTTCCTGTTCCTTTCACCTAGCCAGGTCACATTATTGGTTCTTGGGTGTTTATGGTACACTAGTTAAATCTGTGTACAGGTTATTGTTGGTACATTTCTGATTGATACGAAGAAGGATGCAAGTGCTGGTGTGAAAGGTGATGCTTCTGCCATGAAATTGCCATCTCCAGTTGGTGTAACGTCCCCCTCAAGCGTTGGCTTCCGCTCTGCTGTTGACCCTAGTGGAAGAAATCCAGTCAGGGGAAATGATGATCAGCAAGCTATTGGGGGAAGTCATTTCATGATTCAACCGCGGGGCATGCATGTGACACCCTCCCGGCCCACAGAGTGGAGGGCTGGTCCAGATGCTAGAAGCACTGCTGGTTATGAGTTGACAGGTATGATTTCTCTAGAACGGACAATAAAGGGTTTTTTTTTTTTCCCTTGCATTAAAGATCCCTAAGAGGGTTTAACACGCCTGTCATATCATGGCCATTGATCGGCATGGACTCTGTGGTAGGACCCACGTAAGCTGACGGGCAGACACGTCGGACGCCACTTTTTATTGTACATATGTAACGAGGAAGAGTCTGAAATGGCTTAGTGTTTCCTTTGCAGGAAGAGGTGGTCTTGCAGCACATCAATCTCCAGAAAATGGGGACTACGATCAAATTCCTGATTAAGGTTTCTGTCTTGGGGATTTGAAAGCAATGAATGTTTTGTCGTAGAAAGATGTATAATATTTTACCTGCACTCTTTGTTAGGCAATGCTGTTAATAGTTTGAACCATACATTAGAGAAACATCGCTCTGAAGAGGTCCTCTTAAATTATTTTCCCTTGCCTCCTTTTCTCTTCAACGTTGTTTTCTTCGGACTCTTTCTTCTTCCCTTTTTTTTTTTCGGTTGTTGTTGTTGAATTTTCCTACTGGGTTGCTTGGTAACTCCTGTTTATATTAGGATTGAATAAAGTAGTTCCTTCTAAATGCATTTTTGGAATTACGTCATTTCATTACCAAGAACTTCTTTACAGTCTTTTATCTTGAGTAAGGTCCTTAGCCCTTGAAGACAGATTCAGTTAATTGTCGGTCATGTTTGTTTTTTTTTTTTTTTTTTGTTTTGGGGAGAGCTTTGAAATGTATTAATCTTTTTGTAGCATGTTTGATTCATACGGCATTTCACTGAGGAAGTCAAACATGTTTGCTTTGCTGGACTACATTGCGAAAGTTGTCTACTATGGTACAACTTACAAGCTTGAAAGTGAAAGTTGGCGGTGAACTGCATAATCAGTGGCACTGTTACTGGGACATGAAAGTTTGGTGTTTGGAAAAAGCTGTATGAATGTAGCGTGCAAACAAACAAACAAAACAAAAAGACACAAGCTTTGCTACTAATCAAGTCTGCATTTTCTTTTTTACTTACCACTTTTCTTCCTTTATTTGGGACCTACTTTCTTTATTGGCATGTCAAACGGTTGTGTTCATGAGAGGCATTGTTTAGCCTAAACACAAGTCAAGTAGAAAGAGATGGTCTTTTACATGCTCAAATCAGGCCCAATATGTGCTAATTTGTAAACATTGTCCAACTTGGCAGTGTTGATCTTCTTCCCTAATATAACCTTTACCGTTTGAATATCACTTTCTGTTGAATTCGATTTTTCTACTAAAATTCGAATAAGCTTTTCGTTGAACTAGTACAATAATTTGGTCAAACACATGAATAGCATAGAAAATGGCACCGTCTATTTTTCCATTTTGGAATGTAGACCAGTACTAACGAATACAAATAAAGAAGTGTCAAACGATTCCAACTTGTGATCTAAGGGTACTTGACGAAGATTTTTGGTTTTAATACACAATACATGTGGATATCTTAGAAATTGTTATTATTCAACTTGTGTAATAAAAAAAAGCCAAGTCTAATTCTTGTGGAACAAACATTATTATGATAGATAAATCCACCCACCCTGTTGACCTTGATTAAATACCACGTGTTAACAAAACATAAAATATCAGTCTATTCCCATAAAATAAGTAACAAAATCCACACACGAAAATCCAAGCCAAAGTAGGCCCACCATTTGCAGTTGCACATCTCAAAGCACATCATCATCACGTGCCCCACGTGACCCTTAAACGACAATCATTCCCATCCGGTTCCCACTCTACCATAGTGGAACTTCGAACGCCTCCAAATCTCCACCGCCAAACATCATAAAACACTTTGGGGGCCGCAACGTTTGACCAATCAAACGGTGGAGATACTAGGTTCCACGTGAAACACATGAACACGCTAACACCATTTCATAATCTTTTTTTTTTAAAATTTATTTTATTATTATTTTTTCATTTAACGAAAGAAATTGTTGTTACTATTATCAGTTCAAAGAGCTTTGTGGGTCTAGGAATTGTGATGGGGACATGGATGAAAGAGAAGGTCCAGGTTCTCTTCACGTAAAAATTTGTGGGTCCCAAAATCTCGAACCCCTTTAAGCCTCAAAGCCTTAAACCTCTTCTTTTTCTACAAGCTCCAGCTCTGGCTGTCCCTGACTGATGCCACTTAGCCAATTTCCCACGCCGCGTCTTTCTCTCTCTCTCTCTCTGTCCCCCCTCTCAAAAGTTCACACAGAGAGAGAGAGAGGAGTTGTAGAAGTATAAAGACTAAAGAGGTTTATTAAGAATCTTTTCTGGTTTAAAAGTAGACTTTTTAAGCTTTTTTCAGAAGAAGGGTATCCTTCCTGTTTTGCTCATCTTTTTCTATTTTGATGGATTTCGCTTTCTGGGTATTGAAGATTGATCTGTGTGAGTGGCTTTAGTAGTTGGTTTTGGTGAAAAAGTTGAAAAAAAAAATTGGTTGATAATGGTTTAATTGTGATTGGAACACAACTCCGGCTGGCACAAGGTGGTTGTCTTTTTTCTTTTTTTGTTTTAGTAGTTTTTGGGCAAGATGGTTGGTTTTGTATCTTAGATATTTTGATCGTCAGTTTTTGGCTGTGGGATCAAGAGCTTTTCTCATCAGTTTCTGGTTGAAGCCATCAACAAGTTCTTTTTCAAGGTATCATTTTATTTTATTTTTTTCTTATGGAGATTTTTGGTTAACTGAAGAGAAAAGGGTCATTATTGCTCATAGCACATAAGGTAATGTAGATCTTGGAGTTTAGCAGATCGATGTAACCCTTTCTAAAAGAACCCATGTGGGCATTCCAGATCTTGGATTAAAGGCTGATAAGTTTTCGGAAATGAGAATTCAGACTTGGGTTTCTGAGCTTTAATCTGAGTGGTTTTCTTCACTTTTTTTTTCCCTTCTTAGTGAGCTTTTTCAAGTCTCGGGAAAAGGGGAAAAAAGAAAATGGTTTGAATCAGTAGCTACTTGGGGTGCAATGTTAAGAGCCTTCCTGCTTATATTGTTGATTTCTTGTCTCATTTTCTCAGTTTCAGCCATTGATAATGAGTATCCTCATTGTAGTTGTGATGATGAGGGCTTTTGGAGCCTTTCAACGATTCTAGAGTGTCAAAAAGTGAGTGATTTCTTGATTGCAGTGGCATATTTTTCAATCCCTATTGAACTTCTCTACTTTGTTAGTTTCTCAAGCCTCCCCTTCAAATGGGTCCTCTTTCAGTTTATTGCATTTATAGTCCTTTGTGGATTGACCCACTTACTCAATGGATGGACTTATTATGGTCCTCACTCATTCCAATTGATGCTATCTCTCACCATTGCAAAATTCCTTACAGCCTTAGTCTCTTGTGCAACCGCCATAACCCTTTTAACTTTGATCCCTCTTCTTCTCAAAGTCAAAGTCAGAGAGCTTTTCTTGAAGCAGAATGTCTTGGAGTTGGACCAGGAGGTTGGGATGATGAAGAGACAGAAGGAGGCGAGTTGGCACGTTCGGATGTTGACTCGAGAGATTCGGAAGTCGCTTGATAAACATACGATATTGTACACTACTCTGGTTGAGCTTTCCAAGACACTGGAGTTATATAATTGTGCTGTTTGGATGCCGAATGAGAACAGAAGAGAGATGAACCTGACTCATGAATTGAAACCCAGATCTTCAAAGGGCTACCCTCGTTCTATACCTATTAATGACCCAGATGTCTTAGAGATAAGAGAGAGCAAGGGGGTGAGGATTCTGAGACCCGAATCGGCACTTGGGGATGCAAGCAGAGGTGAGTCTGGGGAGTCTGGTGCTGTGGCTGCAATTCGGATGCCAATGCTTCGGGTTTCGAATTTCAAAGGTGGTACTCCGGAGATGGTCGATACTTGTTATGCTATACTGGTTTTGGTTCTTCCAGGTGCAAATTCTAGAGCTTGGAGCTATCCCGAAATGGAGATAGTGGAAGTGGTGGCTGATCAGGTGGCTGTGGCTCTCTCTCACGCTGATGTTCTTGAAGAGTCTCAGATGATGAGAGAAAAACTAGCTGAGCAAAATCGTGCCTTGCAGCAAGCCAAGAAGAATGCAATGATGGCCAGCCACGCAAGGAATACATTTCAGAAGGTAATGAGTCATGGAATGAGAAGGCCTATGCATTCAATCTTGGGTTTGCTTTCGATTGTCACCGAGGAGAACATGAGCTTTGAGCAGAGGATTATCATAGACACAATGCTTAAAACCAGCAGTGTTCTATCAACTTTGATAAATGATGTCATGGAGATTTCAACAAATGATAATGGACGGTTCCCACTGCAAATGAGGCCATTTGAATTACATTCGATGATAAGGGAAGCTGCTTGCCTTGTAAAGTGCTTGTGTATGTATAAAGGCGTTGGCTTTGAAACTGATGTCCAAAGCTCCTTGCCTAATCAGGTGATAGGTGATGAAAGAAGGGCTTTTCAAGTTATTTTGCATATGGTTGGGTATCTATTAAGCATCTATAAGGGAGGGGGCACTGTCATGTTTCGGGTATTTTCAGAGAGTGGTAGTGAAGGAAGGGCTGATAAGTTACCGGGAATGTGGAGACCAAGTATGGCAGATGAGTTTGTAAGTATAAAGTTTGAATTTCAGATCAGTAAGGGAGGTTCTTGGTCAGAAGGATCAACCTCAGATATAGATTATGCTAGTAGGAGGCAAAATAGCAACGAAATCAAGGAGGGCCTGAGCTTCAGCATATGCAAAAGGCTAGTGCAAGTAAGTGGTCTATGTGTGCTCATGATGAAGAATAGGAAAGGAATATTATAATAATAATAATTATTATTAAATTAAGTTTTATTTAATTATTAGGTTTATTTTAATTTTGAGTAACTAGTTTTAAGTTTCTCGTTTCTATCAGTTTCTAGAATGTGTCTAGTTTCCTAGTTGTGTTCAATTGCCTATCTATAAATAGGCTTAACTATGTAATTGTTTTTCAGATTATGAGATTATGAATAAATATTGAGTGATTATTGAGTTTTCTCCTCTATGGTTCTTCTTCTCTTTGAGTTCTTATCTTGATTTTCTATTGCTTTTCTACCAATTCATCTATTTTTGCCTAAATTCTATCACCACCTTGCTCTTCTACCTATTCTCTTTCTAAATCCTCATCTTATCCTACATCAGCTCATTAAATATGTCTGCAGATTTCTCTGATTGTCTACTCAATTTCAACTACAGAACTAAAAGGTCATGAACTTAACCGTTGGTGATAGTTATCATGTGGAAATGGATAATTGTCATTTCAATTCATTCCATTTTTGTTGATATCATTTTTTGACCCAACATGTTAAAGGGTCATTCTGGTACCTGTTTCTTAGGTTGTTAATAATTTAATAAAGGACATTCTTTTTGTCATTTTTGGCGCATTAATGTAGTTATTGGTACAAATTTGTTTCTGCAAGTAGACTTTGTCCATTAGATGCAATTAAACAGATTAGCGAGATTTATCTCCATGAACTAGTGTAGTAATACATATATAAGTTGCAGCTTATATTTACTTTGTAATATCTAACTAAGGACTTTATTGGTTGCTAAATCGTGTCGAAATTATTGTACTTTTTAATATCTGCCAGATATAAGAAGTTTTCCACAGCTTCTGAATTTTCTTGAAACTCTTTGCAGATGATGCAAGGTAATATCTGGATATCTCCAAACCCAGTGGGATTTGCACAAAGCATGACACTTCTTCTCAGGTTTCAAGTCCGACCTTATTTCGGAAGAGGGATTTTTGGTCCAGGAAATTCAATAGATCAGCAGCAGCCAAGGTCCAATCCACAGTTCAGAGGGCTTCGAGTTATACTAGCTGATGATGATGACGTAAACAGGACAGTGACCAAGAAGCTGCTTGAGAAGCTGGGTTGTCAAGTATTGGCAGTTTCATCCGGTTTTGAGTGCCTGACTGCAGTCACTAGTGCTGAAAACTCTTGCCGAGTAGTTCTTTTGGATATCCATATGCCTGAAATGGATGGTTTTGAAGTAGCCATGCGAATCCGGAAATTCCGAAGCCATAACTGGCCTTTGATCATAGCTGTTACGGCGAGTGCGGAGGAGCATGTTTGGGAGAGATGTCTGCAGATGGGCATGAATGGATTGATTCGAAAACCTGTTCTTTTGCAATGTTTGGCTGACGAACTCCAGAGGGTCCTGCAACGAGCTGGTGAAGGTTTGTGACGAGGAGGAAGTTGAAGTCTTGTTGGTACTTCTGGTGTTGGATTTTCAGTCTTGGAATTCTTTTGGGGTGTCTCAAAAGAGCACACCGAATATAGAGCTCAACTCACAATCGGAAACTTACTGTTCGCTTACAAAATATAATATAGTAGTTAGATCATGCTAACCATTTTGGTGATTTAAGCTTTATAACCATGTAATGGATTATATTGGTTGTACTAGAACGTTTAATTAAAATTACCATCTTGCATGGAAGTGCTGCTGGTTTGTAGCATTGCAGATTGGCTTTTTTCACTCATAATTATTTATTCAAGTTAGCATGTAATTTATTAAACATAGATCTTCCAGACCAAGAAGAATGAGATGAGAAAGGATATCTAGATAAGATAAGATTAAAAAAAAATGCTATTTAACACAAGTGATTTACTGTACAGTAAGCTCAACAGTTTATTGAAGTTTTGAAAGTGCATTAAATTTGTGAAAAAATATGGGATAGTGACTCTTTGGAGCAATGCTAAGGGCGTTTCTGTTCCTTAATACCACAGTTAAAAGATATGTGAGATTAACATTCAGATATGTATAATAATGTAGTCTATTATTATTAGTGTGCAACTTGAGGTGGGTTGCCAAAAGGATTTCTTTTTAAAACACGTATTTACAAAAAGGTTTATATATTTTTAATTTTTTGCAAATTAGTCTTTCCCGACATATTTGATTACGCTCAATTTGACAATGTAAAAAAAAAGGGAAAAAAAAAAAGCTATATTGCAAATAATTTTAAATTAAAACACTCTCAAAAGGTCATTCCACGTCATTTTTCAAAATGAAACAAAATAAACAAAAAAAACAGTGACAGTAACAAGATGGCGATATTCCTACGGTCAAGTAGTCCGGGTTAGCGGGTAGAGGAATCGGGAACCGCAGTCCATGACTATCCATATGAGTAATCCATGATCGTATCTCTAAATCTAATCCGGTTTAGCTGCTGAACCGGGTTCTCTGAGTCGGGTATCTTCGAAATCTCCTTTCTACTCCAGGCTCCGGCCTCCATGAATGTGACCCTGAATATTTGTGAAGCCATGAGGGGAGAGAAGGGTACGGAAGAAGAAGAAGAGAAAGGAGAAACAGAGTACTACAACAAAGACTTTGAGTGGGAAGAGCTGAGCGCCGAGGTTGAAAACGACTCGTCGTTTTCCCACCACTTGCTCCCCTTCTTCCAACTCCAACCCACTTCTTCTTCTTCTTCTTCTTCTTCTTCCTCCTCCTCCTCCTCTATTCCACTTCCACAAACCCAGTCCGATTCAGACGCCTGGAAACGCTTTCACATCCGTCATTCCTCCGGCAAGTTCTTTAAGGTCCACCCCTTTTTATTGATTTGTAATAAAGTTAAATAACATTTGTCTCCAGAAATTGCGTAAATATTAATTTTTCCTTGATGGGTTTTCTGGGTTGCAATCCTAATATTTTTATAGTGTCCTCCTTTAGATTATTAAGCGTTCATGCTCATATGCAAAGGTGGAGATGAATTATGCAATTGAGAAGTTGAACAAAGAGATTGGCTATAGTGTCCTCAATATGAGTTCCCCATGTCTTATGTAATTGCAGAGTCTTGTGGGATCATTAAACTTGTCATATCTAGTTCGTTTAGAATTTTAATTTTTCTTTTCAATTGGGTTTTCAGCTAGATGCAAATTATAGAATTGTATGTCACGTTGTTCTTTTCTCCTAGTATTTGCTTGGTTAAGTTCTGGTTGTTACTCTACTTATGGTTTGATTAAGGCTTAACTAAGATGCGGTACTTCATTAGCCAAAACAATGTGGTAACAGTGGGACTGTCTTTTGTTTCATTTTATTTTTTAAAATTTTCGTGCTTTGTCTGGTTTCTATCTTTTTGCAGGAAAGACGTTATTTGCTGAAAGAATTTCCTGAACTGGTTTCTTGCAAAGAAAACTCCAAGGTTTTGGAGGTGGGATGTGGTAATGGGAGTACTGTTCTTCCGATATTACGGTAAACTCAATGTAGCTTTGTATCTTTGTGCCTAATGAATTCTGTTAATGAGAATGATGTTCAATTCTTATATTCTAATTTCTTTAGGATTTTGACAATTTCAACTTTGTTAAGATGGGCAACCATAAAATATAAACTAGTGAAAGGCAAACATATGAAATACTTTTGTTCTTCATTTTATGTTAAGAACAACTGGAAGTACATGATCAATTTTCATAAAGTTTCCCGACTTTACTGCTACCTTTTTCTTTGTTATTTTTACGAAGGACTCATTTTTCTTTGCAGTGGCAATGAGAATGTCATTGTTTATGCATGCGATTGTAGCTCCGAGATTCTTGAGAGGGCGAAAGAGATTGTAGATGCCTCTAATGTAGTAGCTCTCAGGCATCGTTTCCATCCATTTTATTGTGATTTATCTGTGACCGGGTTTCCTTCTTGGTTGGCCTGCAACCAATGCCGAGATTTAAATCTCCAAACACAGACATGCTTATCAGGTTGTTTGCTTCGTTCCTTTATCTTATTGTTAAATCTTAGCTTGGTTCGTACCATACACAGAATGGAGCTTAAGAGTTTTGTTCCTTTTTCCAGATGCTAGAGTGAATAACAATAATAAAGTGAACCCTGACGGTTCATATTCATTGAAAGAAAATGGATGTTGCAAAGGAGGAGTGGATTTCATTACATTGGTAGGCAATTTTCTTCGTCAAACGAGATTATGGAACTTGAGCTGGAAAATAAGTACTTTCCAAATGAGAGCATCTTATAATATTCTGCTTGCCTTAATGATAATTTTAGATCCAGTTGTTCTTTTCTAAAGAAAAAAGGATTTCCTTCTAAGCCCTGTCTGAATCAACCAACAAGCTTCATAAAGCACTAATCTTTGCAAACTACGAAATTAATATTATTGAAAAATGTTTCTGTCGGTTGTAGTTTTTTATAAATGCCATATTAATGTTCTCTGTATCATGTCATGTGTATAACAGTATAGGAGCATCATTGGTTCTACAACTCTACTCTGAAAATTTTAATTAGGATATCTAATTTGCTTCTTATGTTGTTGTGTCAGATATTCACACTTTCAGCTTTACCACTTCAGGAGATGCCAGTTTCCATTAGAGAGTGCTTTTCTGTTTTAAAGCCTGGAGGCCTACTTTTATTTAGGGACTATGGTAAGTAACTAACTGCTAATAATAGTTTTAGAGTCAAAGTAGTTCCTTTCATGAATCTAAGTGCCCTTTTGAAATTGAATTCTTGTTTAATGAAATTCAGGCCTCTATGATATGACCATGCTTCGATTTGAGAAGGACCAAAGAGTGGGGTTCAGGGAATACGTGCGATCAGATGGAACACGTTCATATTTCTTCTGTTTAGATATCGTGAGGGATTTATTTGTGGGTGCTGGCTTCATTGAGGTATGAATTACCTTAAAATGGATTGCACCTACGTATTTTTGGCCACCTATAGGTATGCCTAGTTTTGTTTTTTCATTCTGGTTTGTCTACTGGGCAAACAAATGTCCAGAAGGATGGATTTTGATAATATATAATTACTTTTATGTCTAGATTCATTAGTGTTCCAAACACGCAGTAGATTGGAACTTCCACAGCTGCCTCTTTTTGATTAATTATCTGTTCCTATTTTAGGTTGAGCTTGACTATTGTTGCATTAAGTCAGTAAATCGTCGAAAGGGGAAAAGCATGCGAAGGGTGTGGGTCCATGGAAAGTTCCAGAAGCCTTTTTGAATACTGAAGTTATTGCTAAAACTCTCTTGTTGAGATATTTTTCTTAGAGATGATTCTAACTTGTTCTCTTTTACAATTTGCTAACCTCTAAATACCTGTTTACTTTATAAAATTTTTGAAATGGGTAGAACAGTTTTGTTCCTGAACTGTTACTTCTCATCATTTTTCTTAGTGCTCCTCATTTCTGTATGTCCTTCCTTCTCTGTCTACTTTTTATCTCTTTCTTCTATTCTTTCTCATCTTTCTTCGAAAGACATGTTACACAGTTATACCACGTAAAATACTGTGTTGTCTTTTTCCTCTATACTTAGCTGACTGGGTCTTGGGAATGGTGAATTTCTCAGGTAGGGAGCTAAAATTTGCATGTGGAAGCTGGAAAGTTAAGTTGAACATCTTATAATAGCCTTGGTTGCTTAATGATAATTCTAGATCTTAGTTGTTCTTTCTGAATGAATACAGATTTTCTTCTAAGTCATGTTTGAATCAGTCGATCAAGCTTTAAGTAAAGCATTTAGTCTTTGCAACAATGAGACTAATTTTATAAAAAATCTCTCCAAATATTATTTAGGGAAGAAATTTCGTATTGACGTTTCTCTGTGTCATGTATTTATATAGGAGCTGATTGCTGTACCATTCTACTTAGCAAATTATAACTAGAAAAGAGATGAGCAATTATATAAATCTCTAATTTGCTTGATGTTGGTTTAGTCTGCCAGATATTCACACTTGTAGCTTTACCACTTAATGAGGAGATGCCGGTTTCCATCAAATACTTTTCTGTTTTAAAGGATGGAGCCTACTCATACTGGGGGATTATGGTAACTACTGACTACATAAATAGCAACTTTAGGCAGAGAATAAGTAGTTCTTTTATGAGCCAAACTCCCTTTTAAAATCAATTTGTATCTGATGAATTCAGGCCTGTGTGATATGATACCACGCTTCGTTAAACACGACCAAAGAGTGGGATCCTGAGAATTATTTCTATATGGCAACATATAGAAATATTCATGGTATAACATTTCCCATTCTTATTTGTCTACTGGGTAAACAAATTTGCGAAAAGAACTGATTTTTTAAGTATGTGTTCATGGCTTGAATGGTTATTGTATATTTGTATGTATCTAAACTGGTCATATTGTCCTCGGATTTATTTTCAATCCAACGTCCAATTTAATTGAAACTTCCGAAACTATACCTCCTTTTATAATGTCGTACGATCATATTACTCAGCTCATCATTTTCTCTTATACAATACGCTAAACTCTGAAGAGTTGTTCACTTTATTACGTGTAGAAATGGTTGAAAAAATGCTGTTCTGGTTTAACTTCCTTGATAACCATACTCACCATAGGTTTAAAGTTCAATTTTCTCCATCCTCTTATTACAAAAAAAATGATGGTTTCCCAAACTGTTACTTCTCATTGTGCTTCTCCCTACTTTTAATAGGCTCCTGGTCCTGGATATGTTCTTATATCTGCCTTTTTTTTTTTAACCCCTTTCTTTGTCATCATATTCTTCTGCTAAGACATCTTATACCATGACAAAATCTTGTGTTCCTTTAATGGTGAATAATTATAAGTTTCTTTTAGATTTTCCACTTTTCTTCTATAGTTAGCTCTGACTCGGTTTTGGGGCAAAAAGTGGTAAAATGAAATGATAGTCAAAGATTACTACTTTGAAGTTGAACCAATTAAGTAGCTACCTTAATTTCTTGTAATCCGGATTAAATTAAAGTCATCGAATTGAATTGGTTTGCGTATTTGTTGGGATGTTTGGAAATTGAGATGGTCATTGAGTCCTTACGTCCATGCCCATCAAGATTGATTTTAAAGTATATTAATCCTTTTGGTAGGAGATGATTTTAGTCGCTTTCTCTGACACTAGTAAAGAAATAACTTGATTACAGTTGGAACTATTGGTCTATACTTGCATCCAAGAGATGATAAATAATTATATAGCTCACTATATATTGGTTTTTGGTTACTAAAGTTAATCAAACATAGTAGTTGCTCTCGAATGATTTGATAAGAATGACAAATTTATTAGTAATTTAGTAGTTGCATTGATGCTTGGAGGGCCATGCTGACCTAGGATTAGACGTATCCATGGTGTGGATAGGGATAGCCACAATCTGGCTGGTAAGCGCCACGTGAACGACTATAAGCATTTTGTTAGTCAGATACATCCATCTTAAATTCAAAAAAGGAACCCAATTCCCTTAGACTTTCCACTAAACCCTTACCCACCTATCTTTTCTGGCCGGACTCGGCTTGTTTTTGGCTTTTAGATGATCAATGCAACATTCTAAATTCTGGAAATACACATGGAAATTGCCTAGGACTTTTTACGAATATAGTATCATTTATGAACCTCATAGAATTTGAAACTTTATTGATATGTATATATATTTCACTACCAATGATACTAGAGATAACAATAAGTTACATAAAAAAAATCACACATAATGATGTGGCTCTTTTTTTTTTTAAAAAAAAGAAAAACTAATAATGCTTATGAGACATTATATGGTGTTCAGCATTACATAATGTATATGTCTATATCTCATCTATGTGTGATTATAATAAGACATATAGTGTTACACACCACATGGTGCTGCACATTATTATTCTTTTTAATAGTTCATTTTTTTTCAAAGTGGCACCACACCATAAAGACAATTAGTTAAAAAAGCATGCCAGATTGTTGTGTTTGCATCACTATATATAAGTTCTAACTGATCATATTGATGTTGTAACTCGTAATTGACTTTTCGCTAACCTCTATTATATCTAAACCAAATTATGAAATATGAACTGACCAGTCACTGATTTTTTCTTTCTTTTTTTTTTTTTTAAGACAGAAAATCGAATTTCATTAAATCGATTCAATTAGTATATATCAGTAAAATTTGGTGAAGTGAGATGAATGAATGAGGAAGTATGAAGACATCGAATATGTTACTGTAAGGCCATATGCGAACAGTACATTTGCAATTTTACTGTAAATTTAGGTATGTGATCATTACATATGTCCTATCACGCCCTATAAAATTACGAGACTTTGCATGGTTTTGAAGAGCTACGAATAAAACTACACATCCCTTTCTATTCTTTTATTTTTGTTTAAGTCATTGGTTAATATAAAGCTCAAACCAATATAAAAGGTTTGGGACAATATATATGAGGAAACTTTCAAGTACTTCTGCATTATTTAAATAACTCTCTACTTTCGAAAAAATTAAAAATTAAAAAACGAGGACAAAACTCTCTGGACAGTGTACTTTGATTTATTTAATGAAAACATAGATCTTTGTGGTTTCCGTTGAACTGGATTATTAATGATTCTTAGAAGACTTTCTGGTCTTTCTGTCTTTGAGAATTTCGAGTGTCGAACTATAGCTTAAATTAATTAACTCAAAACTCTTATTGATGAATTATTCCCAATGTCATGTCTTATATTAATTAAAAAGAAACACTAAATCATAAAATGTATTTCATGAGTTTTGTTTAACATAGAGAATATTAGAGTACTCATCCTATATATAAAATCCTTAGCTTTTAACTGAATTTTTTTCCTCTTAATTTTCCGATGAACACCACGAGTTAGTTTAAACAATAAAATTCCTTACAAATGTAAGTACCTAACTTGTTCGGGATAATTTCTTTAAACCAATCAACAAACGACAGATAGTGACAATATGCCTAAAACGACATCAAACCTGCGATTGGCCGAGCAGCTCAAGTAAAACTAAGAAGGTTGATCATTACTTGAATGGACAGCAACCCCACCTCTAGAAAGTCAAATGACCTGGTCAAACTCTAAACGACTGACCAGGCCCACAAGATTGGAAGACCAGGTGTTAATCTTATCCCACAATCTGCAGGAATGTGCCGAGCAGTTCTTGATAGATAAACATCTGGTTGAAATACTAAAGAAGCCAAATCTATGGATGTAAAGACCAATACCTAGTTAGAATTTATAATTCGCGTCGACCAGTTGAACATCCAAAGTGAAAGACTGGCAATTGATAACTGGAGAAACCAACCGACTACTGAGTACGTAACAACATGGCTCTAAACAAGTAACAAATTGAAGGACAGTGCAGGCTGCGGAAAGACCGACACCTAGCTCAATCACACGCTCTTGTCCGTACGAGCGGGAAGGTGAGATTCCCTTCTATCTTTTCAGGGATACGTGGACATCAACCCTAGTATTTTAGGGACTATAAAGCTATTATATATAGTTCCATGTTCACCTGAAAGAGGTAAGTCACTATAAATCTTCAAAATCCTATTTATCTCTTTGCCTACTATAATCCATTTACTATTCATTTGAGTACATTATTAAATACATCACTGACTCCCTTTTGTGAAGAAGATTTAGCAGGTACCACATACCTCCATCAGCTGGTAAAAAGTTAATCTATAACCTCTTCCAAAGTTGTATGGGTCACACCTATATTAAATTTGGGTTTTGGCTTCCTTCGAGAAAGAACCATTCAAAGACGTGTAACACGCGTTAGGTACATACCAAAATCAACACCAACATAACTGAATCGGTTCATCATTCATCACTAATAATAATATTACGTACGGCTTTGCATTCACATAATTATTTCCAGCTTTTGAATTAGTTTGTTATTGTTAATGTGAGTCTCTAGGTAATTAATTTGGGCCAATTATAGTCTTAATCTCCATTCTCCCCAGTTGACACTTAATTAAGCCAAATGGAACCGAAAAAGTACTCTAGCTAGCACTCTTGCTAAATTAATTAGTAAAAAGAAAAATAAATTACTTAGACAAGAAAAGGAATTAAAACCAAAATAATTAAAACCAAAACATGATAATTATGAAGGTTAATTGTTATCGATTTGACTAGAATTCGATTAAACCAACCAAGCTAAAATGCAGCCTTAATTTGTCCTGATTATTTGACTCGTATCTTCTAGTAAACTCAAGTTGGTTTAACTAATACACACCAGTTCCCCATAATTCTAAATTCTAATCTTTTTGTCCCTTTCAGAGGGAGATGGATCATGTCGGGTAGCCAGCTACCTTGTGCGTACTCATCTATATAATTGTATGAGTTCTAGAAGTGTGTATATATATATATACACATACACACAGACATGCGTATGTACAGAGAGAAAAATTTGTAGAAACCAAGCTAATTAGTACTAACTTCCTCCAGGTCATAAAATTTATAACCTGAAGAAGGTTGGTAGATAAACTAGTAGTAGCTAATCATAACGTTCTTCAGGTCATAATATATATAAGCCAAATTAAATCCTTTTCAATTATTTGTAGTGATCGAAATATTGGAGCATTGACATTATTAGTAACCGATCAAAGAGCTTTATATATCGAATTAATCACTATAATTGGTACTGGTAGACATTATTAAGATTGATAATAATTAGATACAGCCATAGGATCATTATGTCAAAGTATCAGGAAAAAACTGTTGAGGAGTGCAAAAACAAATACATCCATTGCAACATGAATTAGAATGTGAATAAAAGGGTTAAAGTCGTCCATAATCAAATCCTAGCAGCACTTAATATAGTCTCTATCTAAGATATGTGAAGAGGAGAAGAATGATTTGACTTGAGGATTCGTAAATATGTAGCTATCTTTATATACCAGGTCAACTATAATCACATGAATGATCATAATAGGCTAGTACGGGGTTCTACAAATTAATTACAAAGCTCATAAGGGCCCACTCAATTATATCACATAATTTGCTCATTAATTTATATAATCCATATATAATATTATTAGTATTTAATATGTGAGCCCACGTACGGGAAATAATAAGAGAGTATTTATAAGACATGACTTTTTTCAGATCAATTTAAAAAATGGTTGTTTTTACATTTATTTAATAAATAATTATTTTATATTTTATTTTGATAAATGTTAGTTTTTAGTTGATCTGTTATAAAATAAATCAAATTTTCAAAAATAAATCAACATATTTTAATATATGTAGACGGTGAATTCTATAATTATTTGAACGAGGTCAATAGTCATCACGAAATTTACAACAGGAACTCTTTGAGACGCCGTGAGTACCTGCAAAAAAAATACTCCGACGCTCAGGTTAGTAATAGTGTCAAATAATAAGAATCTACATATATTTATAGAAAAGATATTTACCTTTCACTAGGATTCCCCATACTTATCTCATAATATTAAGTAACTAAATATAATGATGATCAATATACTTACCTGATCTTGTCATTCAAAATAGGATAAATACAATTGAATAATAGATATACTTACATAGTCAAAATCAATCAGAATTTTATTCGAATCGGGTATCTACTTGAGCTTTTTAAGATATGACCGACTCTAAATTTGAATCGTACATTTATTGGTCAGCTAGAATCTCCAGTTGACATATTAAATTCTTGTTGAAACTACGTACCCTTTTTAACCTTCTGGCACACGTGGACCAATGAATTTTAAGGAATGAAATTCAACCCCAACAATATACTAAATATAAAAAAATCATTTTTTAAATAATTTTCAAAATTTAACTAATTTTTAACAATGTTTTAAAAATAACTATTATGTAAAAAACTATGATTCAAAATTCGGTCGCCCGTAATGTAACCCAGCATATACCACTGTAACAATGAAAAAATTAGGTCAACGAGCATAACATAATTCGTCTAGAGACAACGTGTACTCCACGGAAAGTGCATGCATCGACCATGGATTTAATTTTATATATTTAGCATTCATCATCAACCATGAAAAGTATCATATATTACTGAACATGCCTCTCTCATTTTTCCATTTGCTGATGATATGCATATATAATTATATTCCCCAATATCAATGTACATAGTATTATAATACTATTATGCAATTGTTATTTTAATATTCTCTCTCTCGCTACTCTCTCACACACCGTTTTTTCTTCTTGTTTAATTTTATATGCAGCTAGCCTAGGCTTTATCTCGTGTGGTCCTCATTTCTTTAACGCTGGTTTTACGGATTCCTTTTCAAAGTAATAGTAGTTTAATATTTGGGTTTGTTTTTAGACTTTCAAGGGATATAACTTGAGGGCTTTTGCAAATAATGCTCGTAAAACTATGCAATATTTTATTTAATCGATGCAGAAAAAGGAGGATTCATTTGTTGTTAGTCTTAATCGATGATTATTTTAATCAAGTTGATCGAATTTATATTATTTAAATCTTTGGTGGGTTCCGATATCAGCATCAGTGCTGCTTTTAACATTAGAATGTTGTATGCAATTGATCACTGGCTATAGGTCAATATGTAAGAAATTAGGGTTCTTAATTATTAATATATAGATGAATATATGTAGCAATGACATGTGAATCCATGTGAAGGGGGTCCTCCGTTGTGGCTCCAACTCTAGGATCCTTTGAGTGTAAAAAAAAAAAACATCCTTTTGAGGACACCAAATCAATATTAGATAGTCATAAAGTAATATTTAGCACGAACCTTTTCATTAATTAATATTTAATTTTGTCGCGAGTCGCGACAAAAAAATTTGTGATAGCGGAAAAAAGCCTAATTGTTTTCGAGCAATATTAATCCTTTTCTAAAGTTCCATAGTCAAGGTTGGTTAATGTATGATTTCTTACACATAATTATGGCCAAACATAAGAAAACTATCGCATCTTATGACTGGAAATTTGAATTGTCCTATATACGGATATATTCCCCGCTTAATATTTCTTTAGAAACTTCATGTCCCATCAAACGAAATCACGAAATAGGATTAATTAATTAGTAAGTGACATTGCTTTGGAATTTCTCATGTTATGTATCATTTTAGGTAATGATATGGTTTACATACATTACCATGTGATTATTTCCAGAGCATCAAAAGCGAATAAAGAATCCAGTCTTATTTTCTGCCAAAAGGATTTTGTTTTTTAAAGAATATGTTAGAAGCAACTTATAATCCAATCCTTTTCCCAAAAAAATAAATAAATAAATAAATAAATAAATAAAAATAAATAAAAAAACTAATAATCCAATCTAAGTACTTACCTCCTTCAATCATAGTGTGTCTATATACCTTTCTCATATTGTACTTAGCCTAGTTGGAAAGTCATGTCATTTATTATATACAGTGTACTTTGTATCAATCGCAAAATAATAAATCAATTTTCAAATCGGTTTGTAAAATAAATATTAATAATGAAAACAAAGATAGAAATAGAGTTGGTGCTTGTAGTACTATTTTATACATAACGGAATTATTAAATCGTTGTACTGTACCCTTCAAAAAAAAAAAATCGTTACACTGTAAGAAGACATCGATAAACTAGTAACATAATCAACTGCAGCACAACAGATGAAACATCTTCTAATTATGGGACTGATTATATAAGCTATATATCTACTAGTATATATACATTATTTTACATTATTATATGGCCTTATTTTATATGAAAGGTTAATATGTTGTTAATTTATTTGTGAGCATAGCTTAAAGGTGTAAATTACTTAGCCAAGAAAAAAAAAAAAAAAACTTAAAAGTTATCTGCATTAATAATAATCGGAACATACGGAATCCAAATTTTCTTTTAATTTCCCAACATAGATCTAATTAATCCACGTTTAAGCAAAACTGAACCAATTTAACTATAAATTAATTAGCTTTACTAAAGTTATTGGCACAAAATTACAATTACTTATAGTAATTCAAAATCCACAAGAGCTTAAATTTCTGTCAATAAGGGATTAACTTGACTAAAGAAAATTATCATACCCTATTCGCTCTCCTTCCCTTTCCTTGTATACCTCCGACCTATGGAGAAATTACTCCATGGAGAAGGAGATCCTAAGGATATTCTATTTCATTATGTTTTTAATAATTTTTGTTTAATAATCCTTCTTTTTGTGGAAAGGTAACTAGCTATCATAGATTTCAATCTATAATTGTTTGTCCCACTTTTTATGTGGGTTTAGTTTCGACATATAATAGTTAATGTTGCAAGGAATATCAATTTTTACAAAAAACTTGTCATCAATCTTTTGAAGAGCAAACTCAGGTGATAGAGGGTGTTTTCTTTTTAAATATATATCGAAGTTTGTTGGCTTAAAATCTATCCTATATGAAGTTAGATATTTTGATAATCATTCAAGGTGATCATTGATAGCGTAGTCTACTATTGAATGTTAACTTATTTTCCATCGTATCGTGTAATTGTAATGAAGGTTCACATAATTTACTTAGGTTTGTTTTAGGATCTAGTAGAGAGTGATCATTTCGTTGATAACCGTTCAAGGTCTCATTAATGGTGTACTAGTCTGCTGAACATATTTCACTTATTTTAATTTTTTTCACACAATTTATCTAAATTTATTTTAGAAGTGGAGAGTATGCTTCGTTGATGGCATAGTCTGTTCAATATATTTTTATTTTTTTCCTAGCCTCATGGTTTTACGAATCTAGTTTTATTATAGGAGTGGATAGTAAGGTTACTTGGAGAAAATTCTTCTATTAGAAAAATAATTTGTTATTGGAAAATCTTCTTGTTGATAGAGGTTTTGTCAATAATGAATTTTGAGATTTATGAGATGTGGCTTATGTGTGAAACAAATTGAATAATAAAGCAAAATAAAGAGACGAGAATTTTATAGTAATTCAACCCCAAAAAAGATGAGCTTACGTCCATTATTCTTCACTATTTTCTGGAGAATTATAAGAGTTTCTCTAAAAGTGTATAGTGAAGTGATTGTTAGATAATAAATAATGAGATTGAACCTCCTTTATATAGGTGAGAGTGGCTCAATATTTCTCAATTATGAGAACGAGAAAATACATAATATAATTTTGGGTAACAATACAAAATTGAGTAATTACTAGTAAATGGATTACTTGATCCTCACATAGAAACATATTTCCCTTTTTTCACAAATTATCCGCTTGAAGTTTGATCTAGTTTCCTTTTACTATCGATTCAAGTCGCATGTCCTCTATTCGGAGCAGGTCGCACTATTGGTTAAAATGTTAATATCCACATTCATCTCATAGTCGTTGACTTTCTTTTTTTGGTGTCGATCAATATCGTAGATTTTTAGATCACACAACACTTCTTCTTTTGGAATGAGAAATTGAACTTAGGCCTCCACATTAAGACGAAATGTGGTTAGCACTAAGCTACTCCTCTTGCGACCACAAAAATTTCTGCATTTTAAACTTTTTTTTTTAATCTAAAAGAAGATTTGTTTCCAGTACAATTATAATTCTGAATTAATGTATATGGGTTTCATAACCAATAATTGCCATATACTACCACATGCACAAGTCGTAGTTTTTCTCTCGATCTCAAACTTCAGCAATGACTTCCAATAATAAAAATAATGTTGGTTTATTTGGTAAATTAATTGGCTTCATGATTAAAAATAATTAGTGAATTGGTTCCACGATTAAATATAAGCTTTAGCTATAGCCAGCCAGTGCCGCTCATTATTTGCGATCGAAGTTCCTGCATTTTGCACTGCCTTTGATGATGCTTTCGTGGACATTTGTTCAACCCGATCATCAATCATATTGCATCATCACCATTGAAATATACATCTTTTCTTAGTTAGTATACTATTTTCATGCGTGTACATGTGCTATTTATATATTCTTCTCTTATTATGATAAGCCTCTTTTCGTCACTTTCTTGCTTTCTTTTAATTTAAAAAAAAAAAAGAAAGTTCTCTTTCGTTAGAACTCAAATGTACATCATCACGTCAAATTAATATTAATGTGAGACCCTTGTCGTATTGTTCTTGAATTATCCAACACATCCTAAGAAAATCATGTTATATTTAATAGTAGCACCCCAAATTTTGGAACTTTAATTGCCGGCCGGCATAACATGGTACATATGGACGCTAACCAGGTAAGATGAGTTGGTTTCCTATATATGTATCCACATGAATTTAACAATAAATCCTGCTATATATATATTAATCATATCAACCTATTATTAATAATAATAAGAGATCCAAAGAGTTACTTAGGAATTAAACAGAAATTCCAATCTGGCCGGATTAAATACAGAGAAATGCTAAATGCTGAAAAAAATTCCACTATCCAATTTAATATTTTAATAATACAACAAATCAGCATTCCTCTTCCTTCTGACTATATATGAATTCTTACATAAGCTCCTTTCTAACGATGAAGAAGGAATAAGTAGTGGCACTCACTTCATGGAACAATATCAATCCCATGTATTATATAATTACTTTATATACATATACATATTACATGTCATGTACACATAGAAAGCTTCAACTTTGATTAGACAACAAAGTTTATTAAATTCCTTGAGTTTATTGTCTGCGGATAATATAAGATTAAAAAACATTAGCATCAAAAGTTGTTCAGCTACTACAGTATTATAAAATTACTAAACCGCGCACTAGATTATATTACTGATATATAAAACGTTCTCTAGTATTATATATATTGATCCTATTCCTATCTTTAGCCAATTAACTAACTTCCAATACTTTATAGTAATATATTTCTAATTAGTGATGAAAAACCAAAGCTGTTGACATTAAAAAGGCAAGGAAGAGATGGAGGAGGTAATCTTGGTTTGCAAAAATTAAGTGAAATAGTAATCAACTATAAAATAAATTCGTCAAATAGATACAATCTGCAGAAAATGTATAATACCAAAATTTAATTAATAGCAAATAAGGTCATTATTTTCTTAATTATAAAACCTGTACTTAATTTTCTTTTATTAAATTTCTCATTTTTAGTTTCAAGGACTAAAAATTTGAACTAAGAAGGTTCTGATATCGATTATAGAGGCACTTAGACTAACGCTGTACTAATTCTCTACTTCATGGGTATATATATATATATATATATATAAGTACTGATGAAACTAACAACACAAGAATTAATTAAGATGAGGAAGAAGAATATCGATATAAAGTACTAGTTAGTACTAGTAATCAAACAAAAAAAAAAAAAAACTAGCTGGGTATTATTAGCAAATTGATCAGATCATCAGACTATATAGCTAGTTATTGGAAAAATATACATAGTTTCTCAGATATCATTTATCTTCAACATAATCTCTAACATATATTTAAACTACAAAGAGAGAAAACAAATTAATAATAATAATAATAATAATGCACTACCTTACATAGTAGTACTAGTCCTCTTCTTTGTCCTCCTCCTCCTCATCGCCCAGCTTCTTTCTCTAACTAAACATCTTTGACCAAATATTTAACAACAGGTTCTAATAGGCCGGACGGCCGCCGCCACCGCCGCCGCCATGAGCCCAAGGAAAAGCCTGATCATGACTCAACTGTCCACCACCACCGTTGGCAAGCAAACTCGGCGCCAGATTGTACACAGACGAATTAGCACCACCCGCCGTGTGATGATCACCTTGCATCCCACCACCTTGCTGCTGGGCCCCACCACCTCCACCTATCCCCGGCGAAGACCCTCCTCCACCTCCAACTCCTCCTCCTCCTCCTCCTCCTTCCTCCTCCTGATCCTCCAAGGGCAACCTCTCATAAGTCGCATTCGAAAACGTGGCCGCTATCACCATTACCGGGCCCGAAGCCATGAGCGGGCCTACCACGCTGCCCCCCACCACCTGCCCCTGCCCGCCGGCCAGGTATATGGTCAGCCCGGTCGACCCGGGCGGGGCCGGGCCGGGCAGGAAGGCCCCGGTGAGGGAGAGAATCTCGAAGCGGCCGTGCAGGGCCATGACCGAGCTGGGCGCCGAGGGCTGGCGGAGCGTGACGTTGGTGACGGTGCCGCTCCCGCTGAGGACGCAGACGCCTCGCTGGCGGCGCCTGGCGAAGTGCGCCACGCTCTCAGCGATGTCGGCGCCGTTGGCGATCTCCATGACGTGGCTCCGGAGGGCGTTAGGGCTGTCCCGGGTGACGAAGATGGGCGGCTTGGGCTTGTTCTTGGAGCCCGGCGGGCGGCCCCTCGGCCGGCGCGTGCCCACCTCGATGGCGCCTTCCCTCGGCTCGTCGCTGTTCTCTCTCTCGTCCTCGTCGTCGCCGCCGGTGTTGCCCATGGAGATTCCCAGATCTGGTTTCTTCATGGGAGAAGAGCTCGATGAGGTTTCCACTACTCCCTGTAGACCTACTTGTCCACCCCACCAACGGCTCGCCATGATGATTGGGAATTCAAGAAACAAAGAAATTTGCTAGCTAGGGCACCAACAAACAAAGAATTTTTTTTTTTTTTTTTTAAAAAGATGAGTCTATTAGCTATAGCTAGTCCTTCTTAGATCTTGATTATTACTTATGAGGATGATCATGAGTGATCATGACTATGAGCCATACACAGAGAAAGCTTAGTATGAATTAAACCTAGGATATATGTATATCTATGATCTTTATATAAGGTTGAGTAAAGATATAGAAGAGAACAGTAGTAGTAGTACTAATGAAAGTAAAGTAGGAAAAAAAAAAAAAGTAGTAGTAGTAGTAGTAATATAGTAGTACAGAAATCAGAATCAGAGATTATAAGGAATTAATACCAAGAAAAATACTATAAGGGACAAAGCATAAAATTAGAGCTGCAAATTAATTAATCACTTCGGGGTTTTGAGGGGATCGTAGTAGTGATGTCTCTCTTGGGAAAAGAGGAGAGCTGTATAGTTTGGGAAATATGGAAGGGAAGACTGGTGAGAGTGTGGTATGTCAAGGTTTAGGGGAGAAGTGGAACTGTGTGGATTTAATTGTTTTTTTTTTTTTTTTTCCTCTCTCTCTTTTTCTCTGTGTCTTTCTCCGTTTCTCTATATCTATGGTCCTATGGAGCCCTGCTGCAGTGGTGTGTGTGTGTTAAAATATATTAATGGTGTTGGTCTTCGGAGTTAGGGTTTGTTTGTGTGGGGCAGCGTGCGCGTGATGATATAGTGGGGTGCACGTACTCCTCCCTCTAGCAAATTTATGAAAGTGAGATATGACCTTCAACTTTATATTGAACCTAAACTATATTATATAATATTATTATATTATTTTATATATATAATATATATATGTATTTATATTTGAGAAGATATTATATTATATTATATGTATTTATGTTTATTATATAGCTAGGTTAAATATATACTTTACTTTCCCAAAATATATATATATATTTATAGAACGCTGCTTATATATATATATATATATATATGTGTATGTATGTGCCAGTCCGAGTTTCTGATTAACTATCGTTCGATTCATTTGAATTTTTTATGGTTCAAACTTATGTATCACAGTCCTTATTGATCTCCACTTCTTTTCCTTGAACTATTCGATAATGATGATTTCTTTCTCTCTCTGGATCTCTTTTTATTTTCGGCTTTGAAATTAAGTAGGTACTCTCTTTGATAGAGCACATAGTTATGAGTAAGTAACACATATACCATTGTTTTAAAAGATGATTTTGTGTACAAAGCTTGATGAGTAAGCAAAGGAAGTTTTTTCAAGAAAGATTTACACAGGAAAAAAGACCAATACTTAATTTATTAATTCAAATTTCATAATTTGGGACATTTTATAAACTATAGTTTAGCATTTTTTTATTGTTTCAAGTACAATATTTTATTCTTTCATATAATAACTTTATTTTATTCGGAGAGTTAAATCTGATTTTCATCATTTTTGCCTTTCTTTACAACTGAATCGAATTAAATTAATTTGGGTCAACTTTTATTTGAGTTTCTAAATGATGAAAAGCGAAAATACCATTGTTCAACCTCAATTGAATATATTCGATTCTAGCTGAAAATTATGTAAAATTTAAAATTGAAGATGATGGATCAGTCCTTGTTGAGCTCAATATTTATTTATTAAATGTAAATTTATCTCATTTCAAAAGGTAAAGTTATCTCTATTTTTGAGCTCATCTCTGTGGTCCGACTCAGTTAATCATAAGGTAAAAATTCAAAGATTAATATATACATAGACATAGGATTGTATAACATCAAAGACAAATCTATTTGTCTCTATGAAACAAAGAGCGAAGATCTACATACATAGGATTGTATAACACCAAGTTACGAGTACAAGGATGCTTAAAATTAATTTCAGTGACGTATTAATTTAGGGCCTGTTTGGATTCACTTTTTAATTTTTTATTTAAATAAATTGAAAATAGAAGTAAAAATTTTGTTTTGATTTTTAATTTTTAAAAACAAAAAACATGCTTAGTAAAATTTATTTCACTACTTATTTTCAAAAATAAAAAAGTGTAAATAACAAGTGGAAAGTCATATAGACTTATATTTGTGTATGTACAAATATTTGTATGTTCTTTTATTTTTAAAATTTGTTTTAAAACATAAAGGTATTAGACATTTTTTGTTACCATTTTTTTTTTTTTGAAATTTTTGCTAACAATTTTTAGAAACGAAAAACAAAAATAAGGTTGCCAAGCAAACTTTTAAAAAAAATTTCCATTTTTTGGTTTTAAAAAACCAAAAATAGAAAACGAAAGTGAATCCAAGCAAGTCCTTACCAAATGTATTATGCATTTTCTATTATGCATTTTCTTTTATAGAATTATTGAAAGATGGCAGTATGAATTTTATCAGCAAAGCATTTGTTGTCCTATATATATTTTGTGTAAATTCCTAGTTTCCCAGTTCCCACTATATTTATATTTTGTTTCTTTTTCTTTTTCTTTTCTGGTTTCCAATTTATGTTCATGCAATCTATCTTAAGCAAGATCCCATTATGTTAAAGCAGTTGAATTTTGGTACATTACATTTTTTTCCCCGTACGTAGTTTCCCGTTTATGTTTGGTATATTTGGGTCAGTCTACTTATAAATACAGAATGCATAATATACAAAGAAATCCAATTTTCTTAATAAAAATTGAAGTATTTACTCAATTTATTGATTCCAATTTTCAAATCAACAGCATCTATGATTGCTTCGAATATTAATTATAGTCACAGTACCATACATTAATTTGCTGCACCTGTACACATCATTTCTCAAAGTTTGTATGAAAATCAAACAGCAACAGAGTACTACTTGATCTGATGAAGAGCATGAATGGAATATTAGGGTCTAATATTAGTACTATTTAGGATTTTAGTTAGGTATTATTTATTTTTGGGTACTTACAATTAGGTTTTTAATTGTACTTGGTTTCCTTTTCTCGTATATACATAGTTTCCTGGTTTGGTTTAATTGCCCGTCCATATATATTTATATATGGCCCTCAGTATTTTCTTTTTGGGGGACTATATGTCCTTGTTTTTTTTTTTTTTTTGAGATATTATTATGAAATAGACTTTTTTTAATTTTTCCTAGAATTTTTATTCTTCTCTCTAAAATTTCCTCTCTTCTTTCTCTCTAAATCTCCGTCTTTCTTTTCACTTTTTTTTTTCCCCTTTATAGTTCTTCATCAACTACTTAAGTAGTAAAGGTATTGGCTAATATTTAAGTCCAAATTCCTAGTCAAAATTAAGTAATTAACGAGTCAATAATCAGTGTGATTAACATTAGTCATATATACGACAATACAAGCACTATATATCAATTTCTTTTTTTTTCCCGAATCCAAGAGAAGAGTACGATCTTGCACTAAATTATCCGCTTTTTCCGAACTCGAGAAATATATAGCATTTCTTCCCAAATTTTCGAAGGGAGAAGTTTCTTTTAATTAAACGTAACAATATTTACTCTATACTAATTGCGGCCACTTTTATAGGTGTCGTCGCAATAGAGGTCATAATCTTTTATAAGGTATCTTTGTTTTGGTTTTATTAGTTTTCTTGGTGCATTGATTAGAATTAGAATAAATATTATTTACTCATATTTAATGTTACTTTGGGATTATGATAAATATATCATCTCCCAAAATTAGTCCCATTTCAGTGGGATTAGCACATTTCTAATTTCTGTATTAATAGGTCATACTTTAATAGAGTTTTTAATTACTTTTAAATTTAAATTAAAGTATAAATACTTATATTCCACATTTCAAATTTTCAATGCTACTCTTATATTATACAAAATAATTCTGACCTAATCTAATATTACAACAAATATAAAATAGTATTAAGCATATCATATTTCTATAAAATAATCCTATCCAGTTCCGCGCACTAAGCACACCTAGATTAGAAGTAATAAATTGGTTGGATAATCGCTACTGTTTTAATTACTTAAAGGCCAAAAAAAGAAAAAAAGAAACAAAAAGTTTGTAGAGTTGTAAATTAGAGTGGGGGAAATTTGATTTTTTGTGATAAAATTAAACAAAAAATTGTCCATGTCATTTTATTTAAACATCCAAATTTATTTATAAAATACAATTCTTTAAGGGCCTTATAGTAATATGACCAAATTTTAGGCTCAATTTAAGTAAATATCTATTTATCAAATGTTATAGCAAAATGTCCAGTATATATGTTTATATACTAAGTGTAAAATTTTATATACCAAGTATAAAAAATTATATACCTAATACATTTCAGTACAGTAACTGAAATTGGTAGATAAACATATTTATCAAGTGTAAAAATATATATACTTGGACATTGAGTTATAAAATTTAAAAAATAGACATCTACTTAATCAAATTTAAAATATTAGTCATCCACCTAAATTTCTCTTAATGGCACTTTTTACCAAGTTTCTTGAGTTAATAAGCCAATATTTTTCTGATAAATTAGGGGATTATCTGGTATTTTTCAATTTATAACATTCTAAATCAATATTTATGTTATTATCCTATTAAAGTGGATAATTGTAAAACTGTTAATCATTGCGATTATTTTAAATATGTTATTAATTTAGGGCAACAATAAGATATTCAACTGATCTTCAGATAAGTCATATTCCAGCTACTTTTAAGAAATAACCACAATAAAATAATTAGAACAATACCACAACATGAAATTCATTTTTATTTATTTGTTTTTTGAGAAATTAAAGTCGATCTCATTTCTTTCCACAGCACGAAATTCATTTTTATTTATTTGTCTTTTGAGAAATTGGAGTCGATGTCATTTCTTTCCATTTCATTTTAATAAATAATTGCTTTTATTTTTTTACAGCTAAATGGCTTAGTATAAGTATTTTTACACTTAGTATATATATTTATATAACAATTTTAGTTTATATATGTACTACTGAGTATATTAATTTTTATATTGGGTAGATTGTATTTTACGTGTATATATATATATCTACTGATATACTGGTCATTTTGCTACAACAATTAAAAAATGAGAAATTTACTTAAAATATGTCCAAAATTTAGTCATTTTGCTACAAACCCCCCTCCCTCACCCCGTCTCCCATCTGGCCTCCCCTAATTAACTTCCCCTTTTCTTTTTCCTGAAATCTAAACCTTTTATATCATATTCCTCTCACATTAGGGGGAAAAAATGACATATATTTTTTTGTTGGTTTTGAACTTGAGTAATTGTTTATAATAACTTGTCATAAAATCATAATTCGTAAGTCTAAATGTTTTCAGAATTATATAGTTTTTTTCCCCCCTTTGTGGAATCAACAAAATAACTAAAGCTACATGATATGGGATAAAATGATCATATCTCTGAATTTATGATAACTAGACTCATACAAAATGAAAGGTTATTACAATAAAATAAGAACAAAAGGAACAGAATATCCTATCGCGGGAATAAGAATAACGCTTGTTTTGGGTGTGATAAAATTTTAATAACTAGTCACTAATTAAAATATTATGTCATAATAATGTGATAATTATATAATATAGAGTTAATTAAAAAAAATGTGACGTGTTAATTTTTTAATAAAAAATTGTCAAACTAGAAGGAAAAGAACAAGCACCACACATTAACTATTAACTAATGAAACTGTGACACAAGTCAACATCACGTTAGAGGACTCATGCTAATGCCACACAAACAAGTGCTATCTCACTGTTTTTATCACCTCCTGCTTGAAGTTGAGGCAGGTGTCACATTTGAAGTATGAGCTGTCAGANAACAAGCGGAGACGAACCAAATAGAGAGGAAGTAAAAGAAATACGTGTCTTTAGGGAAAAAGAAAAATTATGGGCTGAGTAAAAAGTTAAAAAACGCTTGTTTAGTTTCTTTAAAATACAAAATAAGTCTTGGCCAGAAGTTAAAAAGTCATGTGTTGAGTCATGTACTGAGTTAACAGTTAAATAGACACGTGTATACCTCTCCACAAATAAAGACTTGTCAAAAAAGGAATGAACCTAGATGTCCTGGTTATAAAAAAGAAAAAAAAAACAGAAACAAAAGTTTTGAAGCAGCTGGACGTCCTGGTTACAATGCCAATGCACATCACCGTTTCTATATATAGAGAGATATATACGCTTATACTATTATTTCTCGTTATCATTATTATTTTAATTACTATGCAAGTTTTGAATTATTGAGCTACTACCTCTATTATTTTTACTATGCTCTATATTCTACAAAGTGCTAACTAACCAATATATGTTATGCTAATTAATTTAAATTCTGCAATTTAAATACTTACAGACTTATGATTCTGAGTTGTTTAGCAAGCGGAGTTGTAACGTATACGACCCTTATTTGCAATTGTTCACCTTATTTTCGGCATTTTAAATTCCCACAGACCCGTGACTCTGAGTTATTTAGCAAGCGAAGTTATAGCATATACGATCCTTGTTACAACAATTCACATTAAATTAATTATTTTATATTCTTGTTATTTAAATTCTAGCATACCAATCTAATAGACCAAATTATTGGTGGCATTGCTACCTGTGTCAAAATTTTAACTATCTAACATGTGGTGTGGACTACCGCCCATAAACTTACTTATTTATAATTAATTATTTTATGACTAATTAATCTTTTGTAGGAAAAGTATCCCTGAGTATTAAAAGGCGACTCCAGTAGGAAGTAGCCAAGTGAAACTAGGTTTCTTCAGTATTTTCTAAATCTTAGAAGTTATCTTGGAACTCTGCATGTTCTTTATCTAAAAGACAAACACCAAAAAAAAAAAAAAAAGATCATCTTTAGACTCTGCCAAATTATTTTTCCAAATTATGGCTGAGCAATAACAAGACTTATTACATATTGAAGATTCAGACCAACAAAGTCAGCTTCTCATGCAGTTAATGGAAACTATGGAAATTTTGAAATAAAAAATAGTTGACATAGAAAAAAAAATGGAGCAGGAAGTTCTAACTCGATCCCATCTAGCCGGAATAACTTACCTACTTTTGGCAATCAAAATCCTATTAAGAGTCCCATCAATCCGCCTATCACGACAGGTACTGATAATAGAACTATAAGCACATCCATCACTAAAAGAGAACTCCATGACATATTCAAAGCAGAGGTGGAAAGGGCTAATAATGTAACAACAGCTATAGACTTTCAACCTTCTTGTCCAATATATATCCTTTCTAAACTATATCCAAAAGATTATACAAATCCTGGATTCAAGAATTTTGATGGAAAGAAAGGAAATACTAGAGAACATGTTATTAATTTCTTAGATGATCTCGGCATCTATGCTACTAACCATGAATTAAGACTCAGAAAATTCTTGAAATCTCTCACTGATCAGGCATATTTATGATTCGACAATCTCCTAACTAGCAATATTCATACGTGGGAAGAACTTGTAGTGATATTTGTTAGGATTATTGCCCTAGAAAACCGTTTCTTTATTTGGCATTTTAAACAATATTTATTGGATTTAAGTATTATCTATTTGTTGTCAATAAATTCCATATTATGTCCCAATTATACACATGTGATGTTTATATTTTCTATTATGCAAACATTTAAAACATATGTGAGAGACTAAATTCTTATGTGAGAGAATTATTCGTGTGAAGTATTCATATGTGAGAGACTAAATTCTTTATTTCATTATGTTTAAATAAAAAGTTCACGTTCTGCAAATAAAGATGCAATGAAAAAATAAAGAAAAGAACAAATCAGAAAAGAAGGGAGAGAAAGTCTGAGATCTGATTGTTTCAAACAATGCATAGGGCAAAAAGGTCATACACAGAAAATGGGACCCTTTCTTTTCAGTGTTAATAATAATGATAATAATATCAAGGAAAATTATCACTAAAATACCTTATATTTTGAAAAAATGTGAAAAAAATCTTGTATTTTTAAAAATTCAAAATAAATACATTTTATTTAACGAAAAATATCACTAAAATGCATCCTATTTTCAAAAAGTGTGAAAAAAAAACCTTTGTATTATTAAAAATTCAAAATAAATATATTGTATTTGAATTATCATATCATTTGCTACCTTTGATTAGTTAAAGGCTTTAAAAAATTAGTAAAATAAATATTTTACCCAAATTATTATATTAATTTAATGCACACACTACACTTGAAAATGAAGGGAGAGAAAGTATTTATTTTGAATTTTTAATAATTCAAGGGTTTTTTTTCACACTTTTTTAAAATAGAGGGTATTTTAATGATAATTTTCGTTAAATAAAAGGTATTTATTTTGAATTTCTAAAAACACAAAGTTTTTTTTTTGCATTTTTTCAAAACAAAAGGTATTTTAGTGGTAATTTCCTTAATATCAATACATATCTTCCTGAGAGGGAAGAAAAAGTGGAAATGGGCATGTGGGCTAAAGCTTTATCTCACTGTCTATGTCGTATAAAGTGAAATTAGTCGTTGGGGTTTTGCCATAGAATGTAGTGTTGTCTATTTCAACGGGATTGATAAAGTCTCCAATCATCGAAGTGTCTGATTTCGGATAGAAACACTAGTGCTTTATAAGAAAATTATAAGTGCATTGAACTGGACCAAGTGAAAATAGAATTTGAGGTTAAGTGCCGTAACTCAATATTCTATATTTCACGAATCTAGTACGATTGCAAGACTATCTTAATCCTAGTGATTGTCAGACTTGCTTTCATGAGTTTTATCTTTTTGACTTACTAAAGGACTAGTTCTGTTCTATAGTTCGAACTCCGGTATCTTGGAAGATGAGATTTATGAATTGATAAGAACGCCCTTCATGATTTGGACACCATGAATTTTAATGTCACTTTGAGTTGTTTCCAAGGACTTGGATAATAAAAACCAGGCGCTAAGTATTCACTTTGTGAATTTGACTGTTTGTTTGGGCAGTTACAAACACCGTAGTCAATTATTATCCATTAGATGAAAAAAAGTAACTTAAAGGTAAATATATACTAGAGGGATAATACGGTAATTTTATCTCATTAGTACGACATTGCATTAGGGATATATCTGTAAGTATAATATATATACTAAATGGATCAAGTTAATTAAAGTGTTAATTAGTTTCAGAAAAAATATATGACATCTAGTCTAAGAGTGCAATATTGGGCCTATAGTGGAATACCCTAATATTAATGGACAAGGCCCAATCATAATTAAGAGTTAATTATGATTATGGGTAGTTGGTCCATAGGAGCTTAAACTATTTGGATCCATAAAGTCTCCTGTCTAGTTCATATATAGCCCAATAACTAATTGAATGATTAGTTAAGCCCAATAGGGCTTACATATCTCTAATACTTAAGAGAAAATTTCTCCTAAGCCTCTGTATTGTAGCCACATGCCTACTACATGCACAATAACTCTGTTTTTTATGTGACAGAGAGAAAAAAAGAGAATGAGAGAGCCGAGCTACCGAGAGAGAAATCCCGACCTTGTTCATAGCCGATGCGGGAGAGATACCCATGGTTATAGACGTACAATCAAAGAGAAGGACGAGCGTCTTCCAGATTGTCTGCTCATCTCTTGTTGGGTATCAAGAAGGTGCCTATACACCAGATCATTATCATTATTATTTTCATTACTATGCAAGTTTTGGATTATTGAGCTACTAACCTTATTACTTTTACTATACTCTATATTCTACAGGTACTAACTAACTAATATATATTATGCTAACTAATTTAAATTCCGCAATTTAAATACTCACAGACCTGTGACTCTGAGTTGTTTAGCAAACGGAGTTATAGTGTATACGACCCTTGTTTGCAACTGTTCACGTTATTTTCAGCACTTTAATTTCCCACGAACTCGTTACTCTAATTTATCTAACAAGTGGAGTTGTAGTATATACAACCCTTATTTATAACAGTTTACATTAAATTAATTATTTTACATTCTTATAATCTAAATTCCAGCATACCAATCTAACAGACCGAATGGTGGCATTGCTGCCTGTGTCAAAATTCTAACTATCTAATATGTGGTGCGGACTATCGCCTATAAACTTACTTATTTATAATTAATTGTTTTTATGACTAATCAATCTTTTGCAGAAAAAGCACCCCTGAGCAAAGTTTTTTATCATGAGTTACGAGCCCAATTCAAGTTATGTAGCTGAATGTTAGCATTTTATTTTTGTGTGTAAACCTTAATAAATGTGACCATTTACTTATCACAAGAGAACAGATGCTCATAATAAGCTTATGACTCGTGATAAATATCTTCTTTATTGTGGAGTAGTAGTATGGCTGGGAGGACAAAGCTTTAATTAAGAAATGAAGCTTTAAGAGAAAGAGAGTAGTTAATTCTGAAAGATGTTTAAGTAGTTAGGAAATTGAATTTTCATAAGTTAAAAATGAGTACTTTGTTGATTAAAAAAAAAAAAAAGAAAAGAATACTTTGTATCATTTAACTTACTTAATTTACTTAATGGAGGAAAAATACCTGAGGGATGAGAATATATATAGCTAATGAATAGTAATACTGGTTATCAAAATCTTATCCGGATTGATCAAATTTATATATACCAATAATTAATTTGATAAATAATTTAGCAATAAGTTCTCATAATTTAATTGGTAATATGGTACCATTGGTTCCTAACCTATTACCACTTTAGTATATTGGTCCTCAACCTATTTTTTGTAGCATTTAAGTACTAAACGTTTCTTTTTTTGGTACTATTTGTCCTTTTGGCATATTCCATCCAATATTTCGTTAAAATTTATTTGAATGAGAGAAATTTTACATCATTGATCTCAATTTTTCAATTGTTTAATAATTTGGTTCCTAATTTTTTTGTATTCATATTTCTGATTACTAATATTGCATCTGCCAATCTTTCAGAAAATTAAAATTCAAAAACGGATATAAAACAAACTGTTCATTTAGAAACTAAATTAAAAAAAAAACCAAAATTATACTAATAAACCTTAGTTTATGTCAAACTATAGAAACTTTAAGAACAAAAAATAATTATCTTACCATTTTTAAAACAAAAAAAATTTCACATACACACTTTTACGCTAGTCAAATTAGACTGAAAATTTACTACATCTATTAAATATTCATGTAATTGTGAATGATTATTCTAAAAAATTAATTAACTATTTACAACAAATAAGCCTGAAAAATTTTATAGTTTTCTATTAAATATTCATTTCTTTATGTAATTGCATCTGAAAATCTTTCGAAAAATTAATTTTTTAGAATTTTAATTTTCCAAATGATTGGCAGGAAATATAAATACAAAAAAAAAAATGAGAACCAAATTATTAAACAAATGAAAAATCAAGATCAATGGTGTAAATTTTCTATCATTCAAATGAATTTTAACGGAATCTTGGATGAAATATGCCAAAAGGGCCAATGGAGCCAAAAAGAGAAATATTTAGTACTTAAATATCACAAAAAAAAAAAAAAGAATGAGAACCAATATACCAAAATGATAATAAGTTGGAGACTAATGGTCCTATTAACCATAGATACTATTTTTAAGTAGTCTTACAAATAAAAGAATAGCAACTAAGGAATTTATATGGAAATTAAAAAAAAAAAAGTACAAATGTGGGGACTTGAAAATTATTCATATATCCTTCAAAAATAATATTCATAAATTTTTTAACTTATCAATACACAAATTACAAATCAATAGAACTTAGTGGCGTTTCCCATATATACAAATTAGAAAAGATTTACTGCAAAAAAATACTCTGAAGTTTTGGTGTTCTGTAATTTTTTTTTTGAAATTTGGACTCTGCAAAATAATAGTCTGAGATTAAGAATTTCTGAAAATTAATACATTGGACAGATTTTTTGACCAATTTTAGGAACGAAAAAATATTAATATTCTCTATTAAAACTAGATTAATCCATATTATTCATCTTAATTTTGAGGATATTATTATATTTTATCAGTTAAAAATCAGTACAGGGTATTAATTTTCAGAAATTCGTAATCTCATGGTATTATTTTACAGAATCCAAACTTCAGGGTTTAAATTACAGAACATCCAAATATGAAGATATTTTTTTACAATTATTCTATTAAAAAATTAAAAAAAAAAACTTAGGGTCGTATATGTAAATTTTCTTTTTAAAAAAAATAATGAGACTTAACTAATAAGTACCACTTACTACAAAAAATATCACTCCTACTACCAAAACTTAAACTCTTATCTCCAAACTCAAACATTCTCTCCCTAAAATCTTGGACCGACTCAACTAGCTCAGTTGGCAGGTCCTATATGTAAATTGAAGAAAAAAAAGTCCACCGGAAAAAAAAAAAAAAAGGAAAACACGCATTATATTCCAACTTTCTCAAATCTCCGGAGACAATTGCAGAGAAACCTTTTTAGAGCTTTGGAGCCTCATTCGATATTTACAGCTTCAGAGAGAGAGAGAGAGAGAGAGCAATGGCTGAGAACCTCTTTGAAGGCCTGCCTCCACCGTCTGCAAACCCCCCTCCTCCTTCTTCTTCTTCTTCTATTGAGCAACAAGAACCACAACTCCACTCAAAAACTGCTGCTTCTGCCCACTGCGACGCTCCGATTCCAGTCCTCAAAAGCGCCCTCAAGCGCCCCAAACCCGTCCAATCAAACCCAGAAGGTATTTACTCTGCTTTCCTCGTTTCAATTTTTTTTTTAATCGGCTCTGAAACACTCAATGTCGTTTTTTTTCGTTCTTGTTTGGTTTCCGAGAAAACCCGAGAGAAAATTTGCTGGATCTTCTTTTCCGGGTTGCTTTGTATGTCACTTAATGAATTCGTAAACAAAAAGTAGGCGAACCCTTTTGAGGAATGAAAGAGATTTAGTTCGAGGAGAACTTTATAGCTATTTAGATACTTGAGGCGACAGATGAATAGACTATGACTGAGCTCAATCCTAGCATTGAAAGCGTTCTACTTTATGAAAATGGAGTTTGAATTGTGGGTTTTCTTTCTATTGGGATTAAAATGTGTGAAAATGTTGATCTAGTGGTTTCAATTTGATTTATATCTACTTGTGGAGTTTGAATATTGAACGAAATAAAATTTTCTTTTCCCAATTGAGCTGAGGTGTTTAACTTGATTCTCAGCTGCAGCCCCTGCTGAAAAGAAGTTGAGGTTTAAGACCACAACGGATGCCTCAGAGAAACAAGTAATTGAGGCTATGCAAAAGATAGCTTTGCATATCAAGACTCCTGGGAAGTTTGGCAAGGCTTCAAAGCTTGCAATACAGCTGATTCAGGCGGGCAGCGTCAAGCCAGAAACTAGTGATCACTTCTTTGCCATACTGGAGGCTGCAATGTCATCGTCCACTTCTTGTACAGATCCTTCGGTTCGAGGAGAATATCATGCATTGTTCTCAGTCGCAAATGATGTCTCTGAAGTAAGACTACTGATTTTGATTATAACGAGTGTTAATCCCAACAGTTTCTTGTTTGGAATAGAGAGAATATAATTAAAGTTATCTTACATTTTCTTTTGGTTCTTTATTCAATTTAGTGCCTAAATAAGAAGCAAAAGAACCAATTAACTACATGGACGATTATGGCGGTGGTGGCAAATGATTTATTCACCGATGACAGCTTTGTGGTTAGAATATATTTTTTTAGTGATATTTATGATTGAATTTGCTGTGTCATTTTAAATTCTTTGTATCTGAGATAATGAGTATTGATGATGCGACCACTTTCCTACTACTGTACCATCTTGTACTAGTCTACTTGGATAGTTGGGTTTCAGCTTCTGTTGCAAGTTTAATATTTAACTCTGTTTTGATTTTGTCTCCATGGCTGACCTTATTTTCTCTTTATTCTTTGGTTTTGTGAAACTGGAAACAGTTTTCTAAAGCATCTGGACGGATAAAAGAAATCATATCTAATCTTCCAGTTGCAACTGAAGATGATGACTTGGAGGAAGCTGCTACCCTGGAAAATGAAACGAAAACAGCAACTGAGGATGGTCAAATAAAGTCGGACAAGTCTTCGGCTGTGCCACTTGAAGAAACCAGCAAGCAAGAATTTGATCCGTTTGGGCTTGATGCTCTTATTCCTAATACTGCAAAGAAAGGAGAGAAAACAAAGGGAAAGAAAGAGGCAGGAACCAAGATCAAGGAGGAAGAAGAGACTAAGAGATTCCTTAAGTCACAGAGAGAAGCCTTGATCACGAGTTTAGAGATTGCTGCTCGACGTTATAAAACTGCATGGTAGATATATGCTTACACATTTTATTAACTTGTTACTCAGTCATAATGTTTAATGTAGATCAAATTGTTATGCTTTCCTGTTTATTCATCCGCATTTTTATTTTGTAGGTGCCAGACAGTGATAGACATCCTAGTTAAGCATGCCTTTGATAATGTGGCAAAGTTTACATCTCGCCAAAGGGATGCTATTGAGAAACTTTGGGCTTCTATACGGGAGCAACAAATGCGTAGAAAGCAAGGGAAATCAGTTACTGGGAAACTTGATGTAAATGCCTTTGAATGGCTGCAGCAAAAGTATGCTGGTGAAAAGATCAGTATAAGGCATGCTGTTGGTGGAAGTGGAGAGCGTCGTGCTCAACAGTGGCTTGGTTGAGGTTTAATTTTTGCGTGATTGATGATCACTTTTAGACACAATAGACTGTAATTGTTGTTTAAGAATATGTGGTAAAACCATTGTAGAATAACCTGTAGTATAGAACATTATCTCATTATCACCGATTGACATGTAAAAGTTGTACCTTCTTTTCACAAGAGGAAATTACAATGCCTGTGGCTGGAATTCCGCCTTGTGATTTTGAATGACCAAAGATGTTGAATGATGATATAATATTGCTCGCTTCTGAACAGTAACGAAAGTTGTATTATTCCCTTCCCTTTTGTTCCAATACTCTTCCAATACAGCCAAAACTCAGGTCAAGCTTCAGAAATTTATTGATAATGATATGCTTTGAAGTGTTGCTACTGGTTCAAACAAATGAAAGAATGATCTTAATTGGTCAATTTTAAGTTAGCAGAACCTCGATCAAATTTTTGTAATTTGTTTCTCCAAATCTGTAAAATATGAAACATTTGAGCCAGAATTATTGGGTAACAGCTACCAGTAATCACCACAAGAACAAGATCCTTCTTTGAAGTGGTGAAACCGGTTACGATCCCTTACTATTATAACTCTGCCATAAAGTTTTGATAGAAGCTTGGTTGCAGCGTGACAGTCGTCACAGACTCGGAGATTCTTGACAATCCTCACTGGAGTACCTGCAGCTGTACTGATAAGACCAAATGCCATTGCCAATTTCTCACTGTGATAATTAAGAGCGGTTTCCTTTTCTTCCTCATCAATGTTCTGCAAAATAACAGACGTGTTAGGGCTATAACCAGCCTCTGTCAACTTCATTCTCATCTCAGCTAGCATTTCATATATTTTTCCTGTTTGTGGGTGCATCTTATCTCCCATTACAAAGTCATGAACTAAACCATTTACTTCGATTGAGCTAAGTCCCGGTTGCTTCTTCATACCAGTATCCTTCACAGCCGTTCTAACTGCAGCAACATCATTCCATCTGTTTGAAGCAGCGTAAATGTTTGACAGCAGAATGCTATAACCACAATTCTGGGGTTCCAACTCAAGAAGCTGTTCTGCTGCCAATTCCCCCAAACTGGGATTTTTATGAAGCTTACATGCAGCGAGGAGAGCACCCCATATGACACTGTTAGGCTCTACAGGCATGCTTTTAATCAATTCATGAGCTTCATCAAGTTCTCCAGCTCGGCCAAGAAGATCCACCATACATCCGTAGTGCTCAATTTTTGGAACCAAGCCAAAGTCAAGACCCATTTTCTCAAAAAGCCTCTTTCCTTCGGTCACCAATCCGGCGTGACTACAAGCATGAAGAACTGCAATAAAAGTGATGTCGTTAGGTTTAATGCCATGTTTCTCCATTTCTTCAAAGAGTTTCAAAGCTTCATTTCCACAACCGTGCATAGCAAACCCAGTCATCATGGCATTCCACATACAGAGGTCTCGATCAGTGGCTTCAATGAATAACCTGTGAGCCCCATCTATGTCCCCACACTTAGCATACATGTCCACTAGAGCTGTTTTGAGTACTAAGTCAACTTCCAATCCTTGCTGGTTTATGTACAAATGAAGCCACTTGCCCAAGTCAAGGGCTCCTACTTTGGCACATAGTGAAATGAGGCTAACCATAGTCACTTTATTTGGCTTCAATCCTTTTTCTCTCATCCGGGCAAAGAGGTCACATGCCTGACTAAAGCAATTGGCTTGTGCATAAGCCGAGATCATGGCACTCCAAATCATGACATCCTTATCAATCCTGCAATCAAAAACAGCTCTTGCTTTTCTAAGATCACCACACTTTCCATACATATCTACCAGGGCAGTAGCCAAAGCCAGAGACATGACAAAACCATTTCTCAAGATATATGAATGCAGCCACATACCCAATTCCAGAGCACCGACAAACCCACACTCAATGATCAAACTCAAAACCGTAATCTCATTTGGACAAATCCTTTCCTCTAACATTTCATTGAAAAGTCTTGCTCCCTTTTCCAATTTTTTGCAACGAATGTAGCCTGCAATCATGGCAGACCAAGAAACTACACTTTTCTGAGTCAACCCACTGAATAGCCTTTCAGCATAAGCCGAGTTTCCACACTTGGCATACATATCTATTAAAGAAGTAGTAATTGGAACTCCCAGTTTCTCATTCCTCCCATTCCTCGTGACATAACCATGCATTGCTTTCCCTAGTTTAACATGACTGAGGTCCGCAAAGAGGTTAACCATGCTAATCATAGCAATCTCACTAGGCTTTACTCCTAATGAATGCATTCCCCTTATTAGTTCCAATGCTTCACCCAACAACCTATTCCGAACATAGCTTCGAATCATCGTACTCCACGAAACAACATCTCTTTCAGCCATTTGATCGAATACCAAGCGCGCTGAAACCACATTTCCGCATTCACTATACATCTGCATCAACGCGTTACGAACAAAAACATCGCGGTCCAATCCATTCTTCAACACAAAACCATGTACCTCTTTTCCTAATGCAGCCACTGAGCATTGGCCACAGGCTTTAAGGACAGATGGAACAGTAAAGTTGTCAACTTGGGCATCCATGCTTCGCAAGTGAGCATAGATTTTGAGTGAGCATCTTGAAAAGTTGTTGTTATTGTAGGAGGTTATTAAGAAGTTGTACTGGGCTGCAGAGCTCATATGGGGTCGAAAGCAAGTCAGGGGAATCTGAAGGGTGTAATCGAAGTGGGTCTTTATCATGTGGGCATGGATTTGCTTGGTTTGGTCAATGCTGGGGAGATCATTATGGGTGGAAGAAGCACTCTGCTTATGTTCATCTTGTGGGGTTTGTGCCAAACTCAGTTTGGAAGGAAGATTGGGTTGTTTTAGTGCTTCAACTGAGAAGGGAAGTAGTAGTGATGGGAGATGAGGCTTGCTTGTGATCACCATAACTGGGTCCATTGTATAATTGTTAGAGTTTAGGCTTCGCTCACTCCTTTCATAGTTTCATTCCCACTCTTATCTCATATATCTCGTTTAAGCCTCACAATTTGAGTTGACCACAAGTCATTAAAATATCACAAGAATTGGGGGAAAAAAAAAATGTTGCCCTTTTGAGTTAGATAAATATAAAAAATAAAGAGTTAATAATATCAATGAACTCCTAAATTACAGTTATTTAGACACTTTAGTTCCTAAATTTTCAATTTATGTTATGTCATTTGAATTATATAATTATTGTAACAACAATCTTTTTGTCATAAAATGTGAAATATTTAATAGAAATAAATTATTACAAATTATATAGTTTCGTAACTATGATATTCCGAATTTTTAATTTATACAATAAATTACTAATACTTATATAATTATTACAATAATGATCATTTTTCTTTACACAAATTATTAAATTTATAATAGAAATAAGTCATATAAAAATGATACAATTTAGTAATTACGATTGAGAACAAGAATATGATCCATAAAAATAAATAATGTCAATAATACGCTTTGTTTGTGATTATTTTCTGTTAAAAAATTAATAGTCTGTGACAAAAAAAACTATTGCTATAACAATTACATAATTTAAGAGGTGTTACTTTGTAAATTTAGGGGGTGTTACTTTGTAAGTTGGTACGGCTAGTATAATTCAGGCTCATTATTATTAACCGAAAAAAAAAGAGGGCAAAATGAGATATATGCTAGAGAATAGGGATACACTGGGAAAGAGAGAATCCCCGACCCCATCCAAAACCCTAAACCCCTCTCGTCTAGGCCTATATATTGACTTGTAGCTAAAACCCTAAAGGCCATCACTTCTTCACTCTCGGTAGCCGTTCCTTGACAATCCAGGCTCATCAGCAGGTACAAAATCTCAGTTCCCATATCTTGTTTTCCCTTTCCGCATTCATTTTGATTAGTATTGTTCTCTGTTTTTGCTTTAACCATTGCATTACAGAATGTTGAGATTTGAGTGCGTACTGATAAGAAAAGATTAACAAAGCACATATCGAAGGCTTGTGGGTGAATTTTCTCAGCAACCCATGAGCTCAAAAGCTGTGCAAAATCATCAATCGTCCAATTTTTAATATCCTCTTGATAAAATTAAGCACTTTGCTTGAGGATTCTTTACAGGACGATGCACATTTCTAGACCCATCTGCTGCTTTTTATTTTACTTATTAGCGGATTGCTTTCTTGTGACTTTGCTGTTGTATTTAGCTAAATTTATGTAAAGAAGCACCCTTTTGTTTTTGTTCTTGGTGGACTTTGTGTACTCTGTCACTGAGACATATTAGGAGGACCTTTTAATGGATTGATAATATCTCCTGGTTTGGAAATGATTTTCTTAACTGATCTTTTGTTTTTAGCTTGGAAAGAATCCAGATCCCAGATAGATGAAAAGAATATGAAACTCTAGTTTCTTATGTTATCTAGCTAATCTTTCATGATGATTTTTGGGGGGTTGGTGGAGATGATATTGAACGCTTGTGATTGTGACTCTTTGGAGCTTTTTGCTGTGAATTACTGTTAACATTCTTTGGCTTTAAACAGGAACTTGTTCTTTTGGAAGTTATCCTTTTGGTTGAAAACTTTCAAATTGGTGACAAAATGTCGAACCCCAAGGTTTTCTTCGACATCCTGATTGGAAAAATGAAGGGAGGTCGAGTTGTAATGGAGTTGTTTGCTGATGTGACCCCAAAAACAGCGGAAAACTTCCGTGCCCTTTGCACTGGAGAGAGAGGGATTGGGGTGTCCGGAAAGCTACTGCACTACAAGGGCTCAACCTTCCACCGGATCATCCCAGGTTTCATGTGTCAAGGTGGAGACTTCACGAGGGGTAATGGGACTGGAGGAGAGTCTATTTACGGCACCAAGTTTGCAGATGAGAACTTCAAGATGAAGCATACCGGCCCTGGAATTCTTTCGATGGCGAATGCTGGACCAAACACCAATGGTTCTCAGTTCTTTATATGCACTGAGAAGACTGGCTGGCTCGATGGGAAGCATGTAGTGTTTGGGAAAGTTGTCGATGGGTATAGCATAGTGAAAGAGATGGAGAAGGTTGGTTCAGATAGTGGGAGGACTTCTCAACCTGTTATCATTGAAGATTGTGGACAGTTGACTAGATTTAGTCGTGTAGACAGGATGAATTGAAGTGAACATGTCAAGCTCAAGCAACGTCCCCATGTTTTTGGTTTTGCGTACTTAAGAGGCCTTTCAAGGAAATATGGAAATTTCTGATGCAGAGAGTGAATTCAAAGTTGTATCTAGTCCTCCAATCTCATAATATGGACCTTGTAAATTTAGTTTATTTAGATTCAGATAACTCAGACAAAAACAAAAAATAGATGTTTATGGCAACTAAGCATGTGACTATCAAATTCGGCCCAAATGCATTTGGCTAGTTGAAGAAATGATGAATCAAATTGGAGATTTGTTGAAAGTTGTTTCAATAAGGATTAAGTGGCAGCTGTATAATTGGAATGTTCGTTCCAATCTTTATTTTCATAATAAAGAGATTGGCCGCTAACTGTTATTTGAGTTGTCTGTTACTGTAATTTCATTGTTGTTATAAGTTTGTTTGGAGACAGCAGCTTCCCTAATCTTTCAGTCGACTTTTAGCAAAACTATAATACATTGTGTCATAAGGATTTGAACTCATGACACAATGCAATACAGTTTTCATTACAATTCGTTGTTGGAAAAAAAATGGTTGTATTTTAGAAGTTTGGATACATTGTATTAACAATTTGGCTCAATTATTTATTTATTTATTTCTTAATGTTATATGGTCTCAAAGCTCGATTTTTAATCTGTCATTCTCACTTTTGACAGAAGAGTAAGAACATTGATATTATTTTTCAAGAAGTTACTCTTAAAACAGAAAATAAGACGCAGTGTATGAGTACAAAAGAGTGAACCCAAAGATTGTACGAGTAAAATCAAAGTAGGAAGCATATGATTAACTCTGTAGTATATCATCAAACAGGGGGACAGGCCAGTCCAAGGCGGTGCCTCCTTTCGGATGACAGCCTTTTGGCAAACCTGCAAAGGAGAAAGAATTTGTTACAGCAACAAACTAAACCACTTAAAGCAGAGCGATGACTGTTGTTTCATGTTTTTCTTACTTGACAAGCGCTTCTTCATATATGCCACTACCTTGAGTTGGTTCACATAAACCAGTATCCAAGTTCACGTTCGAAACAGGTCTCTTCAACAGCTCATTACCAATCTTCACCAGGTTCTCAAGGTTTTCTCTCTTTGAGTTGTCCGTTGACACTTCGGTGTACTTCAGGCTATCGACCTGGACTCTAAGATAGTTGTCCTTAAAAGCAGAGGCTCCAAAGAAAACAGACATGTAGATGTCAACCATGTCATCCATTGCAGTCAGGACAACATCAATTAAGGGTGTGGTACCGTCTGGTCCCATGAACCATTTATAGAGGCCCCAACTTTTGCCGTCTCCAACCTCAAGCTTTTCATCCCGCTTAGATGAACCAGTTCCAAGGGAGAGGATGAGAAGTTTGCTGTGATCCATGATGTCCAAACATGAAGAATTTTCAGCTTGAGACATCTCCTTCATCACCTCGCGGATAGCGAGCAGTGTCTAGAGATTTTTTAGGAAATGAGTTAGTCAGCCATACATTTTCTGTGTTGACTAGAAAAAATATTACCACAGAGTCGAAAGATTACAGGGTTATTGGCTGCAACACCGCCATCAATGAGGTTGAACCTCTTAGTGCCTTTGGATGAATTGTTCTCAAAATAATATGGAGGGAGGTAACATGGGGCTGCTGAAGTGCCAATACAGATATCTGACAGCACAGGATCTTCTGAATCATCGCGTTTTGCCTAAAATACTCATTAGAAGAGAGAGAGAGAGATAAGAAAGTTTAATTCACAACTCTGGATCATGGTACTAATTGGACCATAGAGAGGAATGAGTAGGAAACTGACCTTTAAGGTAGAGAAGATGACCGGTTGCAGAAGCTTGATATCAAAAGATGGAATAATTACATTGGTAAGAGTCTCATGAAGCCGTTTCTCTCCAATCATGTACTTTATCTTCTTATGAAGATAATCACCGTTATATTTAGGATTAAACACCTTTCTTTCAACCATTTCAATGAAGCCCTCCATGGATTGGTATGCGGGAACACCATAGGAGTTCCATATTGATTCGACCCATTTTGTTATGTTGTCATAGAAGTGGGGGTGATACCTGCCCATGATCAAGTCAAATTCAAGTACTTCATTCAAAATGACTAAAAGTACTACTGAAAGTTATCAATGCAGGTAGTATTCTCTGGTGAGACATACTTTAGGACACTACTCTGTCCCGCTGCCGATTCTTGAGGAAAGATCAGTTCACTCTCCTGTAAGTAAAAGTTCTTGATATCCTCTGCTGCAAACAAAGGCCGGTTACTTTTGTTTGGCGTGGTAAGCATCGCAGTTACTAGACCTCCTGTGCTTGTTCCAGCTATGAAGTCAAAGTAGTCTGCAATTCTAGCATCTTCACCATCCAGTTTCTGTATGGACTGGGATGAGCAAACTTGGCACTTTTTGTTTTAAATATCTGATTTTGAGCCCCAGATCACCGATTCTCAATATAAATAAATAGAGATACATACCTGGAGCTGGGATTCAAGGAAGTTTAGAATTATCCCAGGAATGATGCCTCTTACTCCCCCACCATCAATGCTGAGAATAGTCACGAGTTTTCTATCTGTTCCAGCCACATGAAAACTTCTTTTCAATATCTACCTTATCTATCCAAATTTGAAGACAAATTTAAATAGAGCCAACAAATCATTCAACAGCCTACATGTGTTTAATGTCCTATAGAGTTAGGAATCTAATTACCTAAAAACAACACAATAACATAGCTAGTAGTAGCAGCAGACTCACCCGTTTCCATTAGATGACTAAAAGTCAGCTTTCAAACAAGTATAAGAAAATACTCCTGGGGAAGCTACCATAAAATGGATTGAATATTATTACTTAAAGGCTACCTTTCCATCCTGGTGGCAGCCTTTAAAGAGGTGGTTTTTCCTTTTTAGTTCCTTGTAGTATGGCAGTTTCTCCGGTTGTTTATTTTTTCACGTAATGCGATTGTGGCAGCACATATGGAGGTAGTTGCACCTTTTCGTCCTGATATGGTCAGTGACTCAGTTTCATCTTTGAGAGGATTAAGACGTTACTTTCTTCACCATTACTCTTCAATCTTCTATCCCTTGTCAAATTTGAACTGGTTCCTCTTCTGGCTGCTGGCACATGATTAATTTAAGTACTGAACATAGTTAGAGAATGATGAAGAAGACGCATTGAAAAATAAAAATAAAAAAAACTGGATTCCAAATTTCTTTGTGGTTACATTTTCTGGTCTTAAGTGAGAAAACGTAACATATAGACGAATTTTAGTAACCATAGAAACCTCTAGTTCATGTCCTTCTATTTCTCATATTCAATGATTTGTGTTGTTAACAATTCTAATTCAGTCCTATACATAGAGACAGATTTTTCAACCAAGAAATATCATAGTTGTCCTTTTTTTTTCCCCCCTTCTTTTTCGGAATAAATTCCGACCATATTTACTTTTAATGTAACCATAGAACTTCCTTATCCAGCCCATTTCGTGAAAGATGGCATCCCATAATTAAAAGAAGACTACTTCGGATTAATCACTTTAGTGCCGAGATAAATGATAATTAAATCTCCTATACTATCATTAAAGTAATAAATAATGGTGACTTGGGAAACAAGGAAGTAATTTTTCTTTTTCTTCATGATGTAACAAGCACTCAGGATGCCTTGGTAATGTCATAATGATGGTCAAGTTGCTATTTTCAAGGGCATTATTCTTGAAGTCTTGCCCATATTGATCCATTAACTAGGTTGCCTCAATATTGACAATTTGACTCTGAACAAACCACGTGTCTTTCCCTTCTATTCTTTATTGCCCGTCGAGTCAGAAACAACTAAGACCTTAGTTGTCTCACAGAGTTAGATCTATAAATTGTCTTACTTGGTATAAGTACCATCAAGTTTTAGCAAAAAAAATGGAGTTCATCTTGAATCTACAACGGGATTCAGAAACTGATGAGGAATCTTACGATCGAGCGAAAGCATTGAAAGCCTTCGACGACACAAAAGCTGGTGTTAAAGGACTTGTTGACGCTGGGATTGCTACCATCCCTCAGATCTTTGTCATGCCACCAGAAGATGTATCATGTGAAAAGTCAGATGATCACTCAGGCTGCCCCCAGTTCAAGGTACCAATGGTAGACCTCAAAAACATGGAAGATGATTGTGTGAGTCGAAAGAGAATCGTCGAGGAAATCAGACAAGCTTGCGGGACATGGGGATTCTTCCAAGTTCTTAACCATGGGATTCCACAAGATGTAATGGATGAAATGATCAAGGGAGTGAGAAGATTTAATGAGCAACAGAAGGAAGTGAAGATGGAGTTCTACTCTCGTGACAAGATGAAAAAAGTCCGGTTCAATAGCAACTTTGATCTTTACAAGGCAAAAGCTGCAAATTGGAGAGACACTTTAATGTGTGTCATGGCTCCCAATCCGCCACAGCCTGAAGAATATCCCGCAGCCTGCAGGTACACACATCGCAACTGAAAAAGGATTTATTATTATAATATTTTATTTTATTTTTTGCAGTTAGATTAGACCAAGAGATAGATCAAAGAAAGCCTATTAAGTTCTTAGTAAAGAAAGCATTTAAGTGCTGACCATTTGAGAAGTCCTCCATATATATATATATAAGCACTTGCATCTGCAAAATTCTAAGTGGCATTTTCATTTTAGGCTGCATATTCTCATAAAGAACTGAAATTTGCTTGAAGATTCAATCTTAATTGTCAGCATTTGCCACAAGCTAGCATGAGAATCCAGCTTATTATTGTTATTTTTTCTTATAAACTCTTGTCCCGGAAATGCAGAGATATAATGATGCAGTACTCTGAGCAGCTAAAGAAGTTAGGACGCACTCTGTTTCAGTTGATATCGCAGGCACTTGATCTTGATCCTAATCAGCTGGAAGATATGGAATGCGCCAAAGGGCATGTCTTTTACTGCCACTACTATCCGGCATGCCCTGAATCAGATCGGACCCTAGGACATGCCAAGCATACGGACCCTTCATTTCTCACTATACTTTTACAAGATCAAATTGGGGGCCTTCAAGTTCTACACCAAAATCACTGGATTGATATTCCCCCACAAAGAGGAGCTCTTGTGATCAATATCGGAGACCTCTTACAAGTAAGTGCAATCACATCTTCGCCATACCCCACTCAATCTAAATGGATTTTGGACTCTCTTTGGAATTTATTTGTCAAGGGCTTCATCACTCTTGATCTTATGTTGATCACTGCTTTTGCCATTGTTGAAGCTCATCTCTAATGACAAGTTCAAAAGCGTTGAGCACAGAGTGCTGGCTAAATCCGCTGGCCCAAGAGTCTCTGCTGCTTGCTTCTTCACAACACATTTTCAAGAATCCGCCAAGTTGTATGGTCCTATCAAAGAGTTGTTAACAGATGAAGCTCCACCTTTGTACAAGGAGACATCCGTGAAGGACTACATCGACTCTTTCCACTCAGCAGGACTTGGTGGAATTTCCGCACTTGCTCAGCTGAGGTTCTCACAGTAAAATTATCTTCAAAACAAAAGCATAACCCATCCTTTTCATACATCGACATGAAGTAGTAGAATAATAATGCCACAACGACTTACTTAAAGTACCAATCATCACAAAAAGGAAATCAATGAATAATGAATATAGAACCGGCACAGAACAATATCGATCATAAATTTTATTTTTCTAGTTGACCATGTGTCATGATCACTAGTAATAAACTTTCTCATGTTTAAATAAACTGTGTCTTGTATTTCTGTTATGACTTTCTCACTTCCATTATGAGTTCAAAATCACGTAGCACCAAAGTTCAGTCATACTTATGAACATAAGCATCTAGTTCTCAAACACTTCGGTATCCTGATCGCACCGAAAAAGATTTTTTTTTTTTTTAATATTTTGTATTTTATTTTTATTTCCAAAAATTTATACTCTTCATGCATGAAATGAAGAATTTATCTCTCATTTAACACCGAAACTGAATTGAAATTTACTTATTTTTGCTTCCAAATGCACAAAGTTCTATTAAAAATTTGCTAAAATAATTAAACCTTGAAATAAAGCAATTAAAACCTAGAATTTAATAGGGATATAATATCATACGAAAAAAAAATCAACAATTTTAATGTTTTGTCAAAAAATCCACACATTTTCATTTATATCAAACTAAACTTTCAATTTGAGTTTTCTATCAAATAAGACTATGCCCACAAATTTAGTCAAAATTGAAATTTTACTTTGTTTAAAAAGACATTTTTACTCTTTAAACTCACATCACTACAGAAATCACTTTCGAGCAATACGGTAGAGAAATCACATCACTCGATAAGCAGCATGGAAATAAGTGGCGTGGTAGCCCCACGTCATATCACATTGCTTATACAGAAAACAACGTGATAGGCTAAAATCATTAGCAAATTGTCAGTTATTGGGGTCTTACCATATTGCTTTTTAAGAGATACCACGTAATATAATGCCCCAAATCCTACGTCGGGTATGCTCTTAGAAGATTATGAGTATTTAAGTGATGGTCTGTGAGCTTAAAAGTACTTTCAAATTAGCATTTTTGGGTGATGCCCAGTGGTAGTTTATTTGATATTAAAGCCGACTCAATCTATACTTGTATTGAATATGGATATGTGGGCTATTAAATGTGAACCCCTAGCGAGGATGCTAGGCTCGTAACAAGGAGAGATTGCAATACCCCAGATCCCAAATCATGGGTATTTAAGCGATACTCTATAAGTCCAAAAATACCTTCAAAGGTGAAGCCCTCTCGTGTTACAGAGATTGTTCATTTTACATATCATTTTTCTACAACAACATGTACACAAAATGTTTTGGGTTTTCTTTATCAACAACGAATATATTCCAACTTATCCTTTTTTCCTTCTTTTTTTTCTTTCATATAATAAAGAATCTATCTAGATATTATTATTTCCTTTTCGGTTGGCATCTCATAATCTTTGGACGTGGAACCTGTTTACAAAGAGTAAGTTCGATATTCCCTTTTTACTTCCAAAAATTGGGATTTCCCGACCAAAATTATGCTTAATCTCAAGTCTAAAAGAATAAACTCTATTAATTAAGGGAAAGAAAGTCTATAGTACATTATGTTAAATCAAATGATATACTTTTAGTCTTTTATACAAGTATATAAAAACTTGGTTTTACATGGTTATAAAATATGGCATAGTGCTAATTATTATTGTACTTGAACATGTGTGAACATATGTGCATATATTTGTGTGAACACATGTGAGCATATGTATGAAGATATATGAACATGTACATGTGAACAAATATGAATATATATGTGTGAAGACATATGAATACCTAAATGGTATACAAACCGCGTGGAGGTTAATGAAGGATTGGTAAGCCTAGCCTGTAAATAGATGCTTTACTTCTCATCATCTTCAGATCTTCCTCCTTCTAAGAGAGAGTTCAAGCTTAGGAATTCCTCTTAGTATCCCACTTAGTTTTCTCCTAACTTGTTTAGAGAGAATGTTTTTTCTTGTTTTAAGAGAGAGGGGTTCATTGGCAGTCTCCTTGTATTTAGAGAGAAGTGAGTTATAATCTCATTTTTATAGTAAAATTCTTCACAACTTTGTCTGTAGACGTAGCCTAAATTGGGTGAACCACGTTAAATCTCTTGTGTGCCTTTATCTTTTTACTTTTTCCAAAATTTTCTCAACTCATATTTTAGCTGCATGTTGTCGCTTCCGCAAAGTCGATTTTCTAATAATAATCGTATCTCCTACATAAAATATAGAGGATTATGATGTTACTTTCTTCAGCATTACTCTTCAATCCTTAATCCTTTGTCAAATTTGTACTGGTTCCTCTTCTGGCTGCTGGCACATGATTAAGTTAAGTACTGAACATAGTTAGAGAATGAAGAACACAAATAATTGTCGACTGAAAAAAGAAGGGGGGAAAAAAGAGAAAACTCTAATTCTAAATCTCTTTATGGTTACACATGCTGGTCTTAAGTTAGAAAATGTAACATATAGATGAATTTTAGCGAGTAACCATAAAAACCTCTAGTTCATATCCTTTTATTTCTCATATTCAATGATTTGTGTTTTTAAGTCTTCTAATTCAGCCCTATACAAACAGACAGATTTTTCAACCAAGAAATATCATCGTTATCCTTTTTTTCTGGAATAAATTCCGCCTAGTTACTTTTAATGTAAACCATAGAACTTTCCTTAATCCAGTCCATTTCGTGAAAGATGGCATCCCATAATTAAAAGAAATCTATTTCGGATCAATCACCTTAGTGTCAAGGTAAACGATAAGTCTTCTACATTGTCATTAAAGTAACAAATAATAGTGAATTGGGAAACAAGGAAAGTAAGTTTTCTTTTTCTTCATGAAGTGACAGGCACTCAGGATGCCTGGATAGTCATAGTGACAGTCAAGTTGTTATATTCAAGGGCATAATTCTTGAATTGTTGCCTCACTATTACTCACAATTGACTCTGAACAAACCCTGTTTTTTTTTTCCTTCCAATTTTTATTCCTCATCGAATCAGAAACAACTAAGACCTTAGTTGTCTCAAAGAGTTAGATCTATAAATTGTCTTACTTGATATAAGTACCATCAAGTTTTAGCAAAAATTCAAGGAAAGAAACCTTCTAAGTGGTAAAAAAATGGAGTTCATCTTGAATCTACAACAGGATTCAGAAACTGATAAGGAATTTTACGATCGAGCGAAAGCATTGAAAGCCTTCGACGACACAAAAGCTGGTGTTAAAGGACTTGTTGATGCTGGAATTGCCACTATCCCTCAGATCTTTGTCATGCCACCAGAAGATGTATCATGTGAAAAGTCAGATGATCACTCAGGTTGCCCCCAGTTCAAGGTACCAATGGTAGACCTCAAAAACATGGAAGACGATTGTGTGAGTCGAAAGAAAATCGTCGAGGAAATCAGACAAGCTTGCGGGACATGGGGATTCTTCCAAGTTCTTAACCATGGGATTCCACAAGATGTAATGGATGAAATGATCAAGGGAGTGAGAAGATTTAATGAGCAACAGAAGGAAGTGAAGATGGAGTTCTACTCTCGTGACAAGATGAAAAAAGTCCGGTTCAATAGCAACTTTGATCTCTACAAGGCAAAAGCTGCAAATTGGAGAGACACTTTAATGTGTGTCATGGCTCCCAATCCGCCACGGCCTGAAGAATATCCCGCAGCCTGCAGGTACACACATCGCACTGAAAAAGGATTTATTATTATAATATTTTTTTTATTTTTTATTTTTTGCAGTTAGATTAGACCAAGAGATAGATCAAAGAAAGCTTACTAAGATCATAATTAAGAGAGCATTTAAAGTGCTGACTAGTAGAGATGTATGAACAAAACATATAGATAAGCACTTGTATCTGCAAAATTCTAAGTGGCATTATTTTAAGATGCATATTCTCATAAAGAACTGAAATTTGCTCGAAAATTCAACGTTGTTTGCCACAAGCTTGCATAAGAATCCAGATTCTTATTATTTCTTCTTACACACTCTTGTCCCGGAAATGCAGAGATATAATGATGCAGTACTCTGAGCAGCTAAAGAAATTAGGACACACACTGTTTCAATTGATATCGCAGGCACTTGATCTTGATCCTAATCAGCTGGAAGATATGGAATGTGCCAAAGGGCATGTCTTTTACTGCCACTACTATCCGGCATGCCCTGAATCAGATCGGACCCTAGGACATGCCAAGCATACAGATCCTTCATTTCTCACTATACTTTTACAAGATCAAATTGGGGGCCTTCAAGTTCTACACCAAAATCATTGGATTGATATTCCCCCACAAAGAGGAGCTCTTGTGATCAATATTGGAGACCTCTTACAAGTGAGTGCAATCACACATTCACTATACTCCAGTCAATTTAAATGGACTTTAGACTCTCTTTGGAATTTGTCAAGGGCTTCATCACTCTTGATCTTATGTTGATCACTGTTTTCACATTGTTTTTTGCAGCTCATCTCTAATGACAAGTTCAAAAGCGCCGAGCACAGAGTGCTGGCTAAATCCACTGGCCCAAGAGTGTCTGCTGCTTGCTTCTTCACAACAAATTTTCAAGAATCTGACAAGTTGTATGGTCCTATAAAAGAGTTGTTAACAGATGAAACTCCACCTTTGTATAAGGAGACATGCGTGAAGGACTACATCGACTCTTTCCACTCAGCAGGACTCGGTGGAATTTCCACACTTGCTCAACTGAGGTTCTCACAGTAAAATTATCTTCAAAACAAAGAATAACCATCCTTTCCATACATCGACATGAAATAGTAGAATAATAATGCCACAATGACTTACTTGCGTACCAATCATCACCAAATTAAAGGAAATAAATGCCATATGAATATATAACCTATACAGAACAATATCCGCTGTAAAGTCTACTTTTCTAGCTGACAATGTATCGTAATCACTAGTAATAAATGAGAGTTTCTCATGTTTAAATAGACAGTCTTCAACTTCTATAATGACTTTCTCATGTCCATTATGACTTTCCGAGTTGTAACACCAAAGTTCATTCATACTTCTTAACTCAACCATGTTAATATGAACATATGCAGCTAGTTCTCAAACTTTGGTAAAGCAGGGAGGATCCAAAAGTTCAATGTGTGTCAATGCTTCACATAAAACGGCTTAATCCTGTAAGCATACAAGTATAAAAGATGAGGCATAAACTCAAATCAAGCAAGAGTTACCAGGTGCATAAATTAATCAATCAGGAATAAACGTTCTCTGTTTTATTGCAAGAGAATAACAATACATGTATTCCGATATACGAGTTTAGGAGTGAAAAATTGAGGCTAAAATTCTCCTACAAAGTTTTAAATTGAAAGTGTGACATCTAAAAAAGAGTCATCTATGACAGCAAAACGAACGAGAGGAAAAGTGTGAACCCGTCTCAACGAACATCCGACTTCCCAACAAGCTTGAGATTCTACATTGGTCCCTATCGATCTTCATTAGCAAGAAGGAGATTATTGCTTATTGTTTAACAATATTTATTCATTCCCAATCTTCATCACTCAACTGATTATCCGTCTCTTCTCTCGGTGGCCTAACCACCAAAACTACAGTCCCTAAGCTCTCCTTCACACCGGTCTCCTTTAATGCCGAACCCCTTACAACCTTTAACCCGTCACCGCCATCTCCTTCGCCATTGGCCGCCACCAAGTAAAACCCATCATCGGCTGCCACCTCCTTTCTCTCCCTGTCAGCCACCACCAAGATGGCCTCTTCCTTATACCACCTATTAGTTTTCCATGGCAATGCCCTGGCATCACTAAACGATATCACAACCCCTCCTTTTCCTAACCCCACCACAGGCTCCCACCCGGGCAGCACCACCCACCTCTTCCACCCTTTCTCCGCCACCACCACACCAAACTCCCCCTCAGTCCTACATTCCCCTGGCGCTTCCAAAACCTCCTTCTCCCTCTCCTCCGCCCGACAAACCGGCAAAACCGCCACCGTGCTCGCCTCCGCCACCTCGCCAATCTTCAACCTCACAACCGGAACCCGAACCGCCTCCCCAATTTCCCCTTTCGCCCCTTCTCGGTCCCCTTCTCGGTCCTTCAAATCCTGCAAAACTCTACTCTTTGCACCCTCAGTCTCCGCAACTTTCAAAGCCTGCTCTAAAGCCGCCGTCCTCTGTTCCGACGGGTTCTTATGCTCCCTACTCTGCCTATAATACATAAAAGAGAGACAATCTCCCGGGCGAGCATAAGCAAAGCTCTCCCACCCTTTATCCCCGCGTCGGCGAGGAAAGTCTTTCATGGCGCGGGCGAGGTCCTGAGCTCCCTTAGCGTCAAACCCATTGGCGGCAATGTAGCCAGCGGCGGCGGAACGCTGTTGGGCGCTCAGCAGCCGAATTTCGTACAACAACTCGGCGCCACCCAAATCGAACGCGGCGACGATTTCTGGGTCAGTTTTGGATTGGAGTAAGGAATCGCGTACCTGGGCGGCGACGACGAGGCGGTTCTGCTCGACCCCAGAAATGCCGGTGGCTTCCTCGATGGAGGGAGGGGTGAACCCTTCTTGGATGAGGGAAGGGATGATGGGGGCGTACTCGAACCAGAGTCCCAGCCGGTTGGCGAGGACCTCGAGGCGGCTGGCGGTGTCGAGGGAGCGGAACTGGCTCGGCAGAGGAGATGGGGGTGGCCGAAAGGGCTGGTAGAGCTGCTGCTGCTGGGGGTTGGGGGAGGGTGTGAAAGTGGCGGAGATGGGCTTAAGAGAGGGTTTAGAATGGAGGGTCGAGCGGGGATGTTGAAGATGAGGAGCTTGGGGGGTGAGGAAGGTGAAGGAAGACAAGAGCTTATCGTGGTGAAATGGAGAAAGAGGCCTCAGAGTGTTTGCAGTTAAAGATAGCATGGTGGTGTTTCAGTTTCAGTATGCAGGGGACCAAACCAAGGTGATGGTGGTTTGGTTTTGCGCCTTATCTGATGCCAAGATTTTTTATTTATTTATTTTTATAAATGTCTAAAAAAAAAAAAGAAAAAGAAAAAGTGGGTTAAGATTTGGGGAAATTAGATTATGCGGTAATTTTGAAGAAAATTTGAAAAATACGGTGATTTAAGTTTTTTTAAGATGCAGTTTTTTTATTAGATAAATATTATTTTTTTAAACTATTTAGAAAAATATCATTTTTAAAAATAGTAATTAGTTTCTGATAACCAGTTTCCAGAAACTGGTAACTAGTAACCAAAGATTTTTATAACTGGTATATAACTGGTAACTAGTAACCAGTAACAAGTATCCAGAAACCGATAACTAATAACTATTTTTAAAAAAGATATTTTTCTAAATATTTTTTAAAAAATAATATTTTTCTAACAAAAACCGTACAAAAATTTAAAAAAAAATCTGAGTTCCGTACTTTTGTAATTCTTTTAGTGTTTATATGTAAAGGTGATAGAAACCCTTAAGATTTTTGAATGGCCTGAACTGTTGGCCCAATATTTTATGGTGTTCTAAGCAGGGCCCCAAGATTGTAGTTTTAGGCTTAAGGTCTATAAGCCCAATATTCACGGACTAGTGAGCGGGAATCATTAGCGTATTTATAAGAAACAGACTTTCTTTAGGAAATTTGATTTTTTATGGTTACTTTTCGAGAAACGTAGATGGATGACTAAGGGTCTGTTTGGCATTGTTTTTTGTTTTCTGTTTTTAGAGTTGTGTTTTCAGAAATGAGAACAAAAACTGTTTTATAATGTTTTCAGAAAACAATAGGTGTTNAAAGAAAAAGTGGGTTAAGATTTGGGGAAATTAGATTATGCGGTAATTTTGAAGAAAATTTGAAAAATACGGTGATTTAAGTTTTTTTAAGATGCGGTTTTTTTATTAGATAAATATTATTTTTTTAAACTATTTAGAAAAATATCATTTTTAAAAATAGTAACTAGTTTCTGATAACCAGTTTCCAGAAACTGGTAATTAGTAACCAAAGATTTTTATAACTGGTATATAACTGGTAACTAATAATCAGTAACAAGTTTCCAGAAACTGATAACTAATAACTATTTTTAAAAAAGATATTTTTCTAAATATTTTTTAAAAAATAATATTTTTCTAACAAAAACCGTACGAAAATTTAAAAAAAAATCTGAGTTCCGTACTTTTGTAATTCTTTTAGATTTTATATGTAAAGGTGATAGAAACCCTTAAGATTTTTGAATGGGCTGAGCTGTTGGCCCAATATATTATGGTGTTCTAAGCAGGGCCCCAAGGTTGTAGTTTTAGGCTTAAGGTCTATAAGCTCAATATTCACGGACTAGTGAGCGGGAATCATTAGCGTATTTATAAGAAACAGACTTTCCTTTTTGTTTTAGGAAATTTGATTTTTTATGGTTACTTTTCGAGAAACGTAGATGGATGACTAATATTTTAAATTTGATTAAGTAGGTATCTACTTTTTAAATTTATAGCTAAATATTCAATTATATATATTTTTACACTTGGTAGATATAATTTTAGTTAATATAATGAGTATATAAATTTTTATGCTTGGTATATAATATTTTATACCTGGTATATAACATATATACCTGAAATTTTGTTATAAAATTTTAAAAACGGACATTTACTTAAACTGGGGCCAAAATCTGGTCATTTTACTATAAGACCCTCAAAAAAATTTCAAAATCCCTGATTAATTAGAAAAATACCATTTTTTATTAATTGATGAGATACTTGAGTTAACCGGTCAGGTTACCTAAGATAATTTGATCAGATAACTTGATTGGTTATCTCAAATAACTATACTCATTACTCTAAGTAACCCAATTGGCTGTCTCGAGTACCACTGAAAAGTACCAATTTAAATATTTATTAAAAATATTATTTTTCTAAAAAAATTTTCAAAAGTGATATTTTTCTCAATCAATCTGAAATTTTTCAAAAAAAATATCAGCCTATCTGGGATTTTTTAATTTTTGATATTTTAGGCCTGAAATTTTGTAAAAAGCCTTTTTTTTTTAAAGATCAATTTTAAAACTGACTGTTTTTTTTTACACCTGTTTAATAAATGATCGTTTATAATTTTATTTTGATAAATGACCGTTTTTTAGTCGATCTATTTTTTGTGGAGTAAATTAATTTTTTATAAAATAAATTAATTTTTGAAAAATTAAATCAATTTAAAAAAATAAATAAATCAATTTTCAAGAAATAAATCAATATCTTTTGATCTATTGAATATGAAAAAAGACTATTTTTTAAATCATTTTCAAAATTTGGCCATTTTTTAACAGTATTTGAAAAATGGCCATTTTGTAAAGAATGATAAAAAAATCCAGCATTTGGCTAAAAAGCTCGAATCATTACTAAAGTCAAAAGAGTTTCTAACATTTTTACCTATAAAAACCAAAAGGAATTACAAAAGTAGGGAGGCCAGTTTTTTTTTCCCCACCAATTCTTGTATAGTTTTTATTAGAAAATGTCACTTTTAAAAAAAATTTTAGAAAAATAAAATGTTTTGAAATGGTTACTAGTTACGAATTTCTAAAAACTATTTATCGGTTACTAGTACCAGTTATATACTAGTTATAATTACATTTGGCTACCAGTTATTGGTACTCGAAAACTGGTTATCAGTTATTTTAATACTTTAAAAAATGATATTTTTATAAATATTTTTAAGAAAGCATTTTCCTAACAAAAACCGTACTGAATCTAAAAGAACAGAGCCCATCATATTTTTCTAATTTTTTTTTTTAAAATGCTATATAAGGCCTAATTTTCACATAGGGGTGTTCATGGCCGGTTTGGACGATCTAAATCGTCAATCTAGAAACCAATCCGAATGTGCGGTTTAGCCGGTTTACTAATCCGTACGGTTTGAGTTTGTCGATTTAAACCGGCCAAACCGCACCCACATTTTTGCGGCCGGTTTGGGCATTTCCGTGTTTTAAAAACTTATAAAATTTGAATTAACCTAATATCAACTAAGCTCATATCATAATCATATTTCATCTAAAATATAAAGTCTAAATATAAAATGAAACCATAACATAGTTAAAAGCTATAACCAAACAGAAAGTCATAGTAAACTTAAATTTTAGTTACGACTTACAACTTAATCAAAATTGAATAGTAAACTTAAAGTCTTTAATCTTAAATATATTACAACAACAAGACTTAAAGTCTAAAATATCATAGGAGTCTTAAGTAACATAGTCCTAAATAAGCTAAGAGTAATCATTACTCAATTAGAATGAATGAGCTTAAATTTTTAACTATTAATATACATTTAAAAAAAAATACATATACAAACTTATTAGCCGATTCGGTTTGAATCTGACCGAATTTTTCTTAGACCGAAAACCAAACTGGCCAAGTCGGTTTTCATATTTTCTAATCCGTAACCGGCCATTTAAGAAAAAAAACTGTACGGATTGGGTGGTTTGGAATGGATTGGACGGTTTCTACGGTTTGACGGTTTTTTTGAACACCCTTATTTTCACGGATTTCTTTCAAAATTCCAGGCCCAAAGTACCAAAAATTGAAAAATTCTAGATGGGACAAATTTTTTTAAAAATCCGAGATTGATTTAGAAAAAATATTACCTTTTAAAAAAAGATTTTAGAACAATAACACTTTTAATAATTATTTAAAAAAATACCACTTTTGCTTCAAAATTCGTACACTCAAGATAACCAATTAGTTTACTTGAGGTAACCAATCTAGTTAATTGAGGTAACTAGTAAAGTTATCTGAGGTAACTTGATGGGTTACTTCAAGTATCTCATCAGTTAATAAAAGTGGTATTTTTCTAATTAATATCTGAAATTTTTCAATCAATTTTAAAATCCGGGATTTTTCAATTTTTTTTTGAAAAATCACCATAGAAAATTAAATTTCCTTAATTTTCACCAGTCTAAGTTTGAGATGTCAATATAGGCCGAGCTTTGTGGACCGACCCACATTCCGAAGAAAAAGCACAGTACCAGCCCAACCTAGGCCCACATTATATGGGCATGGGCTGGCCCGTTACATACAGTAGGGGCCGGGCTGGGCCTCAGTCATAAGCCTATGGGCCCGGCCCGACCTAGCCCATATTTCTATCGGCCCACATTAGCCCACATTTAGTCATTTTATATATAATTTTAAATATATTTCTTAATTAAAATGTTAAAAAATCTTAATTAAAATTTTTTATTTGTATGCTTTTAATGTTATTTATTTACTTATTTTTGTTTATTATCAATTTATTTAAATTTTAAAAGAATATGAATGAATTTTAGGCCCATATTTGATATTTTGAAGCATAGAATAACAACAAAATTAGGTCCATATTTAGGCCCATATTCGGCCCGCATAGGCATAGCCCACTTAGGCACGACCCACTTATGCCCACATAAAATATGGGCTAGGCCTGTGGGCTGTGCCGGGCTCCTTAATAAAAATATGGGCCGATCCGGCTAGCCCATATTTTAAGTGGGCGAAGTCTAAGCATGGTACAAAGCCCGCATGAGCTTATCGAATAGAGAAATTTAGGTGGATGACCAAAATTTTAAATTTGATTAAATAGATGTCCACTTTTAAAATTTTGTAGCTAAATGTCTAGGTATATATATTTTTACACTTGGTAGATACACATATCTACCAATTTTAATTACTGTACTAAAATGTATTTGGTATATAATTTTTTATACTTAGTATATGAAATTTTACACTTGGTATATAAGCATATATACTGGACATTTTGCTATAACATTTGACAAATGAACATATACTGAAATTGAGCCTAAAATTTGGTCATATTTCTATAAGCCCCTATCAAATATGGTCAGGCCGGTCTGTCTAACTTTACATCTCTAGTCTAAACAACTTCTCGGTCTTCAACAAAGTCTTTATTACACATTAGACTTTCAGCCCAAAATAGTATGTGATAGTTTCGACATTGAGAACATGATGAGGTCGATTTATAGATACTAAACACATCGATCACAATACCATTTACCTTATCCATTTAAATAAAAAAAAACACTAAATACAACATTCATATGCATTTGAAGCATGTAACTAAGCATTACCTCCTAAGCTCGGTGGTGATTTTGTTTCACCAAACATAGCCCTACAACATGGATAAAAAAATGTAAGAGACATAACTCCCCTCTAGGGCCTCTAATACTCACCCTATCTTTCTCTAATACAATAAATACACTGTATACACCGAGTGTGTTTTATTTAGTCAAAACCCCATATCATGTGGGCCTCTAGAGTTGCATTTTAATCTGGGAAGGGATGTATCTTGGACCAATGGGTTGGGCAACACATTACGGAAAACATTACAGTCAATACAAAAATTTTCATTGAGATTTCCCATTGTTTTTGTTACTGAAAAGTCATGACTTCCATCTCTCAACTTCACAAGCTTTTAAAAGTGCTCGTGAGGTTGATTTTGTAATTTTGTATATGAAAAATGGTAGTTATGGAAGTAAAGAAAAATTATTATTTTTATTTTTTTTTATAGAAAAAAAAAAAGAGGAATGAGGCGACCATAGTAGTATCTCCCCTAAATTTTTAACCTCGCGAATGAGAATATTCAATGAGGACCCTGAAAAGAATTATTAATCTGACTTTGAACTCCTGAAAAAATTGTTTATTGTTTACTTAACTCTGACATTATGAATGAGAGAGTATGTGTGTCTCTCACAAGTGTTTTTTCTTTTTCTTTTTCTTTTTTTTTGACGGGAGGGCTTACAAGTTAGTTAAAAGAAATTTTATTTAATATCCTCCATGATAATCTTAACTTGGAAAATATCCTCTTTCAATGTTTCTCTAAAGGATATCTTTTTATGCACTGAGAAATGTCAACATGCCCCAAATGATTCCTATTTTTTTTTTTTTTTTCTGACGGGAGGGTCTCTTACAAGTTAGTTAAAAGAATTTTTTTTTTTAATATCCTCCATGATAATCTTAACTTGGAAAATATCCTCTTTCAATGTTTCTTTAAAGGATATCTTTTTATGTACTAAGAAATGTCAACATGCCCCAAATGATTCCTTTTTTTTTTTTTTTTTCCCTAACGCATCGAGGTATTTTGATCCAAAATTGATGTTTTTCAGAAAGAAAAAAAAACATTAAAGGGGATACATAGTTCTCAACTTTAGAGTTGACATGAAGGATATATAATGAAATTTCTCTTATGTAACTAATTATATAAATACAAAGTTGATGTATTCCATAACATATTTAATTTTGATATTGGCAACTCTAACTATATAGTACAGTTGACCATATTTCTATAACATGTTTAATTTTAACATTGACAGCTCTACAATTAATTTAATTCCATTAATACACAGTTGTCCATATTTCTATAACATGTTTAATTTTAACATTGACAGCTCTACAATTAATTTAATTCCATTAATACACAGTTGTCCATATATTGCATAATATAATTTTCGCCACTGAAGTCAGTTGCCAGTAATATTATACTAACTAGACGTTATACCGCGCTTTGCGCGATACAGTATTAATATTGCATATATTAGGCTTAATTTATAATTAGGTTCAATGTATTACAATATTAAAGAATGTATTTATCTCTACATTTATTTTGATGAGATAAATATTACATAAATTTTTGTGCAATGAACTAAATTTAATATACGGTATAATTAATATTAAATTAAATATAATATTATATAAAACATTAAACAATGTATTTATTTTTACATTTATTTTGATACAACGAATGTATCACAGCTATTTGTTCGATGAACTAAATTTAATATAAGGTATCATTAATATTAAATTAAATATAATATTATATAAAACATTAAATTATGTTTTTATCTCTCTCTATATTTATTTTGATGAGACGAATGTAGTACAATAATTTATTCGATTCAATGAACTAAATTTATTATAAGATATCATTAATATTAAATTAAATACAATATTATATAATACATGTATATATTACAACCAATAATAACAAAGAAAAATAATGATAGGACTAATCATATCATGAAAAAATTAAGATTTTTTTAAAAATTTTAAAAATAGAATAATGATCAAAGATATAGTTAGGTTCAATGTATTTCAACATCAAAAAATATATTTATCTCTATATTTATTTTGATGAGACGAATGTAGCACAACCATTTGTTCGATGAATTAAATTTATTATAAGCTATCATTAATATTAAATTAAATACAATATTATATAATACATGTATATATTACAACCAATCATAGCAAAGAAAAATAATGATAGGACCAATCATATCATGAAAAAATTAGGATTTTTCTAAAAATTTTAAAATAAAATGGTGATCAAAGAAGCTATCAGAGTTTTGAGCTTCAGACTTAATATATATATATAGATAGATTCGAACAAATTAAATAATCTAACATAGTGATCATAACAGAAATATCCGGAATAGGAAGCAAATATTTCGTTGAAGTGTTCACCTCACTCTTCAAGAATTGGAAAGGGAATCAAGATAATTCGCATTCCTAACGTAGTAACTAATAAGTGGGAGAGCATATGCAATTTATTTAATTAGCGACAACCTCTTCCCTTGTACATATGCAATTTAGTAACTAATTAAAGTGGAAGAGCATCAATCAAATAGGCTCTCTCTGAAGCAAGTTATACCTTTCAACACTCTCTTTGATCAATTCCCATAGATTATATAGACACATTTTTTCTTTCCCATCAGTATTTCTTCTACATTAATCTCAAGTCAGGGGGTTATGGTCTGAAATTTGAGCATACATTGTTAGGGAAATAACTTCTTTAGTAGGCACGCAAAATTATAAAAGCGATAAATAAACAAAATAAGAACGCACAATTTACGTGGTTCACTAATTTGGTTACGTTTACGGGACTACTACAGATTTTTCACTATAGGGAGAAGATTTATACTGTTTATAATACTCACAACTCACAACCCTAACCCTAATTATACCTAAGAATTTTTCTCATAAAAATTCTCTCAAGAACTTCTTAGTTGAAGCTCTTTCTTTATATCTCTATATTGGAATTTTTTTCTCTTTTTGTCGGGATGCAAAATGGAATTATGAGGGAGTCTATTTATAGGCTAAAATTTTTCTCCTTCACATGGTTGGTAGCCTATAATAACTGTCTATTGTCAACAAAAATAAGCTTAGATAATAGGGAAAAAAATATATTCTTATATTTCATTATCAAAAAATATGATTGGTCACTATTTTTGACTGCCCACATTCATTCATAATTTGACTGTCTTCATTCTTTGACATTCATATGTGTACGGATCGAGTAATTAATCTCCTTCAGATGTATATGTCTTATATGACACACTAAATAACATGCACAAATATATACAAATCGAGAGTACACGTGCACATGTCAAGGTCTTATAAATTCTTTACGCACGCGAAGAAACATTTTGTATTAATGTAGGCATAATTTACTTTATCTTAAGTGTCTGCAAGGTTGATGATTTTTAGCAAGGGATAAGTTATATTGAAGTAAATAAAACAAGTTATCGTGCGTTCTAAAAACTTGACACTTCAACCCCAAATGTATGAATGATATGATGGACAAAAGAGCATTCAAAATGAAATTTTCACAAGTCGTTAATTACATGCATAATGAAATTAACAATAATTATTCATAAGATAAACCCACTCAGTTGTGAGTAAACGTAATTGAGTAGTTTTTAGAATGTTTTTCTTACAATTCTAAAGAAGCTCCACTTATAAATATATATAAACTCTCTTACATCAGCCATTTAGAAACTTTTGACCAAAGTCACTTGTGAAAACTTCTAAGATTTGAAGACTTTTCAAAAACTTCTGGAACTTTTGATTTGAATTTCTATTATGCAATATATTTGGTTGACCAATACCTTTAAGGAAACACTTCTATCAAATCCATCATTATGTTATTTACTACTATCATACTGCTTAATACTATATAATATACGAGGCAATTATATATAGATATATTGACTACCTTTTGAAAAACAGGGGCACGTCCAGAGTAATAAAATATATATAACATATATGCTTAGCTGGTATTTTGGTATAATATTTAACTAAAGCTTACATGTAGGTATTTGTTTTGTTGGGTGGCTATGCCCTACATATCAATTTGGTCAAAAGATAAAAATAGACTGAAGCAAAGAGAGACAAATCAAAGTACTATAATTACTACGTACAAAAAAATACATATAGCTATAGGTGATTTTATCTAGTGATAGATAATTATATCTAGTACTTGATCAACCAGTTAACAGTAAGAAAATTAATGATTTAGGGGTAGTTGAATATTTACAAAATTAGGCAGATTTTTTAACTTTTGTGAACAAATACTGAAAGTTTCTCATTGAAATGTCCCAAAAAGGGACAATGGTTAGGTGACCTATAGACAAATATAGTTCGTGAAAAGAAATGCATAGAGCGAAACAAATTTTATGGATAAGCACTGGTTTGGCCGTTGTCTTATAATTATGTGCAAATTGCAATTAAAAAATTTAATAGATATGTATATATACGAAATATAGATAATTATTTTTTATTTGTATGGATCAGAATGGAAGGTTCACAAACTCAAACATCAGCAATCTTGGCTGCAATACAAGTGTACTGCTTTATTCCTTCTTTTTTTTTTCCCTATTTCTCTATATAATATTTTTCTTTTTTTGGTCTACTTGTACTTAATTGGACAAATACATTGTACCACATGCCCTATTTTCATGCACATATATGATAAGGCACCATGTAGAGGCTGTTAAGTTGGGTCAAATTATAAGAACCCAAGCTAATGATAATATATCAATCTTTCCCTTTATAAAGCTTATTCAATATGATAGAAACGATCACGTGTGATTAGACCATAGTTTTAGCTTTCTCATAAAGATGTTCTATGGGAAAATATGCAACACATAAAATAATGAGCGCACGAGGGCCAATCGAGTACTAAATCAACTTTGCATTGGGGATCATGGAAGGCTTTTACTCAGTCAATTGGTGTTTGGATGTTTACCTCTTTAAATTTGAAATAATGTGCATTACAAACGCATTATCTAATAGTACTGATCACACTTAATTAGTGGGTCAACTTCTTAATATAAATGTCTTTCAAGCTAATTGATTATGGAAGAAGAAAACCCAATATGCAATTTGTAATTGGTACTAACTAATTAGTACTGATTTCGAAATTGAACGAAAGGTTTAGGCCAAAGCATAGCTGTGTTCTCACTTTCCTGGACATTTTGTTTACTTTAATTATTAGGTACAATATTACAAAAAGCTAGCACCAAATACCAATAGCCACCTTTTCAAAAATAGAAAATTTTGCAACCAGAGTAAGAGATATACACATTATATATTACGCACCTTTTCAACACTGAAAGTTTTGAACACGAGGGAAATGAACCCAAATTCATCTGCCTTAACTGATTTATAAACTCTCACCATGGCAATGTAGTAAATGGTACATGTTACTAAAAATATAATTTTTTAAAAAAAAACCAATAATGTTGATGTTGGAAAGAGATTGAACTTTATGAAAGATATTGATACATACAGGTTCATGCACATTCCAGAAGGAGTTAATTAAAGTGGGAGTTGGCCTTCCTATCATAATCTATTTGGTTTCTCCCAATGTTTTTTTCCCCCAATTTTTCCCCTTCCAATTTTTAGGGATTTTTTTTTTTTGATAAATTGAGGAGCCAATAAATGAACAAAATTTCAAATTAATGTTTTTGGGAATTTGGTGGTCACATTTTGGCTTTGGATTGTGTATAAAATACAAGAACATTGTTGCCATCCGGGTCACATGGTCAAGATCACTAATTAATATAGAGCATTGGAGAAGGCAAATGAATGGATGAAGATATTTGACCTTTTCCTTTTCCCTTGAGATAAGGTAAGTTGAAACTTGAATTAGCAGGTATAATAATTATATGAAACAAATTAAGAAATTGTGTTAGACTCTTTAATTCAAATATAAACGGCTATAATCTGAAGCTAATTAGACATTAATTATTCTAACTCTAATTTCCTTTTTTAGGATAATTTTACTGTTAATTTTTTCTTTATTAATACAACGAGATTTAATGAAGAAAATAAAAGAAGCCAGATTTTGGAAAAGGGGAGAGGGTGGGGGGAAGGCAATGCTCTTCGATCCACTACATTCATATATAAAATAATTATTTAAGTGCAAGTTGCTGATAAAGGTATCAATATCATGCATGGACTTGACTGGATACTTGGAACCAAGTCTATTGAAAACCAAAGACCATAAGCTACCATTACCGTCCACATCAGACACAGGTGAACGAGCACTCTTATTTTTCGAATTTTATTTAAAGAAGAAACTATACCATAATAAATTATAATTGTGTCCCCTTTTTTTCACTTTCTTAATACATATACACCCATTAAATATATTATTGTAAAATTATGTCAAAATCACACAGTGACTTCCATTCTAACACCCTTCCTGAAATTCGAAAGAAATACATGGTCAACCATTCTTTTAGTTAAGTTGACTAAAAATTTTACTTTTGACCATCAAAATTTATTTTCTGTTAAATTATTTCGATTAAAAAAAATTAGTTACTAAAATTAAAAGAATAATTTATAGCTAATTAGAGGTAGAAATTTTATTGATTTTTCACTGTAATTATTTTTTTGTTTGTTACATATGGCTTGATTTTGGGGAAAACAACGCGCATTTATGAAAAAGTAAATGGCTCACCCTGGTGTTGTAAATATTGTTATGAAAATACTTATGTAAATGAATAAATTTTGTTTAACTAAAAAGATTTTGAAAAATCATATTTATGCAATTCTCGTATTAGCGTCTCTTTGAGGTTTTTTTTTTTAAATAAAAAATTTGAAAAATTTCACTGTAATTATTTTTTCGTTTTAAGTAGTGTCACTGCGATTTTGATATAAACTAAGAGGTGTCGATGTAATTGTACCATAAGCTATCCCCTTTTAAAACTTCATGCAAATTGGGATTGCTTTGGGACTCAACTTCTACTAGAGGCAATCCAGGTAGCCTAGCAAATTAATTAACAATATTCACCGGTCAAAATGTTATGAAATGAATCGTGAATTTAATCAGGTAGTTGTCTGTTCTACTTCCCAAATAAATACAAAGGCTAGAGAGAGAGGATGAATAACTTTTTTAGGCTGAAAAAAAAAAAAGGTTTTAGAGGGCAGTATATATGCACAACTTATAATCTTGTGGTAACTTTTGGCCACTCATATGGTGGTATATGGATTTATCTAGATAAGTACATTGCATCAAATATTCGTGACGGTGTTAACTCGCACTCATTATCTTTTTGTATATATGTGGAATAAATGGACTTTAGAACTCCGTCAAGGTCTCAGTGGAGGAGGATCAATGAATTGGGTCTGAAAGGGTACAATTTGTAAAAGTTAAGAAACCCTAAGGACGTACGTTGTAAACTATTTCGAGTATAAAGTACAACGGGTTATGTATCATGTATGTGAAACAAAAAATTAAGTAGGGGAAGATAATTAAAATCCAACCCAATTAACCAAAGCACGTATAATTAATAATGGCGGTTCATCAAAAAAAAAAAAATAATAATAATAATAATAATAATGGCGTTCAAACTTTTGAAGTATTAAAATACGTATTATTTTGTTAATGCAAGTATTAAAATAATATTAAAACGTAGTCTAAGTAATTATGTCGAGTACATGGTCAAAAATGTCATCAGAATCCTCAAAGACAATCATTTAAATGGTCAAGAATTTCGTCAGAATCCAGCAAACGCAATCATATAAAATGGTCAAACATAACAAATGTGGGAGTTTCTAGATCATAGAAGTTATTATAAGATTTCGCAAAAACAAAAAGGAGTCAGCTTCAAGTGGAATTCCTAAATATATATAAAAGTTACAAAAAGATTTAAAAGGAGCGAAAAAGTGACTGACGTGGCCTGAGGTTGTAAATTAGTGATAGATATATGTATATGAGTATTTGGGTTTAGAGAAATTTAAATTATAACTCCTCTTTTTTTTTTTTGAAAATAAGTTATAACTCATGTAAATAATGAGGTATAAGTACAGCTACAAACTGAAGTTTAATTTACCGAATTTTCTGAGTTTTGTTTTTTACAATGTAATTTTCGTAAGGTTCTTTTCCTACGCTACTCCCACAACTGGATAGGATATGCCCGTTCGTTATTTGAAATCATCCACTTATTTGATCCAATAGAAGGACATTTGATTACCAAAAAAATTTTGTTCCTTCCTTAAATTATTTTTTTTTTTCCTTTTTTGTCCTCCATCCCTTTATTATAATTATTCTTTTAGTGATTGTCCTCCCTTGATTATATAGCTTAATAATAATACACTCCGAATTTTAATAATATTCTCATTTTTTTATTAGTTTGTTGGACTAGCTTTGATACAATTAAAAGCGCACATATGTATAACTAGTATCCTTTTCCTTAGATATCCATTTTTTTTTTTTGGAAAAGGAAAAATCAAATGTCACATGCAAGAACATGATGATAAACTCTAATCTCTCTTAAGGCTTAACCAGTTAGTTGAAATTATGATATGAAATTAGATAATCTAAATCAAGTACAGAGATTAGTTAGGATAATTATTTATACTATTAATGGCGCCACCACGAGCAGCTCTTCAATTATAGACAGGCCACTTCTCAGCCTTTAAATCCGCACGCTCTCTCCATCGACCTTTTATCCTCACAACTAATTACGTATGCACGACTACGTATATATTGTTCTTTTTTGCTTTTTCTTTGAACAATATTTCTTTCACAATTTTCTTATTAGTACATAAGAAGGATTTTTTTTAAAGAAAAGACTATGAAGATTTCAGAAACAATATTTTGAGGTTATATTTATTTTTTAGTTACTTTCAAAAATAGAAAAACATAAGATATGAATGTTAGCAAACAAGCTCTAAATCAATACAAGATGAAAATTATGTATCGATCTTTATCGACAGATATATTACACATATATATTTCACATCAAAATAATTGTTTCATAACAAGAAATGATAATAATTCAATATGGTATTAATTGAGAGGACAAACAATTGGTCTTTAGCGAGACTTTGTAATACATTTTCATATACATTTTGAAATTATCTAGATTACCATTGATCAGATGCAACCGTTTGTAGCCTCCCTCAGAAACTGATCATATGGGTCCTAGGAGAGACGGCCGAGACGGCGACATTTAGTGACAAAGACAAGACATGACACTAGCAGTAGTACTACTCCTTTCAACACTCCACCAAGTGGATCCAATTATTTCACAGAAAAAAAAAAAAAAACCTCTCTCTCTCTCTCTCTCGTTATAATACCTTTAGGAAGACGTCATCATGCTGAGATCATCAGTTTGAATTCCTTGGATGACCTGGCCGCCATACCACGAACGATTTCTCTTTTGACTCACGTGCCATCAACATATGAGTTTGGTCCCCGCTACACATAGCCCCCACATTAAAAAACCCCATTAACGACCCAATTGGTTTGTTGCTCTCCAATATTCATGTAATTCTGCCCTATTTACATCTCTGTCACAAATATATTTCCATTTCAACTTAAATATGTTAGTTTTTTTTTTTTTTTTAATTATATCCTTTTCGTTTTTAGAAGCATGTTGGGCCATTTTACTATTTCCCTTGTCCCCACCACCCTGATCATGTCTATATATATAATCATGCGATCAAAAACACTACCACTCAACCCAAAGCCAAAGGCGACAGAGAGATATATCATATATCTAGTTTACACATTTCAAAGTTCCAAAACCAAAGTTTCTTTAATATATACATACACGTAAAAGAAACAAGCCTAATGGATCCGTATTATTATTCCTCCTCGTTCTTCCCGTATCCAGACTCTGATCATGATCGTGATCAATATTTCTACTCTTCTGATCAATCATATTTGTCGCCTAATAATTCCTTAAACTCCCAGCTCGAATCTATGTCATGGGATAGCTTGTTGACTAACAACCTCGCAAACGACAACCAATTACCTCTTCCTTTCAACCAAAACGACACAGAGGAAATGCTTCTCTATGGGGTTTTGGCCGAGCCCAACATATCAAGTAGTACTACTACTAGTACTCATAATTCCGTTAACAAAGTCGATCAAGAAGAGGTGAATTCAAAATCAGAGGAATCATATCATGATGATGATCATCATCATCAGGATCATGATGATCATGATCAGATGGAGATGAAGGAAGAGATCTCGTACCGAGGCGTGAGGAAGCGGCCGTGGGGAAAATACGCGGCGGAGATAAGGGACTCGACGAGAAACGGCGTGAGAGTTTGGCTGGGGACTTTCGACACCGCGGAGGCGGCCGCCCTGGCCTACGACCAAGCCGCATTCGCAATGCGGGGTTCGCTGGCCGTGCTCAATTTTCCAGCCGAGAAGGTTTGCCAGTCCCTTAGGGAGATGAAGTATAGAATAGACGAAGGCTGTTCCCCGGTGTTGGCACTCAAGAAGAGGCACTCCATGAAGAGGAAATCCTTGTCCAGAAAGATGAAGAAAGAGATGAATAATACTGTCAATATTAATGTCGTTGACAATCAAACGACGTCGTTTGAAAATGTGGTGGTGTTAGAGGATTTAGGAGCTGAATACTTGGAGGAGCTTCTTAGTATATCCGAAATTAGTCCTGCAAGTCCTTGGTAAAATCCATGTGACCGAACCCATGTGATCATTTTTTGTTTTTGTTTTTTGGTTTTTAATTACTGAAAGTCAAATATAGCTGAGTTTGGCTATTTAAGTTTTGTGATTTTTGTTGGATATAACTTATAAGAGGTCCATACACCGCCCACTATCTTGTTTGGATCGTATCTTTTTGCTTTCTTTTTGTAAATTTTTCGATATCGATAATGGATCACTATAACTTTCTGATTTGTTTATATGTTTATTGTGTACGTATTTACTATTTAGTGGGACACAAATTTTATTTTATTTCATTTTTTTTTGAAAAATCACATAATTTTTGTTTTGAGCAGCGACCAATCGACAAATTCATCTGATGTGTAAAAATATAATTGTCTAATAATAATTAAAAAGTGAAATCATAATGATTCCTGAGGAGATAAGAGTAGTGCAAGTGGATCCATTTGATTGAGACCGTTGGGACAGTTAATGGGATCCCTTTTAGTGTATATTACGCAATGAAAATTCGTTATACCGACAATTCCAAGGAACTAAACAATCTCCAATCGTTCGTTTGTTTGTTTTTATTTTTCTTCGCTTGGTTTTATCTTAGTTTCTTTTAATTTGGAATTACAGATAAATTGAATTGTGAGAATTTTACAAACATGCCCGTTGATTTTCATTTCTATTTTTTTGTGTGGGATATTTCATTTTTGCCAATACTGAGAAAAAAATTCAAACCAAGCAAACCAATTAACCACTTGATTGGAATCTTTAGATTAGTTATGGTTTTACATTAAAATAATTCGAAACCCAGTGAAATTACCAAAACAAATCAAACAACGAACATCAAAAAGAGAACTTAGGGGCAGTGAATATCACAACAAAGTCATCTTCTTATGACTCTTGCTATTAATATATGGTTAATTAACTGGTAATAAAATCAACAGAGATTATATACATATTAATTTGCTGATTAATATTTATTCTTTTTAAGTAGGCCATTAATTTTTAGTTTAATTCAGAACTTCATAAAATGATTGGTGTTGATTAAAGGTCCATATCATATATATATATACATATATATTTGAGGGGTACGTCTATTACTATTATTGTTAAGTTAGTAAAGGAAGAAGATGGTGATCGAATCTTATTATATATATTTCAATTAAGAAAGATGACATAAACTAATCTCTCTTTATATGTGTATATATGCTCTCTTTATTTATACTATTATATTTTCCTGTAACTTACGTTTAAGTTAATTATATAATGTAATATACTGAGATTTTTTTTTTGTATTTTTTAAATTATTACGTAGATAAAACGACGCAAGCAGGTTGCGTCATGTTTAGCACTATTTTTCATCTTTTTTTACTTCCCTGCTTAATCAATCACCTTGTTGCTTTACATTGTATTTTAATATGTAGAAATAAATGATTTCAATTTGTTTTTTTCTAAGACAATTTTTGTTAAAATTAATCTTGGACCCTTACCGTAAAATAATATATAATAGTTTTTGTTATTATTATACATTCCAAATCTGGGAAAGAAGGAAAGGAACCGGGTTTGAAGTCCAAAAAAGAGTTCTCTAAGATTTTCAAGTCATCCTAAATTGACTGACCTCAAATTCAGGACTCTGAATTTCCTTTCGGTTTTTTTTTTTTTTCAAAGAGAAAAAGATTATTAAACAATGAGAATGGAGACAAGAAAACAGAGAGCCATAGAATATTCCACGAATCGCTAGCCGTCTATATATAAATGCTGCCATGGTAATGTCCTCAAGTATCAAGTGGGAAGTTTGAAATAGAGTGATACTAATTGTAATAATAATAAAATAATATTCTTATCATCATTCATTTAAGAGGGCAAGATATTTTCTACTTTTTTTTTTTCTAATTTTATAATAATTATAAAGTTGGTTCCGGAGAAAAACAAAATTTGATGGTATATGCCAGCCGAAGGAATAATGCCTCTGGTCAATTTGCATGAGCCTTTTAAGTTTCAAATAACAAGGTGAATTCATTTATTCATAAAATATCAATGATCAAAGTATATTTGGACTAAAAGAAAAGAAGAGTAAAATCGGTCTTATAATTAATTAATTAATTAATTAGTTTATTGGTTAGATACTTGAATAGATCAAATTGTTTAGTAATAAAGTTCTCGTTCGTTATACACAATTCTTTCGACGACATTATAGCATATGGCACTTACTAATATCCAGATATTTTATCTGACAAAGTGTGCATTTGTGTACTTTTAATTTCTTTTTAAAAATTTTTAGGAGAGTGTTACTCCTAGTTTCTGGTTAAAACTACTTCATCAAAGTTCTATTCAAAAATTAATTTGATCTTTATATGAAGTTTGTCTCAATTTTTTTCTAAAGAAATTTAAAAATAAAAAAAAATTGTTTGGTTATAACGTAAATATCAAATATATACCGCCGCACCGAAGATGTGAATTGTAGTCGGCACTACAAAAGCTGTGAGGTCTCTAATTAGTAGGTGTAGAAAATTTGGTAAGTAATTAAACTTGATCTTAGTACATACAATAAAAAGGAACCACGTAGGAGCTATAAACAGTCAAGAATCAATCAGAGACAGTTAGCATTTAAAATGTTTAATAATTATATTGATTCTTCTTTGTCCTATTGTTTCTACGAAACCAGACAATGTGCATACATATACATATATACATGTATTATACACGGAGAATATAATGGAAATTAAAATGCTCACTAGTGATGAATGTTTATGTATACACTGTTTGATATTTCTGTTTGGTCGGGTTAGGCATATAAAGTCAAATAATGTGTGTACGTTTCTCGGTAATGGCCTAATGGGTATCGGTTTTAAATATTAGCGATATTATACATCCGATATAATCTCTGTTTGGACCATGTGAAATGTCAATGGTATAATTAAGTAGCCGGGGCTAAATGGTATAGCTAGGTTTTTAATTCATACAGGCACGCATGCCGTTTTGAACCAATATCAAAATGTCAACGTATACACACATTAAATTTCTATATTCATCAACGGCCTTTAAAAGGGGTGTAAGGATTTTAGGAAGCTAGCACAAGTAAACTACTGCCAGAGATAGAAGGACAATGGTTGATTAATTGTAATTCTTCATGCCAATAATAGCCACCATCAATGCCATTATATGTACGTAGCTAATTAATTAATATAGAAAGTAGCCTATATGTATATATGGGTTTGGTTTAAATGGTTACAACAATATTTACCCATGGATGGTTACAATGGTTTAAGCCGTTAGATCTATATCCTACGGTGGTGATTAGTTTGGTGGTTGGCCAAAAACATTTAATGTTGACCAAAAAAATTTAATGCTATCACTATCTTTTTAAGTACCCATCCATGGTCACAAAAAAATTGTAACCATTGAGAAGTCTTCCATGTATATATATCCCTTATATTTATTAAATAAAAAAATGAATGCTCATGAGGCAGTTGAGCAATTAACCGCAATCTCCAATTGGAATTAATACTGAGACAAAGTAAGGTTCATATATTGCAAGTCCGGTTTTTCTTTCTTGCTTTCTTTCTTTCTTTGCTTCCTAATAAGATCATGGCATTATTTAATGAAGGGAGAAACTAGACTAAATCTCCTAAACATGCTCCCGTACGTCTTTGTATTAGTAGTTATTATTCTTGCTGATCATTCAACTACCAGTAAGTTATAGAGTTAGGAAGCTTACATGTCAACTCATAATGTAAATGTTTTTTCCAACCTAAAGTACGTAGGAGCGAAATTCAAACCTCAAATCTTATTTTTGATAATAAAAATGGTTACTGATAAGACTAAGTGCGCACAAATCACTTCTCTATAAATCTAGGTATTACTGTAAATAAATAAATACACAATAAAAGTAAACCGCCCATGATTTAACCTTCATTAAAACTTCTTATGCATTACATATTTAATTGCTCCATTATTATTATTATTATTTAATGAATAAGAACAAAGAGAAAAACTAGCCAGATCTAAAATAACTATATATAGATTGGCCCCAGCTAGATATATATTATTAGTATTTCTATATTGATATGATATTTGATGTTGTAATATTATTAATTAGTATGTGTGAATACGTATAACAGAGTCAAATTAATATACCTAATATGTTTGTCTAGCTTGATTATTATCTTTAATGATGAGATATTTGAGAAGTAAATATAATATATAATTAGGCGCAGGACATGAACTGGAGAAACGTTGCGAGTTTTATAGCCGGACGTGGCAAGGAAGATGCAGATGGACGCCTCATTGTAAGAATAAGTGCCATAATAAGAAAGAAGATGCATGGGGAGGACATAAATACGATTTTATATTAAACATTTGCCAACTGGGGTTAGCTCAGTTGGTCCAAGGTTTAAGGGTTGTGTGTGTGTGTTTGGGGGGGTCAGGGATTCAAACCTTGGTAGTGTGTGTGTGTGCCATTTTTCTTTAATTTGTAGTAAGTGATGGTCATTAGTTAAGCCCCACTTTAATTTTAAAAAAAAAGATGCATGGGGAGGACGATGTATAGATGGCAAATGTGTTTGCTTTAAACCACATCTTTGCCGCAATCAACGTCCATATATTTACGTTTAATATTAATTAATTAATTGATGTTTTACAGCTCTCTATTTTTTGTTAATTATCCAGCATATTGATCGGTGTCTCTCTCGATCTCTCTCCCTATATAAATACTAGTCGTTATACCGCGCGTTGCGTGAGTTGTATTAATATTGCATAAATTAAGCTTAATTTATAGTTAAGTTCAATATATTACAATATTAAAGAATACATTTGTTTTTACATTTATTTTGATGAGATAAATGTTACATAACTTTTCGTTCAATGAACTAAATTTAATATAAGGTATAATTAATATTAAATTAAATATAATATTATATAAAACATTAAATAATATATTTATTTTTACATTTATTTTGATGGAACGAATGTATCACAACTATAACTAAATTTAATATAAGGTATCATTAATATTAAATTAAATATAATATTATATAAATAGTATAATTAGGTTCAATGTATTTCAATATTAAAAAATATATACATTTCTATATTTATTTTGATAAAACGAATGTAACACAATTTTTTGACGTTCGATGAACTAAATTTAATATAAGGAATCATTAATATTAAATTAAATATAATACTATATAAAATATTAAATTATGTATTTATCTCTTTCCATATTTATTTTGATGAGACGAATATAGCACTTATTTGTTTGATTCGATGAACTAAATTTATTATAAAGTATCATTAATATTAAATTAAATACAATATTATATATTACATGTATATATTACAACCAATCATAGTAAAGAAAAATAATGATAGGACCAATCATATCATGAAAAAATTAGAATTTTTCTAAAAATTTTAAAATAGAATGGTGATCAAAGAAACTATGAGAGTTTTTAGCTTCAAGTTTAATATAGATATATAGATAGATAGATTGGAGACTCTAAAGTGACCTAAAATCACGAATCATTATATGTTCAATATTTGAATAATTTTTATGTGTTTATTTTTCAGAAATATTTTGTGGATATATTAATGCCTATGAACGTACTCTGTTAATTAAATGGGAAGCTATACATATTAAAAGACGTGCGCCTTATAGCGACCATTTCCGTACGTATACTTTATGTCTATTCTTTATTTCCTTTAGTCTAAGTTAGTAATTAATCTGTGTGATCAATGCGACCGCTCTTCACAAAAGCTGAAAATTAACTTTTTTTTTTTTTTTTTTTTTTTTGTTGAGAATCGAATAGGAATAAGATTATTATTATTACTTTGGGGCACCTAATTAAAATGTACTATTTTCTAAGTAGCTCCGGCCTTAGTTTAATTAGATTTGATGTGCAGTTCAGCATACAAAATTAAGAACTTCGGTAAACCAATTAATGTAACCGCCATAGTTTAATTTAGATTTAAATTTTCGTTTTAAAAAAAAAATTAAGCCCAGTGTGATTAAATCTCCACTTAAATATACGTGGCACTAACGCATTCTGATATAGATAGAGAAAAAAAAAGGCAGTTTCTAGGAGAAGTATTTGTGCGATCTAGCATTGACCTTTTGTTTTTTGTTTTTTGTTTTTGTTTTTCTTCTTTTTTTTTTTTTAATTTGTGATTTAGCGTTGACCTTTTGTTTTTCTCTAAATTAGCGTTTTTATTCCAGAATAACATGATTAAAACTCAACCACTATATCATTATAAGCGATCATTCATTTAGCTCTAAACTACGCATTTGCATTTTAGATTTCCCTGCTTAACTATGTCTATCTTCGTTTATGTCCACTAGCAGTCTAGCTCAATAAATTTCACTAATGGCAAGCTAGAGTCAGAATTTAATAAACAACAGTAAATATAGTGAAGCCTTACGAGGAGACTACATAATGCGACCCGGCGATGTATTGATACTTGATTGTGAATGTTGAATGGCCCGACCATCATTTTGAAACCTCAAAATAAGGAAAAAAAATAAAACGAAAAAGAAATTCTTCTTTATAAACTCAACACCTCAAAACTAGAGAATAAAAATAAAGGAAGGAAAAAATACAAAGTATCTACTATCATGTTTTGCCTCTCTAAAGACATAACTAAGAAACGTTAAATGGAAAAAACCTAGACAAAAATAAGAGTGCATCAACGAAATGATTGTGAGGTAAAAAGTACATGTCTCCTAAAAATAAACAGGGACAAAATCATGAGCGAAATACCACCAAAAACCCTGAGCCAAATGAAAGCCCAAATTAAAAAGACAAGCGAGTTAGCAGCTCCATTCCCTTCTCTGAAGATATAAAAAATCCCTGTGTTCATTTAGGACATTCTGTATAAACAACAACACCAATTAGCATTCAATTTTTAGGAACATAGAAACAACAAAAGTAGAGAAACAACAAAAGTAGAGAAACAACAAAAGTAGAGTCACAATTCAAAGATCGTGCCAATTAAAATTCTAAGCATGATCCACCCACTAGTGACGGCCCAAAGCTCTGCTCCATAAACAAAACCTAAAGATAAAGGACAAGCAAAACAACCTTTGACAAACTCTCTGCTAGTACAAAAAATATCTGTAAAACCTCTTATAAAAGGTAATGTGGTCTTTTGACGAAAATTTTTTTCACAAAAAAAAAAAAATTGAATGAATATGGACGGAATTTTGGCCTAGATTCATTTGGGTACAAATGTGAAGAAAGTTTGAAAATTAGGGCTTAAATATAATTATTCGAGGGTAAAATTGAAAAGAAATTTCAAAAACCAGGTCCAAGTAGAATTATTCAAAATAGTGGTCTTTTGCTCAGTTTCTGACATGTGCCCCTAAGTTTTTTATATTTCTTTTAAAACCCTCAATTCTTCTTTCTTCTCCCTCGAAGCCCCCTAAAGACTCAACTCCCACTGACACTTTTGCCGTCCAACGCCACTGCCAGCCTTCTGCCCAGATGCGCTAGGTTGTGTCGTTTGTCAGAGAAAGACGAAGAAAATCCGACTAGTTTTGCTGCTCATCGCCGCCTACCGCCAGAGCTAGAGCCATCGAAAAACAACGCCTACCGAACGGTTTTCTGGCCAAACATCCTGGCATTCGATGTCCCCTCCATATACTGCTGGCACGTGGAGCCTTATCTCGAGCTCACTGATCTCCTCCAACCGGTCATCTTCTTCAACTCTCCGCTGGTGAGTCTTTTCCGATTTCAGCCATTTTTCAAAGTTAAAGTTGGTATTTTTATAATTATTTTAGTAGAGTAATTATTTTGGCCATAAAATTTATACCATGTGAAAGAGGAGATTGAGATGAGAATAAATATGATTTTGTGGTATCGAAACGGTATCCAAAGATGTGTTGATTATCGAATTGAAAAATAGGATTTTTTTCTAAGGGCGCGTCTACAGTAGGGGCGCCCCTACGTAGGGTCCTGTCTATTCACCGTTGGATGGGAATCCGTATATAAATAGATTCTCCACAGATTCCCGTTATTCCCGACAGATTCCCATCCAACGATAATTAAGGCATGACCCTACGTAGGGACGCCCCTACCGTAGCCATCCCCTTTTTCTAAATATTTCAAAAAGTGAAATTTTTGTAATTTTCGGATTTGAGACCCGTTTAAGATTCGGGACTCGAAACAAAATTCCAACTTCAAATTTGGATTCAGTGAGGTCGAGAGACGAACTTTGATATAAAATATCACTATGTTTCGAAGTGGCACGAATTTTGAGACACGGGGCTAAATCTCGTCCCAGGACCCAAATTTAGCAAATTATATATCTAACCTAGCTATTTTGAGTGCTAAGAATTCTGTGTCGAGGTCCGTTTTACGAATTGAAACTCCATTTGAAAATCTAATTTTCAAACCTAAAGATCGAATATTCGAAAACGACGCCCGATCCTCCAAACGATACCCAAAAGATGCCAAATGTTCTCCATAGCACTGTAGCACTATTTAGATATTTGTTTGAGGTAAGGATTTGATTACTTGATTCTATAATTAATTTATTTTATAAATTTACATATTTTCAGTAAATATGGAATTTCGTGAATTCATTTCTAAAAATTATGTTTATAGCTGTTTTTGATCCAATTTGAGATATAAACTGTTTGGGAGGTATATCACACTGGTTAACGTGTCATATATATTGTTTTGAACTATTTTCTTCAGGAAATTAGATTTTTGGGTTTTGATAAAAAACGACCATTATACTGTTGAAATTTATAGAAAATCCAAAACGATTTGAGAATTTAGTTTTGAGGACTAAATGTTGTTTGATTAAAGAATACTACACGGTTATTATGTGATTTTGTGGAAATAGTGCATATTCTTATTCGGTTATTCATATAGCATTTGCATGCATTTACGCACTCACGCGACCCGATGCTTAGACTTACAGTCGCCCCTTTAGGTAGTTTGGACTTACGGGTGATCACCAAGGACACCTCGGACATCATGATTGCATATATAATTATATGTTGGCTTGAATAGATATTTACTAGTTTTGATGGATATTTTATACACTACAACAAATAGGTAATAGAGCGAGGACATATAAAGCGGCGACAATTTGCTCGAACCAAAAGCGACGACTACTAAAAGTCTCCACTTTAAATATTGCACTGTTAATACGCACCAGTAATTTCCACTAAAAGCTATTGCCACTTTAGATTAAGTGTACCAAGTGGCGCGAGATATTTCTACCAAAAACTTGTTGCCGCTTTAGCTTTTTAATTGAAATAAAATTTTTAAATAAAAAAGTAATTATAAATAATAAATAATAAAATATTTTTAAACTCTAAAACGGAGACTATAGTCGCTGCTTTAGATATTTCAAGAAAATTTTAATGGTCTAGTTGACCACCAGAAATATATTCCCAAGGGAGAAAAACCTAAAGCGGAGATATGTAAATATTGCCGCTTTAGTTTTTTAACTCGAATACAATTTTTAAATGAAAAAGTAATTATAAATAATAAATAATAAAATATTTTTAAACTCTAATATGGCGACTGTACTATAGTCGCCACTTTAGAACTGCCAGAAATATGTTCCTGAGAGAAAAACCTAAAGCAGAGACATGTGATCTAAATGTCATCATTTTAAAGGTTAAAATCTTTCAGATTTGCAGCATCATTTCAGCTTCCTTTTTCATTTTCTTTTCCGTAACTTTCACTCTCTCTCTCTCTTTTTCTCTCAATTTCTCTCACTCACTCTCTCTCTCTCTCTCTCTCTCTCTCTCTGTCTCTTCATTTCTTTTTCTTTCTTTCTCTCACTAACTCTAGCTGTTGCCTCCTCCTCCTCTGCCGCCGACGCCACCTCCCTCCGCTGTTGTCTCCTTCGACTCCTCCTCTCAAAGGTGAGTTTATATTACATATCTATTATTTTTTATTTATTTAATTAATTTTTAGTAGAAAATTTAATTTTATTTATTTGTTTATATTTTATATTTTATAATATATTTGGATAATGTATATTAGGTATAGAGGTTAGTATATTTATTTTTGTTAACTTTTGATGAATTTTATAATTTTTGATGTATTGGTGAAATAATGAATATGTTTGAAATTTATATTTTGTTGGATATTTGTGATTTGATGAATGTGGAGTGTTAGATTTTGGTGTTTATGAAGTTTTTGAAAATTTTGGTTTTTGGATTAGGATTATGGAATAAGAATTTTATTTATTTAGTGGAAAATATGTAGTAACTTTTAGTATATGCAAAATTTTAATATGTGACATATTATAGAAAATTAATTTTACAATTGTGTGGAATATTGTGAAAATTTGATTATGGATAATTTTAGATGAAAATTTAAATTCAAAAAGTTCGAGAAAAAAGTTTGTGATATTAGGAGTAAAAAGTTCGCAAAAGTTAGAAAAATTTTAATACTGTTAGTTTGTGAAATTAGAATTAAAAAAGTTATATTTATAATTGTGATTATTTTAATGAAACTTTTTATGATAAATTTATTGTATATGTTTATAGTTTTGAAATTTTTGGATGATATTTTTTATGTTTATAATCATTCTTAATTATGTACAAAGTACTTAAGTAAATTAGTTTTAATATTGGAATAATGCCTATAGAAATTACTATTATATGTAAAAAAAATAAATTATTATTAATTAGTGAACAAATTAATAACGAACAAACTATCCAAAATGCCCCTATAGTTACAAAAATGCCATTACAACTAATAAAATATTAAAATTACTCGTATATGTAATTAAATACTAAAACTACCCCTATAAATAATGAAATACCCTAAATAGCTCCATAACTAATCAAATTCCAAAAATACCCATACATTCACAGTAATACCCAAAATTACCCCTTTAATTAAAAAAAATACCCATAATACCCCCATAGTTACTAAAATGCCGTTACAACTAATAAAATACCCAAGTTACTCTTACATGTAAAAAAATACTGAAAATACCCATAGAAGCAATAAAATACTTAGAATACCCTACGACTAATTAATTTTCAAAAATAGCCCTACGTTGACAATAATATCAAAAAATACCCCGTTAATTATAAAAAATATCCAAAATGCCCCTAGTATAATAAAATACCCATAACGCTCCTCTAGTCACCCCTAAGTAAAAAATACCCATAATGTCCTTGTAGTCACCCATAAGTGGACCCTGTTTTCACAATATTACCCAAAAATAGCTTTAAATTATAAAAAAAAATACTAAAAATGCCTCTATAGTAACAAAAATATAGCTAAATTAAGGAATTACCCAAAATATAATTATACCTAAAATACCCTTACAAGTAATTAACTACTAAAAGTAATATATTTTCACAATAATACCCAAAAATACATATTTAATTTATAAAATACCAAAAACACCTACAGAATAACAAAATACCTTTCTAGAATTTAATTTCAATATTCCTCTAAATTTTTTAATTATAATATATTTGTCACTATTATATATGTATATAGTCCTGGCCGTGATGCAAGTTAGGCATTATTTGTTGCGTACTAAATTTTTTACTTTTTCATTACTTTGAATATGTGGACGCTACTTGTTAATATGCTTATTTATTTTACAGAACCGGTCAGAAGGAATGTGAGATTGAAAAGTAGGTCATTGAACCTACATCAGCTGTTTGAGGAAAACGGAGTACCAGATGTCTACATGTTTAGCCCTATTTATATCTACCCAGGGTCCACTTGGACATCGTTTGGCATGATGCCTCCGCCCCCGCCATTGCCACCTCATTTTGTCTCTCCTCCACCACCTCAACCGACTCGTCAAGAAGATGAGAGTGAAGAAACCGAGGGCGAGGATTAAGGATTATAGACTTCTTTTTAGTTTTAGAGAATTCTATTTAATATTAATGTCATTTGAAATATTACTTTATTTTTTTATTAATTATTAATTTATTTGGTTTATCTTAATACAGTTTTCATTTACTTAAATTTGAATTAATTTTTATTGTTAAAAAAATAAACATATAAAAATAATTATTTTAGTGGTGACTCTAAAGCAACGACATTATGCTTTATAGCAACGACAAATATTTTGTTGTAGTGTATAATAGTTTAAAATATTTGAATTATTGGACTATGATTTCTACTTGGATTTTGTGAATTGTTTTTGAATGGACTACTAACAATGCAAGACTTTCAACATGAGTATATTTATTACGTACAAAAACCTATAATCGACTCTTACTGAGCATATGAATACTCACCCCCTACTTCCTCCCACTTTCAAGTTTTGATTTAATTTTGGAGTAATTGTCATGGTGGCTTCACAAGCTTGTTTGACATATGTATGCTGTTTTCTACCTCTTCGTTGGTTAGTTCCTATTCTATATTATCCTTTACTTTCTATGTCAAATTTATTTAGCCAATAACAGTGTATTTACTAAGTATCAGGATAATTTTGCTATTAAATTGAGTTCTTAGTAATACAAATGATTTTATGTAAATTGTTTGGACATTAGACTCATTTTATTTAACGTCACAATTTTAAATAAAAAGATTCTAAATGACTTGAATGGAATTCCTCTAAGTGTATATTTTCTCGAGAAATTAAAACTAATGAGAAGATTTCTACTTTTAAATTTGACTTCTTTTGAGGACTAAAAATTAAAATTTCAAGTACTCAATTTTCTGGAATTTTGTCAAAATTATTGTTCACTATTATTTCAACTTAAAATTATTAAAAGTCATAGCTTTGGAATCCCGGTCGTGACAATACCACCACAAGTTGAGATACTTAGACTATCCTTGGAGATCCCATCTGTATTCAGCTTAATCCATCCCGAGCTAGAAAGGAACCCAGAGGACAAGGGAAATTAGTATGTAATTAGGACTCAAAACTATGGTAACTCGAAGATATTAGGATATTGATGTAAGAAATAGTAATATATAAGAGATAAGAAATAAAGAGTGGCAGTTAAGGTATATAAAAGATCGATAGGAAGTGTTGTGCATGAATTTCCTAAGCTGCTCAAAGAAAAGGCCACCTCGTTTAGAGCTAGTCGATTCTCTGCTCGAGGGAATGAACTGTATCATCTTGAGAACCGTTAATATGAGTAGTTCAATTTCTGAGATATCTACCGTCAGTTTTAGAAAATTATGTTCAAATCTCTATAAATTTATATATTTCCTTATTTTTTAGGATTAATATAATTGAAATTCAAATATTTAGTTGCCTAATTTGTTAATAAGTGTCAATTTTATCTATATTTTTTGTCAGTTCTTTACATGGTTTTATTAGTTTTCTTAATAGTTTTATGTCACTTATCTTATTTTTTGTGTTTTAGGTGAATTTTGAGGAGAAAGAGTAAAAAAGAGTTGGAACAAGTTAAAAAGGAGCAAAAATTAGGAAACTACACAAATCAGAAGAAACAGAGGCTCAACGATGTAGTGTTGGCTCTCTAGCGCCACGACACCATCCTCTCGAGTACAATCTAAGAAAAAAATGGGACAATAATGCATTTGTGTGCTGTCTATGATTAATTATATTGAGGAATAGCTAGTACTTGAAATTTGTAGATAATTGGAAACTATATCTAGTGATGGAGAATAGTTGTGAACCAAGTTATTATCTATTGAGTTTAATTTGTTTGCCTTTAATATTTACTTTTGTCATTGCTTATTTAGTTTTTATTTTATTTGCAATCCTAAAACGCCCCATCTGATTGATAGTAGTTTGGGTTAGTTTAAGTCGATTTGATAATAATATGAGTTCTTTGTGGGTTTTCTTGCCACTATGCTAGTTTACTAGGATAGTTATCAGAAGGTTAAAGTTAGTTTGGTATTTAGCGACGCATCATCTGTAGAGATCTTTTTAGCCTATATATTGTTAGGAAGAGGTCAGAAAAAGGGACTGGACCCTCTACTATCAAGAATTGTAAAAAAAATACAGTGACCATAGTAAGAGGTCAGAAAAAGGGATCGGACCCACTACTATCTAGAATTATAAAAAAAAAATACAGTAACAAGAATAGATGAAGACTTTTATTTGAAAAGCTGCTGAACCATTCTAAAATTTTTGTGTCGTTTTATTATTTTATAGTTGTTTTACGCTATCTCGTTGTTATACGAGATTTTGTATCAACAAGAAGACTTGTATAATTTACAAATTGATGATCCCTTGAACTCTCTAGAGACTCAGGGAATCGGATTAAGATAATATGTTACGTTTCATTGGTTTTAAATTTGAATATAAAATATATGAAGATGATATGGATTTGTATATATTCTAGAATCTATTTACTCTTTTCTTTATGCGAAAAGATCATATAAAATTATAAATAAACAAATACACTTCAATACTGTAATTTAGCTACACACAAGGGATATATCCTTGTTATAACTTATAATTATCTCCACAGAAACAATAGTCAATATTTAATAAAAATTTTGCTAATTGTGAAGGATTTTGTTTCCTAAAAATATTTGTTATTCAATAATTACGGTGAATGCATGCAATAAATACTTATAGCAGCTAGGCATCTTTTTTCTTCATCTCCGTTAAGTAAGAGTGACAGAAAAAAAAAAAAAAAAAAAAAAAAAAAAAAAAAAAAAAAAAAAAAAAAAAAAAAAAAAAAAAAAAAAAAAAAAAAAAAAAAAAAAAAAAAAAAAAAAAAAAAAAAAACACCCATGAAAGCTCCAAAATTCCTCTATTTAATTTCCGTCATATTCATAATTATAATTACTACTCCTAGTCATACAAGTAAGAAGTTATCATATATAAGGTCTTCTTATTCCTTGGTGTTTATTTATTGATTTTCGATACTATGAATTATTGACATTTATTATCTATGAATTATTGAGATATATCGATCTTTATTATAGTGATTAATTTATTATGCATATGTTGTGGCACATGGATAGGTTATAAAATGAGCAGTCGTGAGTTTTATAGCACGACCGGGCATGGAAGGTGCAGAAGGCCGCCTCATTGTAGTGACAAATGCAAGAAGGAAGAAAATGCACAAGGTGGACAATGTTTACATGGAAAATGCGTATGCCATAACTGTAACTACCATTAATTTTATGCAAAATGATCAAAGTTTGTCAGAATAGAAAGCCTCAGTCGCGTTCGATCCATCTATGTCAAAACTCAAATTGACATAGAGTTTCACACAAGCCTTACATGTGAGAAATGTAAACATGCACCTTTGCTACAGCGAGCCGTTAATGTCTAATACAGTTACATCATTTGCAGTTAATTATTAAGGAATGATTAGAAACATGTTGGTGTTCTTTCAAGTTTCAATTAGCTAATTAAAGAGTGTTTTTTTCTTTTTCTTTTTTTTTTTTCAATTTTTTTATACTGAGGAGCTAAAAAATTATTTAAGTGGTTGCCTAGTTCAGCATCATAAACAACTTAATCTTCACTGCCAAGAAATTAACTAACCTTTCATATATACATTAAAACCTTTTGGAAGCAATTATTAATATTAATTTATTACCGTGTGAAATGCTGACTCCAACCCATTGATAAAGTATTTGATTTCTCTATCGTGTACATATATGTTTTTAAGACTATATATTTGCCTTTTGTTAATCAGTTAATGTAAACATTGAATTTTTAAAAGGGTATAAAAATAATTTTGAGCTATGGATAGTTTGGTAATTTCGAATTTTCAGATATTTAAATAGAAATATCTGGGTTGTATCTAGAGTCTATAGACCAATTAAGCCTAGGTTCATTTCGACATAAATGTAAAGAAAGTTTTAAAGGAAGGACTAAACCGAAAATTTTGAGGGCATAATTGTGAGAAAGTTCAGAAAATTGGGCAAAATTCGAATTTTAAAAACAATACCCATTTAATCGGGAGCTGACACGTGCTCATTAACTTTTTCTTTTGCTCATATATCCCTCAATTCCTCTTCCTTTTCTCCCTCAAGTCCCCGAGCCTCTCTCCTTCTCTCTCCCTTTTCCTTTTCGACGTTTGTCATTGTGCTTCGCCCAAAACCGGCCACCGGCGTCGACCCAGGCCGCGAGCTCCAGCCGAGATCCTCCCGGACGGCCGATGAAGCAACGTCGGCGATCATCTCTGCCCATCGACGGCCCAGGCGTGTGGGGAAGCCGTGGTCAAGCGTGGCTTTTTCCTGTGTTTTCGCCGCCCAACGCCGACTGCAGCTGCTCTCTCCAACTCATAACTCCTCCGAACGTCGGACCCAATGAATTTTAGCCATAAATCGCCGATGATATCTCTCCGGTGAGTTTTTGACCGATTTCCTAAAATTTAATTTTGATATTTTTTACAAATATTTTGAGAAGTATATGATCTGTTGGTGTTAATGAGTGTAATTATTGAAGTATTTAATACACGAAAAAGGATAATTCATCTTGTGGACTTAAATTTCTGATGGTTAGAAAATGTGAATACAAAATTGGTATTCTTAAAATTATTTTTAGAAAAGTGATATTTTTGGTAATTATTTTTGTAAACAATTTATTTTGATCATGAAACTTTTATAGAGTAAAAGAGGAGGTTAAAACACGATGAATACGGTAGTTTTGTATTGAAACAAAATCTAGAAATGAGATAATTTTTGGGTTTTAGACAAAAATATCTAAGAAAACAAAAAAAATACCAAAAATACGGTCTGGAGGTAAAATATAACTTTTGTACGACCTAAGCAAACATCTAAAAATTGGGAAGTACAAAATGCGGTGGCACTTTTGTAAATAAAGCAAATTTTTTCTATACTTTTATATAAATAAGAGTGACCAAAAGTACAACTAAAAACGCTTAGCCCACTGGTTGGTCCTTCTACATTTGTCCTTTAGCACAAAGGTTCAAATACTATTAATGTTTTTACGTATATTTCTTTTTCTCTTTTATTTTTCATCATCTTTTATTTCCTATCTATATTTTCTTTTCCTCTTTATTTTTCATCATCCTATATTTCCTATTTCGTTTAATCTTTTTTTGTCTTTTTAATGTTATTTTTGTCTTTAGTTTCTACTAGGGTTCAAACCCACATATTGTCTTTTTGAAAATTTTTATCATTTTTTTTTTATTTTTTTGCATTAGTTTCTTTATGTGTTTTTCTTTTATTTATTTTTTCATTTGTAATATTATTTTTATCATTAGTTTCTTCTAGTTTTATCCCAAAAATCACAGGAAATCACAAAGGTTTTCTGAAAATCAGTTTAGAATCTTTCTAGCGAAATATCTTGTACGTAAGTAAATTTTAGGAAACCACAAAAGTTTCTTGGAAGCCAGTTTAATTTCCTTTAGCGTAATGAGAAACGATAAAGATTTCCTAGAAACCACATTGGTTTCCTTCTAGCGGAATGCCCTGTATGTAAATAAATCATAGGAAACCACAAACGTTTCTGGAAAACTAGTTTAGTTTCCTTTTAGCGGAATAAGAAACCACAAAACTTTCCTAAAAACCAGTTTAGTTTCCTTCTAGTAGAATGCCTTGTACGTAAGTAATTCACAGGAAACCACAAAGGTTTTCTAGAAACTAGTTTAGTTTCTTTTTAGCAGAATAGGAAACTATAAAGGTTTCTTAAATGCCATTTTGGTTTCATTCTAGTGGAATGCCTTGTACGTAAATAAATCACAGGAAACTACAAATGTTTTTTGGAAAGTACTTTGGTTTCATTTTAGCAGAATGCTTTGAACGTAAGTAAATCACAGGAAACCACAAAGATTTCTTGGAAATCATTTTGGTTTCCTTTAGCAGAGCCTCAGAAATGATTTTAGTAGAATGCTTTGAACATCGTCTATGGTTGATTAAACCATGAAGATTTATTGTAAATCATTGGGGTTTGCTTTAGCAGAATGCCATGTAGCTAAATAAATCACAGAAAACTAATAAGGTGTCCTGGAAACTATTGTGCTTTCTATTTTGCAGAATGCCCTGTAGCTAAATAAATCACAGGAAATCACGAAAGTTCTTAGAAACCGTTATGGTTTTTTTTTTCAAATCACAGGAAACAATTAAAGTTTCTTAGAAACTATTGTAGTTTCTTTTTTGCAGATTGTTTTGTCGCTAAGTAAATCACATGAAAAGAAGAAGGTTTCCTTGAAACCATTGTAGTTTCTGCATAATGGTTTCCCTTTTATAGAATGTCTTGTAACTAAG